>JAIPRK010000045.1:381194-429197 GCA_025469195.1 Chaitophorus viminalis | reverse complement strand
TGTGTGTGTGTGTGTGTGTGTGTGTGTGTGTGTGTGTGTGTGTGTGTGTGTGTGTGTGTGTGTGTGTGTGTGTGTGTGTGTGTGTGTGTGTGTGTGTGTGTGTGTGTGTGTGTGTATGTGTGTGTATACAATACGGTTGGAGAGTGGAAGGAAAATGTTGAAATTACTTCAACCACATAATCAAATTTAAAAAGAAACCTGCTTCATTGACATTCTTTGATCGGATGACGACGGTACTTCGATATTGCATCTCTTCTGTGTATACATTATAATAATATGTTATATTTTTACCACTGAGTAAGATAATCCAATGACTTGATATAATATTTCGCTGCCTTATTTTTACATTTTTATTCTTATCTGTTAACGTAAAAATATGGCTTTTAAAAAATCATGCAGACAACCATCTTATTTCCAATACTTATTTCGGTGCAATCATTTACATTCTACTCGAGTTATAATACATCACCGATAAGTTATTTTTAACAACTAAACGAATTGTAAACATTTAAAAAACCACCCAATCTCACATCGTATACTCATAATATACTATTCGTCAATAATAATATTTGAAATAATAGTATACCTAAGTTAGTTTAATAATTTGGAATTTTTTTTATATTTTCATATTTATTTTTGTCAGGCGTAGGTATTCTATATAAATTATCAAACTTAAATAAACGGTGAACAAAACATTTCTGTGTGATTAACGATCGTTTCAGTGTTGAAATGTTTTGATTGTTGTACAATATTGTGATATCGCCGTCCATCAGAATATGTCACTATTAATATTTGATGTTTAAGTACCTATCAAAAATATCAACAAACCCTTTAGTCTTTCGCTTCCATTTTTACTTTTTCTTTTTTTTTTCTTGTCGATAAATTTATCATTTTTCCATTTTTGTTTTTCGTGTATCTATTAAATGCTATTTTATGTGACATAAAATGTCACATAATGCATGTTGATGATTCTTATTTTATTCGAAATGATTATTCATAGATATTTTATTTTACTCAAAACCACAGTAATAATAAATAATTAATATCATAGGTGTATCTTATCATTATTTTGGAAAATAACCATATCGAGATAATATAATATCATAAAATAATTATTTGAAATAACTATTAACAATAGTCATACGGTTATACCTACTAATTTTTATTTTACATTGACAGAACACTAATCATTACCACAAATGTAAGATTGTTCATTGTTCTTTAACTTATATATACATACAAATTGAGTTTTTTTATAAATAAAATATTTTTTTATTGCTGTATGTACTTATCTGTACTTAAACCTACTAAAAAAAATATTTGTTTTTTTTAAAAAGTTAGAAAAATTAAAAATTTGACTTTATCAATTGAAAACACAAGATTAAAATCTTGATGTTTTAGTATTATTGTTAAATATGCAAATATGGTTGATTACTTTGTTTGCCACTTTTAATATCATCTACCAAAACTTTTCTTATTATTTTTAATTTTTTAACTTTTTATCATTTTTCTGGTTTAAAATATAGCCACATATATATTCGTATTTATGAATTATGTTTAAATTTAAAAACTATTTAAATATTTTATAGATACAGTAACCGAAAAAAACTGAAAACTAAAGAAATCATACTTACCAGAAATATATTATATTATAATGAAATTTAAATGATTGTTAGATATCATATAAATACACTTTTCGTGCGAATCATCACTTGTCTTTGAATGTTGTATGTTTTTTTGTAAACATTAAATTAAAGAATTGTACAAAAATAACTTAATAATTGCAATTATTAAACGAAACAAAACAATTATGTGATTTAGTAAAAAAAGAATTATTATATAAGTTTAACAAAACATACAATAAAAAATATAATATTAGGTATATTCATACTTTTTGGAATATTTAATATTGACTAGGTATAGTTTTAAAACTTATAGTAGGTATTTTAATATTAGGAATATTCAATTTATTTTAGTCTTAAAGTTATTTAAATTACAACACTTTATTATCATATCAAAACATTTTAAGATGTATTCATATTATCATGTAAAAGTAAATTATTTCAAAAACGAATATCAATATAATAATTAAACAATTGTAGGTAGTGATTTTTCACTGCATACATTTTAAAACATTTATTTTTAAATTTTATAAAATTCAAAAAATGTGGCTTGATATAAATTGTATACTTAAAATAATATTAATTTACTTCTTCAATTTAATTACTTAAATCAGGCTAAAAGGTCTGTGGTTAAATATATTTATATAATTGAACATTTGACACCTGATATTGAATAAACGTCATTTTTTGATGGGTAAGGATTAGATGGATCTAATAAAAAAAAAAAAAAAATATATATTAAATAACCTGAAAATGTATGGCTTCTTGTGTTTGAAAATCACATGTAAAAACATTTTATGATATTGTATGGTTGTAGATAATGTATCTCTCAGCTGACTAGATAACTATAATCCTTAATTTAATTATAGTATATTATGCGTTTATTTAATTAGTTATTTATTTAATTTTAGTTGCATATTTTGTATTAAATATAGTTTGAACCTAAAAATTTATATTTTACTCATTTAATAAATAATATATTGGTAAATATGTAGTAATATGTGGAAACTATAATTTTTAGATAAATAGAACATTTTTACAGACTGGGGTGTATTACATATATGAGGATTATCTATAAATAAAAATGTAAATACTGTGATCTTGAATTTGAATACTAACGTTTATTTTGTATCAAATTCTTTTAAAGTTAATGACTTTAAAAATTACTAATTATTTTTAGCTATGCACCGACATTTTGAAATTATTTCAAATTTTATCTTCAAAGGATATATTATTAAAAGTGTTATTGTTGTTGTTATGCTGTTTGCTTTAATAATTATTACCAACCTGTATTTATTGTATCTTATTGTCTTTTGGTTTGTGCACATATAATAGTATATTTTTCTTGTTTACGGCCATCAATGGGTTTTTTCATAAAAAAAACATAAATCAGGAGGATATAGAAATTCCATGTTTAAATAATATAAGTTTATAGCGGTTTGTTTATAGTGTAACTATAAAGAGTCTTATTTTTTGTAAAGGATAGTTCTGTGTGAATCAGCGTGTAAATATCTGTTAGTATGTGTTATTTTTCTGTAAACTCCTGTAGTCCATCTGTTTTCATTTTTACCTACAATTGGTACGAGACGTCATATTATACTATACTAACAAAAAAATAAAAATAAATATTAAAATAAAAATATTCTATAAATTCACAAAAGTTTATTACCTACCTATTGATTTGTTTAAATTATAGTAATATTCAAAGAAGTATAGTCTAACAAAAACGTGACTCTGAGTATAATATGTAACTTAATAAAATTTAATCGGTTCGTGACTTAATAATTATAGTGAGAATTATTATAACGAAACAGTAATAAAGTCTTAATTTTTTCATAAATATTAATCGATCAATAAATATGTGGATTCCCTAAATTTTCTATTGGTTATTTTTTTTGGACTGGCTATGCCATGTTTGATGCAAACATTGTAATATACATGTAACATTGTATTATTAATGAATCATTGCAATTGTTAAGATTAAGTGTAAAACCTCATTCAAACAAAAGCCAAATCGAAATTAATATACCAGTAAATAAATTATGAGTGATAACAATATAATGATGGATCCATATGGTATTACATATTGTATATATAATATACGTACAAACTACTAAGTAATTGGTAATATATAATTGGTTATATCGGTTGCGAACAAATTAATTAAAAAACTGTATTCGCGAGATTTAATATCTTAGTATTCTTTTTTTTGTTATGTATCGCAAAAGAAAATATAATTTATATATTTTGCGTACATCATTAACTTATATAGTTGCTAAAAACTATTATATTTTGATTAGTAAATTTTTCTAATTAATGTATGTATAAGTGCTATGTATTATATTAATTTGTCATTAATTGTTTCATTTTTACGATTTTCATTTCTGTTATGTACCCGCATAACATAATAATGGTAAGTCAACATGTATTATATTAACAATGCTTAATACAGTTTGTGTGCCGCTTTCCATTACACAAATCAAATACCGTGCCAATATAATTGATTTAAAATCAATCTAAAAATTTTTTATTTTAATTATTTTTTTTAAACACTAATACAACCGGTCCAAACAACTAATTGTATTACATCAGTGGATATCATAAGTTGAATGGCTAAAACTGTACTGAAAATATTGTCATCTCATTAGTCTGTTAGCTCATCTGATATATACTATATACAATAAATAAATAAATAAATATATATATATATTTAAAATGCGATATGTATTCGTTGAATATTTTGCTTGTAATAAAAACTGTACAATAAAGTAGGGTACCTATCATATATTTTGTATTAGACTGAGTCTGCATGTATTATGTTCGGTTAAGAATTTAAGATACCATGCAAAAAAAAAAGAAAGTAAAATTATTTATATTGTATAGAATCTCAGTGAATTGTGATGTAACGTATATTTATAGGGTATATAAAATGTTAAGGTACTTACCCTTTTTTTTTGTTCATTCGTTCAGTCGCTCCATATTCCATGTATTGATGTCTTGCATACATATTACTTATATAAGTTTATATATGCGTGTGTAAACAGATGGAACTATTTTATAAAATTTCTGGCCATCGTGTAAATTATGAGAAACCATATTCACATGTTTTTGATAATTAATTCCCCTTTGAATAAGTATATTATGTATGAAGTTCTTAATATAATTTTATTGGTAGAAAATGTTATTTTTAAAAAATCTATCAATAATAATTAATAGATTATAATTATTGTTTTACTATAAATACATGGTACATCAATATTCGGTGTATCAAAATGACGGCAGCTTAAATTATAATCAAATATTTAAACACGTCAATGGTTTAGTGTATGAATATTTAGTAAATTATAATAGAAACGGTAGAACATAATAATACAATAAATGTAGCTCAAAAGAAAATGTATTTTATTGAAAACGGCTTTGATTTTCAAAGAAATGTTGAAAGTGTTTAGAGATTACTCGAAATTGTGTATATCCCAAGGGTTGTATGAATAATATAGTTCGTGTTCTCTTCCCTTTTGCAAATCATCATAATTCGAAAGAGATAATAATATAATGATATTTTTTCATGCAATCGATTTTGGTACAACCATATTTTACTGGTTTCAGAATCTCTGTTCAATCCACGTCGGTATAAAACGTTTGCTGTTAGCTACAGCTTATTTATTAATTGTACATGCATTTCATGTTTTTTGCAATACATTGCAATGAAGAAATACATTATTTTCAAGCAAGTAAATGGATATAATATAAAGTGACATACTATTTATAGGATTTAGCATACAGAAATGTATAGGTGTAATTTTAGTATCTCAAAATACGCTATGAAAAATTATCATTAATTATTTCTTAACACTGTTGAATATTAATTTTGTCTATTAATAAATCATTATAATATTTTTAATGATTAAAAATAATTACAAAATATATAGTAATATTCTCTAAAAGTCTAAGTTAAAATATTTAAACATATACACATATTATATTGTATTACAAATGCGCCGTTCCAACAAATTGAAATAGTTTTATTCGTTCGATTTTTTTTAATTAACACAGAGTAATGATTACTCATTAAAGTTGCATATGTGTCTGTATTTTAATTTAAAGTATCTATATCGGTTTTGCTAATCAATAACTAATAATAATACTAATTTAATCTGATATTAAAATGTACCTACTATTTCCTTCATAACTTATCTTGTATAAGTTTTTAATTAGATTTATTTTACTTATATGGATTTGTAACCAAAAAAAAAAAATATGTCATCTGTACATTTTTTATTAGTAACTGTGTATTATTCTATTGTTTACATTCAATCGGCGTATGCAAAGTAATCCTAAAAGAACAGTAGATTAAAATATGGTTTTATTTATTTTAAAAAGTTTTATGTGTTATGCATTTTTCCATGAAGTATAATATATTTTAATTTAAATGATTGGATAGCATTGAATAATATTTTCCCCATTGTAAAAAAAAAAAAAAAATAATAGTATTATATATACGTAAAATTAAAATATAAGTTTACATGAATCACTATAGGTAGGTACTAAAGGTTTTCTAAACAAAATGTACTTATGTAAAATAACAAAATAATAAAACATCTAAAATACGAATATATTAGTTATAAATGAACAAGATAGTTGTAATACTATTGTATATTAATGAGTTCTATTAATTTAAATAAATAATATCCAATAATGAGTTTGTCAAAGTTTTGAGTTGTTTGAATTGTTTACTCAAAATCTGAAACTTCTATGTAACTATAGACCATAAATTATGACTAGTAACTGTGCAAATGATAGTATTATATAACATGAGTCATTCATTACATATTAATCGTTCTCTGCTTTACATTTCAAATACGAAATAATATGAGTTCTATTAAACAGTCGCTCATTTTCAAACCAATGCATTGTTAATCTTGGTAATTTTATCTCAATTTTCGCAAAAAATGTAGTCATTTTTTCCCAAATATAAAATGTATATACGATGTACATACTGAGTATGATTTTAGAAGTAAAGTGTCACATAAATTTAAATTGGCGGTCCAACAATATGTATCTTCAATAATTCATACTGAAATCAAACTCATTACATTCGTATTATGATATCTCGAAAAATTTGTAGTATATTTAATCTTTATTTTTTCTGCAGAATTAATACATCTGATCACTTAGAATTTAGATTAAAATTCTAGTGTTTTGTGCTATTAGATTTTCTGTTCTAGAAAGTGATAACAACTGCAATGGTATGTAATATTATAATCTCAAAATGTTCCGGTTTTAGACAATGCGTCCATTTTAATGCTCGTTTGTTGGAAAGATTAATATACCACCAGTTTAATTTCGAATGCGCTGTATTCGTGACTTTAAAGGTTATCAATATCTGAAATTCATATTTAAATCCTAATATTAACTTTATGAATAGAAATTTTAAAACTTCATTCAAAATAAACTTGGATGTAATAAAGATGTTTTAATTCAAATCTTTTTTTACTTAGTTAAATAAATAGAAACGAAATATGAATACAAATTACTACAAACAGCTGCAGTTTTATTATCATAACCATAGATAGTATTGTAGAACAGATATGGTTAGGAAACAATAATTTAACATGATTGTAAAATTAGTTTTAAATGTGTCGAAGTTAACAAACAAGATTTTTTAGTTTTCAATTATTATTCGATTTGTATGTGTGGTGGTATTTTAAATATCAGATATTAAATAGAAAACATGTGTTAACTTGTTTAAAAGCTACACATATATTACAATAGCTACTATTCTAAATAACCACCATCATATGCGTTTCATTCCTTTAAAGTGTCGTTATCATGTTTAATAATAAACATTTACGAGATGAAATATTTTCATTCAGTGTTAATTATAAAATTTGACGATTTACAAACAATAAATAATCTATAAATTATAATCCATGTACATTACTAAACACGTGTAAATTGTATTATAAATGTAGCAAACGACTAAATTTGTTTGATAATGTTGAAATGTTTTACTCATACAATGAATAATATTTTATGTTCATATAAAACACTGCATGAGGGTTTTGGTATTATTATCGATAGTCCACTTAGCGGCTTTAGAATTATAGTACTTTTAAAGCTATTACGGAAAATCGTTGGTACCATTTACCAATCCTGCATGAATGTATAAAGGTAAAATATAAATAAACACTCACGCCCACCCACACACACACACACACATACACCAGTATACACGTATATATAAAATAATGTATGTGAAAGTATACTATAAAAGTGATATTAATATGAAAATCGGTAACAGTAAAAAGAAGTAAATAAATAATAGTAAGCAATGTAAGCATATTATACATTATTAGTCGTATTTGTTAAGTTTTTTTTCTATTGATAAATTGTTAGGTATATTCATACACTAGCTATTATTGTTGTCACAATCTTGACTCGTATTTTTTTTGTTAAAGCTTATAAAAACCACGATAGTAAAATCTTTTCAACCCAACGACAACTATACATAAACACCACTATTTCTGGTATGTGTGTGTGTGTGTGTGTGTATGTGTGTGACCCTTAGAGTGATATCACCTCAAAATCCACTTCGAAGTGTTTTCCTACGTTATTTTTCGTCAAAGGTTTTCTATTTCGGTTTCAAAATGTTATTTTCACCTCCTGGTATACTCTTACTATTCAATATGATTATTATTATACACATTGTATTTCTTCTATATCACTCTGAAACCATCTGGACCGCGTTCTCTCGCATTTTTTGTTCGCAACCAATATAACATATTTATACGTACGGAGACTACGTATAGAGGTATTCTCTACTTGTTTACACTCGTTGTTTATTCGGGACACTGTAAGTTCCGTCCGGCATAAAATATTTAGATTAAACCACTCGCATAAGTTGTGTCCTGGTTATAATAATGTGAAGCGTGTAAAGTTGCGGCACGTATAAAAATATTTTACGCTTGATTTACGGGCGTGTAGTAAATTCGGTTTTACTTTACTTTATTTTATTTTTTTAAATCTTTAACAATTTAAAATGAACTCTCTCCTCGAGTTATACACACTCGTTTCGTTTTATAAAACGAAAAAATATACTGACTTGTGAGGGATGTATAAAAGCGGCTTCAAAAATATAATTAACCAAACATCAATGTTTATAATCGTGGAATATTATTATGTTGTTTAAAGTGTAGGAGAGAAAAAACACCAAACGGCTGCAATTATTTATGTTCTCATGTAAAAAAAAAAAAAAAAACACGGCCACAATTTCCAAATTAAAAATAATATAAAAAAGATGGTCCTACATTTACATTATAAATGGATTTTAGGATACAAAATCACTAATTCCGGCTCATTTTGTAATTTATTTTATTATAAGATGTGTTTTGTTCAGAGTTGTTCGTATATCATAATATATAGTCAAATAAAAATAAATAACATTTGACATAAGAAATAAGAAGGGAGATACTCCTAGGTCAGGTTATACTCCATTGTTGTGTGAGTTAGTTCAATGATATAACTGTATTGGTTTTTTAAATTTGAAACCAATATACCTACCATTTACTTTCGAAAATAAGATTATGAGTGAAAGAAAGAGGTCGGATGGATCAGTTTATATTTATAAAAAATGAAAAATAACATTAATATAATAATAAATAATACTACCTGAACAATCTGCTATTGCCGGGTTTAAGTAAAAAAATGTATCTACTGTTGATATCTTGTAAGATTAAATATTGTTTGATATTTTTAGATAACATTTAATGAATCTGATTTATTTTGATTGTGTGATTAAATTAAAATTTATCGGTTCGGTTTAGGCTAGGAATACTTTTCCCTTCTTAGAGGTGGAATTTCGAAAAATTATTTTTTATAGCTATTATCTGATTTTTATTTTTGTGTGTGTGTGTGTATGTTTTCACGATTTGGGCCAGAAAGATTACTCCAATATATACTATTTAAAAGCTTTAAATTTATTAAAAAGATTATAACGAATAATTGAATTAGTCAATTTGATAGATTTGTCATGTCTGATTTATAATTTAATTTATGGTTATGATAGTTGTATAGTTTTGTTTGCATTAAAAAGGATTTTATTACAAAATGCACAAAGTTCAGAATATATTTAACTTTTTTTTTAAAAACCTTAAAATTAGTAAATAATTGGTGTAATTTGATTTATTTTTCATAAAAGAAATATTATATTTTTTGAATGTGATTTCGTATTTTTTCAGTGACAGTTAATGAACACGTAAAGTCGTAAATGTATTATTGAATGAAAATATGGTTTTATTTGTTAAACGTATATACATTTCACTGTTACGTATATACGTTTCACTGTTTTTTGATATTTCAAATTTAAATTGACAAATCAATTTACTAATTACCTATATCTAAATCTTTAATACATTTGTTTGTCATATTTCAAAGGAATAAGTACTGGTAACCTATTTTGAAATCAACAGAAAATGTTTCTGAAAGTATATATATATATATATAATTATGTACAATATACAACACACCTACCCACATTTTGCTAATTTTCGTTATTTCAACGTAGCAATTATGTGCACAGAAGTTGACACGCATTAAAATTACGTTTTTTTGTTTGAAAAAAAGAAGATGTACCCATTACCCTAAACACATTATTTAATTAAAAAGGTGATTAAGTCAGTATGTAAATACAGTTATACTCTACTGGGGCTACCTTTTACTTGAAGTTAATGTTTTTGGGGTTGATATAAAATTATTATCATTGTAAATGTTTACAAGCGCACATTTAGACTTAGATACGTATAAGTATATTCATGAAACATACGTTATTTGATGAAATTATTAAAACATTAATGTGTTTTACTATGAACACATTTATCATCGGAATTATAAATATATTTTTTATAATAATATAAGAGCTGTAGTAATTTTCAAATTAGTATAATGTAATAGGAACAATTATTTTCAAATTTTAATTCATGTACGATTCATAACTACAGCAATAAAATTGTATGACCAATAATATCATTCATTACATTATAATGTCATTAAAATAAGTGTTATCCAAATAAAATTTAGTTTGATATTAATAAATACAATTTATATAACTTATTTTTTTCACCATTTATTTATCTTTACGGATTATTAATTATTAATTAGTAATTTATTACGTAAATAGCGTTAAATTGAATTTAATGATTATAATCATTTTTATTTATTTATTCATTTTTCTTTTTGAATTTATAAATATTATTACCAGGAATATAATTTTATTATAACCATTGAGAATAAAATATACCTTTTACTTAATGTTTGTATATTTTGTTTTAGGTCTAAACCAGAGTTGACCAAGCAACCGGCATGTCGATCCGGTGGTTGCCGGGTGTGTCTAAAGAGCTTTAAGGATGGCGATTACTCGCGTGTGTGCTTTGGGTGCAAGTTCAAAGTGTGCGAGGACTGCGCAACTTCGTATACAAAGATCGACGAAAATCAAGACGAGGTAAACATGCTACTAGTTACTACGATTGTTGTGCGTACACGCGCAGCAGTGAAAGAAATCGCTGTAGATTTTTATCCCTAAAACGTCGGTGGGCAGGAGACATTGGTTAGAGGGAACCCATCAATTGCAAAACAGTCGGTTCCCATCCATTACGCGGTCAATCTAGAACCGCTATCCGATTGCTTTCCTGCTGTTTTTCTTCCAGACTAGCACAACAAATCCGTCAAGATTCCAGTGACCTCAGCGTGGAAAGGGGAATAAGAATGTGAGAAGTGTAAATGGACGAAATAAAAAAAAAAAAACAAGTATAAAACGGTATAAAAGACCATTTCGTTTATCTCCGATCCATTTCGTTAATGTCAAAAAAACTCTTTCTTTCTGTTTATAAATGAACTGATTTCATGAACATATCTTTTCCACTTTATTTTGGAAAGTCGAACCTGTGTATTTACCCTTGTTATTCGATTCCAATTCGGGTCTATTAAGTTTAGCGTATGATAAAATAACAGTGTTGGTGTTAATTTACAATTTATGATGATCCATAATTACTATTCGAAATGGCAAAGATATTGATATTACTGTACTCATGTTATGGAAAACATACCAATAATGTAATAACAATTAGAATAATATAAATGTCAAAAGGAATGAAAAAGAAACAGCGTTTTAAGAGTAAAAATAATACGCAGTTAATATGTCGTATAGTTTTTGTACTCCATCATTTATATTTTGATATTTCTGAAGGCTTGGAAGTTGGGATGATAATATTTTTATTTTTATTCCAACTGTGATGTACAAAGTATTGATTCATTTATTCATTGATTTATTTTATTATTCTAAAAACTCTTTTCGCATTATTTTTATTTATTTTTTAAATATAAATGCACAACTTATCTACACTAAATTTAAACACTTTCACGTCGCTGCCTTAATAGCTACGAGTTCGAATAGTAATGTTCGAATAAAGATATTTCTTTCGTTGTGATTGTTATATATAACGTAATCTCAAATAAAATTATTTTCGAAATAATAATTAATTACTTGTAGAATTGTTCTTTAACCTTAAAAATATAAATTTGCCTAATATAAATATTCATACCAACATTTGAAAATTGAAAAAGGTATACATTTAATCACCCGTAATATTATTAATTGCTGCATACGAATAACATAATATACGAATGAATATCGAATTTTCTGATGTATATATGTTAGAATTAAAACCTGCATATTGTAACAAAATAATCTTAGATTATATGCTTTGATTCATAATTAATATTATTTACTACAAGTTTACAACGGTGATTTGTAACACGATATATATATATATTTTATATTCACATGAATATTTTCCACAGAGGTGGTTAAGTATTGAGCTGATCGAAATTACTTGTTTTTAATAGCTTTTTTATTGTGGTTGATCATTATTTTTATAGATCAAATCGTGTTGTGTTATATAAAGTTATTTTGATAGTCTAGATGTTTTTATCGAAAAACTATGTTAATACGTTATAAATTTCTTTAGATAAACTATATTTAAGAAACAAATAAATGTTTAACAACTATGGGTTAGTTTTATTATCATTAATTTAATGGATCGATAATTATATTTAAACATTTCTTCTAAAGTTGATCGTACATGAAATGACTTGCACAAAAATGTTCAATTATATTTTATGAAAAATATCTAATATGTTTTACTTTAGGTAAGTTATCTTGTATTGATATTTAATGGTAAAAAAATAAAATAAATCATTTACGATCGCTTATTATATTTTATTGTCATCCATTATTAAATCATCACGATTTATTTAATATACAACCTAAACATAAGTATAATTAAATTATTAAAGCAAGAGCTAATAAGCAGTATTGTACTTCATTATTTATGTAGTGGTTCTTAAATAATTAATTTACTTAATATTTAATAATATCGCACATCTAAACACTTTAATTACACATTAATTTATGCGGAGTGCCGTTGTTAGATACCTACCGTTCATTACTTCTGAGTAGTATTTAGATAGTTAATTCTTGTAAATAATTTAATCTATTATTTCTATTATAATCGAAGAACGTTGTTTATATATTTTCTATAAGCCTATACTATTCTTGTGGTTCAAATTATGTATTAAGAATTTTTCATTCATTATTATTATAAACATACACTTTTTTATATTCTAAATGAAAAGAGAAATGTATACATACCTATAGTGGTTTTATGATAGTTCCTACGATATTTGTTTTTTTTCTGTGTCTATGTATAACATTTCAAGTCTAATTTTTTTACCAGAGGAATAACTTCGATAATCTGGTACCTTTGTGATTGGAAATTTTGTCTAGTTGAGAGAGTCATTTTTTTTAATTTCTTTGCAGTTTTCTGAATAATTAAAAAATGCCGTGTTCAATTTGTAAAAACTAAACTACGATAGTAGTTATTTGATTATCGTAACATCGTTATATTTATATTTGTATTAGCATTTTATAAAGATATCATAGTTATCGGAATATTTTAGTGAAATTTGTGATGTTTATAAGCCCTTGAAATTTTCGATATTTACTAATACGTATACATCATTAATCTTTATAAATATAAAGTATAAACTGATACATCAACGTTCTCGTACTCAGAATCATTTATTTGAGAGTAATGGATATTATATCCATTGCTCTCAAAAAATTCAAAAAATGTATTTTGGCAAAAAGTGGTTTTGTATAAAAATTCCTGTTTTTCCATAATTTTTTCATAGTTTTTCCCGGCTCTTTCAAAAGCTATTGAAAATTTTTGATTTTCGACATGCTAAATTACCAACTAGATACACCTTGGTTTCAGTAAAGTTGTTATATAAGGTAGTAGAAGAATTTTTACTGTTCCAAAACGTTCATACACAAAAAAAATAAATTAAAAATATACATCATTGTAAAGTCGATACATTCCTTATTCTGTTAAGAATCGTAAATATATTTATATTTATAGACTACGACGTATTATTTTAGATAATATTAAGTTTTTGATAAAATAAGTTTATTATATCATAGACTGGGGCTTAAAATTGTTCAAGACATTCTATTCTGTTTCCGTTTCCATGATTCATTAATATTTAATAATATACTTTACTTCCTGTGCATGTATTAGTGAATTTTTGTTTTATGTATTATATTAATATAAAGCTCTATAAAATGCCTGTTTTATAAGCAACCTAATAAAATTCCTAAAAAAACCAATCTGTATAATAAAATTTAAATATCTCTGTTAACTATAATTATATGTACATAACCCATTTAACTTGATCCAATTTGTAAATATTGTTTGTTCAATGGCCATAAGTCGTCGAGAATGTTTTTTTTGCATAATTAAAAAAAAATGGGTTTACATAAAGAAAATACGTTTTACGATCAACATTTTTTACAGTATCTTAGACCCTAACATAATAATATGACCGTTGCCAAGAATAAAAAAAAGAATAACTGTCATTACATTGCAGCAAGGACTTCCCTTACGAGTATACTGTTAAATACGATATTGCTTTAAGTTACCTTTACACTCTTGTTTTCTTGTGCACATGAATTTTTATACGTTTTCGAATTTTTTCATTTAATTTTCGAAACAATATTTAAATATGAACGTAGTAGTTATTCTCTTATCACTAAAACACATTTTCCTCGTAACATATAACGGCATTTGTGTTTACAACAATTTTTTAATACACTTTTTAACCAAAAATTCGTATAAAAATCAAATAAAACTTCGTATATAGCAAGTATTACCTACAACTTTTAAAAATTGATCATCGATGAAAACAATGTGTTTATTTGTAAATTAATTAAAGCTTATATGAATAATTTAAATAATATTTTTCAGTCTTATCCATGATGTCTTCATTAGGGCACTGACGTTTCGTTATCATTATATGAGTATAAGATCTATTTTTACAGTGTATATGCACAATGTTGGTTTCCTTGTTACCGACCAGTATTTATCGACTCCGTATTTATTATCGTTTGAATGTTGCGTAAGCTGAGCAATTAATTTTTTGTTTATATTTGATTTAATAACGAAAAATATATTTAGTAATCTTTTAACAACATTTCATGCATTTTGTTCTTTTTTTTTTCTTTTGCAATTTGCACTTGTTTCTTTTGATATGGAACCTATCAGATATATTGTTAATTTTTTTCAATGCTTTTCCTTTCATCTTCAATTTTTCTTTGATGGGTAATCCTCCACGCTTTACTTATTTTCCATTTTACTTCTCTGTTCATTTTTAATAGCTATAGCTTCATTTATCATTTGTTTTTCATATTTTTTTCTTTATATTTTAATATTTTTAATATCGTTAAAATGTCTGTTTTAATTTTTTTTATTACACTTAGCTTGTTTGTCCATTATACAATTTTTCACATGAAGGTGGTATTCTATGATTTCTCTGACTATATTTCTATGGAAAAAGGCCGGTAATCGAAAGTGAGTTATAGCAACAAGTAACTAAGAAGTAACTTCCAAAAGATAACAAAGACGGAGTTTATTGTATAAAATATAGTTACAAAATAACTGAAGTTATCGGTCAACAATGGCACTATAAACATACTCCCTTATGATGGAGTTTGAAATGGGTCCGAAACGTTGACACACTATTGAAAAATAGGTGAATTAGAAATTTAAACATACAAATTTTTGTTACTAAATATTTTCAACTAAAATAGTTCATCTTCGGATAAACTATATATTTTTACATATATGGCAGTATAGTAATTTATTATATCCATCTGATGATCTAATATAAGATTTCAATTGACATTATTTTTTCACTATAATCTTATTCAATTTATTCCAGAGTTTTTAAATATACTTATAATTCAAAAAATGGAATTATTATTTTACTGTTTTATAATCAAGTTCAGTTACTGATTTTTAATAATATTTAACATTAATTTATTGCATACTTGTACAATTAAATCAAGGCGTGTTGATAATATTTAAATAATTATTAATTAAATTATTCCATATTTATGAATAATTAATATGAGTATTATGAGTATCATATTAATATGATAAAATTGAATTGTATATTATATTACATAAATAATTAAATGTTATTGAATATTACGCAAAACATTTTAAATTATAACACTATAAGACGATTTGCAATGAATAAGTAAATTAAATGCAGTTAAGGTATAATCTTTTAAATAGGGTAACGATTATATTATAGTTTCTGAACATCATAAGTATAATCCTTGAAAGCGGTTAAAGGATATTTACCCCTTCAAATACAAACTCAACCCTCCTAAAATGTCTAACACCATTCTAAGACCATTTATTATTGAAAAATATTGATTTGAAAAGCCAAAACGAGTTTATACATTATTCATGAATAATGTGCTATTTTTAATCATTATTATGTACAAAATAATATATTGAATGATCCGTGGAAGTATGACCATAAGTTGTTAGTATTATATTTTTGATATCATAATGATTGAAAAATTGAAGCTTTTCACGACTTATAATAATTAGTACATATAGAAAGGCATTTTAAGTAGTTCTCTGATTATTAAACTCAAATTTTGCATAATATACTGAACATTAATTAGGTACATATTAGTATTTAACAATTTTTATTTTTCAATTTTGTCCTATTTATGCAGTTAAACAAATGATACGTGAGTATTGGCTCAATGTGAACATTATATCTTATTTTATTAATTTTTTTGTTTGGACTTATGGTAAACTTGAAATCTAATTTTTATGTAGTATAATATTTCGTTGAAAACGTTATTTCTACAACATCGTTATATAAAACGTTTTTCTTAGTCATCAGCGCGTCACTCCTCTATATAATATACCGATGAATAATAATTACTGCGACTAAACATATTTTCTATTGAAAATTATTTTTCCATTGTTATTAAATATTAATAATATCATGGTTCGTGGTACGTACAAATATCTACGTTTCCTAGAATAACGTATAAATATTATGATGGCCTGTTGAAAAATAAATCGATAGTCTCCGGAAATGTGTTTTCATTAAACAAATGGGGGTCAGATGGCATATTATTTCCAGCGGGTGTGTCGTGTCGTGCGTAGAATACATATATGTGCTCCTCGCTAACAACCTAGGCGATTCTTCCTTAGGAAATAATATGCAGGTAGGTACGTATACTCGTGATTGGCGACGAGCGTAGCACAGAACCCTTATACATGACTATAAGTATAGAGCTTAGTGTGAATATATATATATATATATATATATTAGCCTTTTTATTAAATTGAGAAATCATATTAAGATGCTATGAAAATATTAAGATAGTTGTTTTTTTTTTCGACGATATTTCTTTAGTATTTTCGTTTTAAATATTATTAAAAATCAATAAAAATAATTACCTATTAAATTTAAAAATATTGTTTTTAAACTCATCGTAAAGTATGGGTTTCTGTACTCGCAAATAAAAAATAAAAAATAAAAAAATAAAATAAAATCACAAAAACAATTAATTAAAATAATTTAATGTTTTATTTTTATTTTATTTTTTAATCCTAACTAAAATGCGTTCCAAACAATATGAAATATTTACTTTTTTACTAAACAATGTAAGCTTTTAAACACGTCTCACATAATACATTGTTATACACATAATGCATGAAATAAATTACAACGAATTATCCAGGCTGATAAATCAATAACTACTTTTATAGCGTTGTGACGTTTTAATATTAGATACTTTTTGTGAAAATTATTAAGGAATAATGGCATTATTATGAATTAACTACTCAAACACAGAACAAATAGAACTATACCTTCAGTATATTCAAAAAATAAAATACTTTTTATTTTATTTTCCTTGGAGTTCAACATTAATCGATAAACGTTTATGATTCATTTTGGTATAGTTTTACTGATAAATATCGCATATTATATTAAATAATTTGAAATTCATATTTTTCATTATTTACTTTTGCATTAACCAACTGACCTGATATTTTTATTATTTATAACTAATGGAATCGCATATACATAATATTATTTTGTGGGATCAGTCAATACAACTAGATAAGCATAGATTATGAAAACAAATGTACTCAAAATTCTCTATTTTAAAATAATCTTTTTAATTGTTAGTTCCGCTCCCAGGCATGTATTTTACGAATTAAATATTTACTATCAACAACATGGTTATTTTTTGGGGGGGGGACCGAAATTTCAGATATTGGCATAATCCTGATTGTGGTATATAATAATTACATTTTAGGTAAAGCATAAATATTTAGATTAAAGCTGAATTTGAGTCGTTTATAAATTATTTTTGGTTTTTACTGAACGTTATATTCAGTAAAACGTTATGCTGTAAATCAACATCATTCAAGCAAAGAATGGTCGTAGGCTCATGACTGATTTAAGTAAAATCGATGTTTTAAGACGTTACATATTATAGTTTTTTTTCTGAATATAAATTCAATAATACTTCAAATATTCCCTAAAGTAAATCATCTCATGCTAATATTATATTTATAAAATATTCATAAAAGAAAAACGTGAATAATATTAATATATAACAGCTAACCACCATCCGTCGTTTTTTTTTTTCCTATACGATTTTCTCGGACCAAAATTCCATATAAGTACACACATGTTTTTATAGATGTATATTGTATAGTCTCCTCAATAACTTTTATATACGAGGTGGCTTATGAAGCGAACAAAAGGCCAGACAGAATGCTGGCGTAGACCAATACGAAAAATCCTCTATCTGTTCCCGTCTCTTTTTCAATTCAAAAACCTCGTCCATTGTGCCTGACGGGCTACGCTATGTGTGTATGTGTGTGTGTGTGTGTGTGTGTGTGTATTCGATGTATAGGTAAGAAAGAATATGGGCATGGTGAGATAAATAAGAGAAACGTATAATAGTGCTCTATGTGTGTCAGATGTAGTTCAGAAATTAAGTTGAAAAAAAGAAAAGTCGCTGTCCGGACAATAGTTGGTTAGCTTTAACACATATCGATATTCGATTGGTGAAAATGGGCATTGTGCCATTGAATTTTTTGTTATCCTTTTTAAAAGCAACAGATAGTGAATAGCCGTAAATGGTCGGCGCCCTTTCTCTCCTCCGCTCACTAGCGCAGACGGGCAGTAATATATTGTTCACGCCGAGTGGAGTGCTGGTGACCTTAGATTTGCATGATAGATTACTTTGAAAAATGATTCGGTTTGCGTTGAAAAATGAAATATTATTGTTATCGATTTGACGGTCACGTAAAATGAGATGATCGTTTTACGGCGAAACAACATAGCAAACATTGTAACATATAGCTTTTTCTTTTTTTTAAAATCAGTCGAAAGTCAAGTAAACCCTGAATGACGGATTACTCTTCATCCAAAATTATAGGCATTTTTATTATTCTATAATATATGTAGGTCAATTTGGCGTCAAGAAAAATTCCCGGATGATTGTAAATAAAGCAATTATATTGTCTATAATCGACGAATTTTTATAATGGTAAATTTTTAGTCAATAAAATATTAAAACTAAGGAAAAATATGAATATATTATTACGATATAAATATACTCATGATATAGATAAATATTACAGTATGCGTATTAGAACGTAAAAAAGCAATGTTCAAAAATAATTAATGCAGATTCATTTTTAAAACTAATTGTATGATTTAAATAAAGCAAAATAATATGATAAATAATATATTTTGAAGTGATGAATATTGATTTTACAATGATGTGTAATTTTTTTGTGTCTATCATCACGTTTTAGAGCAGTAAAAATGCTTCGATTTTCTTATATAGAAACTTTTCTGAAAAGAAAGTGAATATTTTTGTACTGGACTAAATCAAAATTTAAAAATTTTCAATACTTTTTAAAAAACACCAGGAAAAAAATTATGGAAAACAGGTGTGTTTATGCAAAAACATTTTATGATAAAATACATTTTTTAAAACTCAAAAACGAAAAATCGCAAATACTTAAAATTTTCAATTCGAGGTTTATATTAGCGTTTTCTATACATGGTTAAGTTTTCAATGGAATTAAATATTTTATGAAAAAAAAAATTTCTGGGACATAATACTTGAAAATCTAATGGAAGATTCTATAGAAGTTTTTTCTACTTACATTAAAAAAATATTGAAATACACATTCCTATATATTTTTCAGAAATTTTATTATCAAAATAAATGGCGAGATATTTTAGTTTTCTGACTTTTCTTTCTAATACGAATTTTAGTAACAATATTTTTATTGATGATAAAGTATCATAATTCTGTTCAAACCTATTTTTAAGATGTAAAATAAAATTATCTAAACATAGTAAAAATATAGATATTTTAAAATACTATTTTGGTAAGTTATAAAAATAATTATCCCTATAATTGTATTCATTTGTAATACGAGTTAAATTAATATTGAAATTTCAAAATTGTTAATTTTGTATTACAAAAAAGTTGATTTATAAAAAATAAAAATGTATATTATGATGATTCTTTTGGAGTACTAACAAATTTTATAATGAAATGATTTATCTGATCTAAATAATTCAACACTTGTAAAATAACCAGTAACTAGGTGTATACTCATTACTCAATACTTATAATATATAATAATATTAGTACCCTGATTATGGAAAAAATATATTGTTAACTATAAATATTTATATTGTTCATAATAATATTCAATATTTTTTTGATTTACTATGTTACATGTATAATATTATATTTAAATTGATTAAGCTAACAACAATCAATAAGTTATTTATTTTAGAAGAATATATTCTTATATTTTATTCAAATCAACAATGAATATGTTTTATTTTTTTTCAACACCAGAGGGAACCATCTTGTTCGTCGTATTTTATGTCACTGAGATTTCACACGACCTCCTGCACTTGTTTATAGTACTAAAGATGCAAGTATACAACGAACAAAACAAACTGGTCCACTTTCATTAAAATTTTTATCACTCATACGTGAATTACCGTTGGAATAATTTTCAAGATTGCTGTTCTTGTGTATTCCACCAGGTTAATGTGAGAAAAAACCACACAATCCTCTATATACACTCATACATTTTAACTTACATACAAACACACAATACACACAAGTACGCACATACATAACAGTGAAAATATGCAAATAACATTGTGAAAAGCGAGTTTTTTACTTAATAAATAATTAAATTACTCGATTTAAGACTTTTTGAATAAGTACCACAACATTACTCGGATATTAGCAGTCAATATTACTATTATATGCATGGCATGCACATTTTCGTTTTATGTTATGATTAAGATAAACGGAAGGATTTAAGAAAATCAAACCAAATAATATTATCTTCTTTTCTTAATCATTTTATAATATCAAACAAGATTATTATTAATCAATTAATAATATACATTTTGTAACATTTGTATAATCCATTGGTACCTATCGTAATAAAAGTTGATTTATACAACTACATTCTTCTTTTAACACTTAATTATGTTTTATAAATCACGTTTAGTTATTCTATGTATTTTTATAAAGTTTAATTGTTAAAATATGTTGTAATGTAAACGAATTTTTTTTATGCTTGGATTCTTGTTTATTTTTTCTTATACCGGGGATTTCAAGCCCAATTAAAGAACTAAGCTCCTTGGATATATGTTTAACGTTATATGGAATTGCGCATGCTTTTTCGGTGGTCTTTCTTATATTGTTCCGTTTTACACGACCAGATAAATCTTGTGGCCATCTGCGAGGGGGGGGAGGTGTGCAGAATAGAAGAAAGAAAGAAAAACACGATGTATATTATGTTCGTTAATAACAAAGAATTGTATATATGTTTTATTTTTCACATTCCCTATTTATACAGCACGAGAGTATATAGTCCGGAAATTAATTCAAGGCCCCCGTGTCCGGTCCCTTTTTCATCAGGTTATTTACCTTTTTTTTTTTTTCTATTCTGTCTTTTACCCCCTGCCACCGTGCCACGCATGGCGTTTTTGCAAATGCCGCGTCGGCAGTGATTAAGTGCGGACTGGGGCTTATTTAAATAACTCTTTGCCATCATTCATCATTGCAGACGTAGAGGTTAACTTTTTGGCCATCATATGCCAACACAATATAATACGATATAGTGGCGGTAGCATACCCACGCCGCAATTTAGTGCTTATTTCCCATTTCCTACGACAACGGGTATAATACATTTTACAGACTATATATATAGTTTAATCACCAAAGACAAAAACAAATATATATATATATATTGGTATAAACAACAATAAAAACGTTGTAACCTTACAAATTATAGTTTGGCTAAAATCTATTTAATTCGTTTCTTAATAAAAAAAAAAAAAATTCTATAAACATGTGACAGTATTATAGTATTATACCTATATAATATTACTCTTACAGTATTTCATAATAATTAGTTTCAAATAATATGATTGTTACTTTTAACAAATCCTTCGCCAAGAATAAACAAAATTATTTATCGTTCCATATAAAAGTGTTACATATTTTGAAATTAATGTTTTGATCGTTTATTATGTACCTACTTACAAATAGTAAATTGCATTTTAAATTCAATTATTTTTGAAATACTGTATTACGATCTCGAGTTAAAATATCATTAAAGGAACGGTTGGAAATTTGTTCAATTTGTTCGTGTGAATAAATAAACAATTTTTTTCTCTTGCTTTTAATATTGATTAGCATAGAAAATAAATTAAAGTGAATATTTTCCAAGATAAAATAACTATTCAAGTAGATATGGATGAATGAGTAATAATACTTATATTACCTTTTATATTATATAATTTATTTTCAATCGTGACGCAATAATTTATTATCTAATTCTATTCCTGTCAATATTATATGTAATTGAGTTTACCTGTTGTAGTGTTCCATGTGAAACTTCGTTAAAATATAATATTAAATTAGTTTGTTGATAAAATAAACTATAGAGACAAGTCGCACTTGGAGTTTTTCGATCGACTGTTATATTAGAAAGGTATTTTCTTAAAATTCCATCGGAAAATCTTTCACGATGATCGCACGTGATTTCGCGTGAGATTTTACCTTATAAAATATAATATTATCTCGTAAATATTATTTGTATATAAAATATTAATACTATAATACTATTTTCTGCACAATATAAACTTTGGATAATTATAAATATTATGAACTAAATGGGTGCAAGTGAATTTTCTACCGTGAATTATTGACGTCAGAGTTTCGATTCGCACAGTATGTCAAAGTTTATTTAAGCTCGTACTATATATATAGAGTGAGAGAGGGAGAGAGAGAGAGAGAGAGTCTTGTCTTCGTGTAATCGTTTCAAACTAAAACTAAAGCACTAAAATTTAGTGCCCACGGTGTTCTCGGTACAGTTGAATTTATCTGCAAAATAGAGTTGGTTAATTCGATTTTTGTGGGCTTCAAAAACTCGCTCCGCGTATTCACGATGTTTAAAATTATTTCGGCATAAAATCAAATTATTATTTAGTGCGTAAATATATAGGTAATAATTCGGTATAATTTAGCGTTAATAATTATTGGTTTATAATTAACATGGCAATATCGCGTGGAGTTCATATAATAGCCATGCGGAATCGTACGAGTACCATCTATCATTGGAAAATTCACGTTCAATATACATTTATGGGTATAGATAAAGGCGTGCGGAATACATAAAATCCACTGTGAATGTATTTGGTTATAAAAGACTTCATACATTTTGTCAATTTATTTTACTGTGTTGAGTATATCATAAATGGCTGAAAATATATTTATGTCTTATGTTTTATAAATAATAAATAAAATATAAGTAATTGTGTTATCTCAACTAATGTGTCTGGATAACTTTATTGATCATTTTACCTCAGTATGTTATACAAGGTGGTTCACAGTGATACCCCGATAAAAAATATCTCTATTAATTTTTTTTTGAAATTTTTCTTTGAGTACAGTTTGTTAAAATAGGTACATATTAAATATTTATAGTTAAATTTGTTTTTTTTAATCGGACTGGGAAAAATAACTTTTGAATCATAGAGTTCTATACATTTACCATAAATATTAAACTACAATATTTGTGATACGAGTTAGTATAGAAATTTCAATGTATTATAATCGAAAATCAAATACTTGGTTTCACGATTAAAGCAATTTACGTAAGTTTATAGGAGAAAGCAAGCGTATCCGGAAATATTACTGGTTGGTCAATTAATAAGCATAAATTAAATAGGTAATATTTTAAGATAGACTATCTTATACTGAGGTATTATTTTCTGTCCACCTGCATGTTATGAAGGGGTAATATTTATACAACTGCAATTAACAGTATCGCATTATTAATAACTATACGCATTATTAATACTCGTTTAACACTAATTATCACCTAATAATCTAATTTATCATCACAAATTGTATAGCTTTGGTCAGTTCCTTCCCATCTTTAGATTGATATATTTAAGCAGTGTCTGTAGTTCTCTACACTATATGAATAAAAACTGCACTACTAGAACACATCATGTAAGGTTTATGTCGACTTCGACTTACATTCCACGTAGCGATTACATAAAATTCGTGTCAATCCATTGTCAATAACATACTCAATACGCATATACAGTCACATATACATATTCGTGGGTCTTACACTATACAATAAATGTGTAAATAGTTAGATTTCCCCGTGGTAACTCAGTCACAGCCCCATACCACGTGGGATAGTTCCTCATTTTCAACGCTTCACATCACTTATTCTTTCACCGCACTTGGTGCCAGCTCGTAATTTATTTAACCACTGCACTACACTATTGCATTTATATTATACATGAATTATTCAGTATGGTGTATGCACCGATTATAGTTTGTCTTTGCTCTATGTGAAGTATATCTAATTTTTGACGATCCGCAAGTGCACTTCATCTCGCAAATCGTGCGTTTCCTCCTGTCCGGCATGCATACGGTCTAAATAATAAATATCGGACTATTTACTGCAGCGGTACGTAACGAATTCTGTATACGTAAAACATAATTGATAAATACAATCGAGTTGATGAATTATCGAACTGCAATGATGCATAGTTTAACGTTAAGGATGTGTGCGCCGCACTATATGATCAACAAACTACATACAAAATCGTGTGTTAGACTCGATATAATATCAAACGGTATAACGTGACCGCATAGCGGTGCGTGTCTACGTGTGTTAGTGTGCGTAAATGTGTACAACCTTATACAAATAGGGGTTTTAGGTGTGCAGATTATTCAAATTGTATACCCTTATTAAACAATCGGTAGTTTTTGGTCCATATAAAATATAAGGTATCTGAATTATAAGTTCACCATAATTATTTGTTATCAATTGTGAATTACTCTTGTTATCTTAGTCTCTTATATTAAAATCTTAAAACCCTCTTAAAGTTTATTATTTTTTTTTTTTTTTGCGTGTACTCTCCTGTGTTCATGTGTTTGTACGCCTGTGTGCGGCTATAGATACTCACGTATTTTCGGCCCACGTTCATGAGTTTCCTGATTGGTTACCTTTATAATATGTACACCTTCAACAGCCTCCCACACCGCCCACTCACTAAACAAAAGAGAACTTGCGATGGATGTAGGTGATTGCCAAAACGTTGTGTGTACTGGTACGCCTACGTGTTGTCGGGAAACTCGAACCGTATTTGTGTGTTGAAAATAATTTTACATCATAAACTCATTGAGTTGTTACTGCATATGTCTTATATTATTCTTAACCGTTCATTTATACGTCCCAACTTGAACCATACCGTTATGGTAATTGTACTCGAAATACTTCTAAAATCATGCATATAACATTCAGAAAGGATTTTATTTATTTTTGAGCAGTATAATATACAAATATACTTCAAAGGTAGTGCTGTTCTATAATTACTCCAAGAACCCATAATCAGTACACCCTATACCTATGCGGTAGACCGCTATAATAATTACTAATTATATTGTAAATATAGCTAGAGCTTCTACACAATCTATATATTAAAATATACAGTACTTTAAGTAGGTATTTATTTTTTTCTTTTTTTACTCGTGGTTAAGAAGAATTGTAAATAACAATGGAAATATACAAAATGATAATCTTAAAAAAATATATATATATTGCTTTTATTTATATAATATTATATTTATTATGCATACATATAAACTATGTACCTATACTTACACACACATATATATATATATAAATATTATGGTGTATATATATATATATATATATAATATTCGTCATCTAGGATGGTATGAAAATATAACGTTTTTTTATTGAGTCAACTCTTAAGAAGTTTATTATTCTGTACAGTTTTAAATTGTATGTTCAAATCGTTGTACCGTGATCGATATAAAAATAACAACAAAAGATTTATTATGAACTCCCTTAATATTTAAATATTAAAAGAGTATTTTTGATAGTTTTATATTAAATATCTATAGAAACGAGATGGTACTTGGATACAATGATATACTATAGTACAATTTCCATTGTAAAGACAAGTAGAGGAAACTGTGAGAAAGACGTTTATAGAGAAACATGTAGGTACATGTATATATATATATATATATATACATAAATACACCTAAGATATAAATTTACGAACCGGGTCACAAACCTGAGAAACAATGTGGTGGAATGCCGAGATAAACATAATTGAAAAGAACATTATAGCAGCAGTAGGTAAACGGAGGAGAACATAATTTTGGCGCGTACACATTTACCATCTACAATCAACCATAATTAAACCGATGAATAAAGACTTACAGAACGACGTGTTACTTTTATTCTTTCAAAACAGTAGCTTAAAAATACATTAGAATCACATATTATTCTATAATAGTAAATGTAAGATGTACCTATAGCATATTTTAATAGGATTTTATAATATAAAATTAATATTTCAAAGGTCAAAATAAGAAAATATTTAATATGTTTAGAGCTCAATTTAGAGGACAAATATTTATCAATGAAACAAAAAAATAATTTATATTTTATTATGATAATAATATATAATAATATACCTACATAAAGTAATAAATCATAATATGGCTTTACATATTTTATTTCATTTCTCTCTACAAATAATATTTATTTAAAATTGTATAGAACTTAAGCAGCTCGCTTTACTAACAAATGTTATTATAATAAAGTTTAAAAATAACATAATAATTTGAATATTTATAAAAAAAAAAAAAAAAATAACAAAACGAAACCTGAGTATATTTATTAGTTTATAATTCACCTCTCGTATTTATTATATAACAAATATTTATATACTAAAATATGAGTAAGAAGATTTTTTTTCTTAAACATTAAAACTTTACAGGATGTCAAACTTTTCCCATTAGCTTCCATTTTCTTGATTTTTTTTATAAATGATGTACTTCAAACACTATTCTCATATTGTAACGCTTCAATAAAATTCCAATTAATTAGATATTAAAATCTGATTATACATATAAATTGATCGATCAATACTGGTTGAATAACTAGTGCTTAATTGACCTAGTTTTAAGAGCTTATAAGCATTATGAGTAAATATAATATTAATTTAGTTTATTAATTATATATAATATTATATAAAATAATGTATAAAATAAAATAAACAAAATTAATTATAAATTAAATATATGAGAAAATTGTATTAGTACAATTCTTATAGTTTTTGAAGTTATCAAAATTGGCTAAATTAATATTATATTCATGTATATTTTTTTATTTCCTACCTCGAAATATTGAACTTTGAACTCCAAAATTAGTGTGATTAAAGGATACAGTAAGATTAAAATTTTTCTTAGCTCTTGTATTATAATAATATAAAGGCAGAAATCAACTTAAATTAACTTTAAACTTATACAATATAAAATTCCTTGATCATAAGTTTAAATAAGAGTACGAACATTAAACTTAGTAGGTAACAATTAAATTCGCAAAGTACAATTTTGATTTATTAAGAATAATTTTAATTAGTATGTTAATAGAAGTTGATAATACATTTATATGAGTAGAGATGACTGTATGCTATACAGTCAGATGTACATACAAGTATGTAAAAACACTTTTTAAACAAGAAAATATTAATATTTCCGATAAATACATGTGAACATATAATATTTTAATTTCCATGACCTAAAACAATGTAAATTATAAATAGTATTATTGAAGCAAAATGTTATACGATTTATGCCCAAAATAAAACAGTTCAATAGCTAGTTAATGCCAGGTCATTTACCGGAAGCTAATATAAATTGTTGCGATAAAATCTGTTTTATTAATGAAAAAATAAATATATTCATACTTAACTATTATATTGTACACAAAATAAAATTACGGACACTATAACAACTACATTATATTGTTTGGAAAAAGTTATAAAAGTATGGTTAAAACATATTTTGAACGTAATGATAATTAAAAAGTACTAAAGAGGACAGAAATTCACTTATGTTTACGAAACGTATATAATCCAAAATATTATACTTACATAGATATACTGCGTATCGTATTAGGAAAAAATTAAAAACTAATTATTTGTTAAAAACATGATGTAATTTTTTAATTAATATAAATGAATTTGTAAGTGCATTGAATGCATTTTTAATTATTATATCTTTACCGTTGATGTACTTGTTACATTTTATTTGTACTCGATCAACCGAGATTTTTTACGTTATACAATTTATAATAAATTATATAAGATTATTATAATATTTTAATATATTTTGCAGTAAGAAAAATACCAATAGGGCGTATTAAATATAATACATAAATACACAATATTTTGTAAATACATTTAAACTGAAATTAATAATTTAGACAGTAAGAGCATTTATGTTTAAAAGTTATGCTGTTTTTACAACTATTAGTTTTATTTTTGATTAAGTTATATGTGCATGAAATGAACATAATATATCAAATTAATGCAATAAAATTATTATCAAAGATAAACAAACTATATTTTCATTAAACTACTATAATTTGTTGATATATAATTATATTATTCCAATGTCAATTAAATGATTACGATCTATGCCACTTTTAATTCAATTTTTATACGTTTTATACGTTTTTATACATGGATTGAATATATAAATAATATATTTTGCTATCAAATTGTAATAATTATCCTTCTGACCCACATGCATGTACATAATATACAATATAATACTAAATATAATAACAGTATATGGATTACAAATATTAATTTAAAATAATGTATTGCGATTTTCGAATTGAAATCGCCATAAAAAAATAAAATATTTATATGTTAAAATCATCGTGTGTAGACTTTTATATTCGAGATTAAACTGTGAAGGATTTAGTGTACTATATAGTACTATACATAGTTTTTCTCCAATATATTCTCAGCATCCCAACATGTTTCTAGCACTATAATCTTTTATAAAATTGATATTTTTTTTATCACCATTTACAAAAGTTTACTTACCTAAGAAGAAAACAATTACGTACAAAAATGTATTATACAAAATAATATTATATATTATAATCTTTCTATAATCATGTTATGCAAGGTTCACTACAATAACAACTAAGCCAACGTTATAGTGGTTGGTATGATAGAATCTATATTATTTTTCCGCACTGCGCCGCGGGTTTATAGATGGGTAAGAGAGAATCACCAGATATATAATATATTATATTAGGTTTATGTGAGGGTAGGAACTCAAAATTTAAATAGTTTTGTTTAAAATTCTTTTCCTAGATTATTTACGACATTAATTTTGGTTTATCATGTTATTAATTGTATTATTATAATATTTTTATGAAGTGTCGATTACCGCCTATCGGATTAGGTTAGAATTATGTATTGAATATTTGTTTCACCAGTTGGATAATCACTAATCATAAAAAACAATGGTTTGATTGCCGCAATATTCATCAATCAGTCAATGTATTGTTAAAGTGAAATACCTGACTGTATAGTTACTTTTTTATTTTTTGAAAGAAAATAGATTTTAAATTAATATTATTAAAAAAATTAGTCATAAAGATTAGATTTTTGGTGAATAAATAATACATACTATTGAACCAAAATGTGTTTAATATTCACATTAGCTAGAGCACTGTGATTAATGGCTCTATAATAATGAATTATAATTAGGCGACGGTATTCCGAGTAGAAAGTTAAGCTACTATTGGGTGTGCGCCGATCGACGCTTTACTGTTTCAAATTAGCGGTCAGAATAGCGATTTCGTTTTCTGGGCAGGACGACCGCGTCTTGAGCCAAAACTGTTCCATCCTCTTTTTCCCGACATTGTGTTCTAATTTAAAAAAAATCATCGTAATCGCAGCAATCGTCAAATATCCTTATGAACCCTACTTCCCACGAATAAAAAAATATTATAACGATGTGTTGATTTTTTTTTATTTATTATTATTATTACTTTTTTTTTTTACAGAACACTTGGTGCTGTAGCATTTGTCGACGAAAACAACAGAGTTCGTCGATACTGCAACCGGTGATGACTCAAAACTCGACGGACAGCCTGTTAGACGTGCCCATAGCGGATACGTTGCAACGGCGGCACTCGGACGTGAAGATCGGACGGAACTCTGGGAGCGCCGGGTCCGGTAATGGGTCGCTGGGCACGGGACTGGCACCACCGCGGTCACCCGAGCTCAGGCGGCACTCGGACGTGTCGCCCGCCACGCTGAAGGACATGGAAAAAGTAAACAGAACTGCGGCCGCGCACAATAATAATTACCTACTTGAGCACATAACGCGACCACGTGGTATAACATATTAAATAGGTACAGCGCACGCGCGTCACGACAATAAGTCCTCTAATTTGTGCAAAAGTAAACAACACGTCTATCCCGCATTGTACTATACGCGTGATCCCATCGAATTGTACACACGTGTCGCGTGTCCGTTTACACTACGTGTTTGTGTGCAGTGTGTGTGTGTGTGTGTGTGTGTGTGTGTGTGTGTGTGTGTGTGCGCGCGCGCGCGCGTGGGCTAGTAACCGACTCGAATATAGTATCCGATCTCTATTAACAGTGGTTCGAATTACTTTTGAATTCCAAGAACGCTTGTGGTCAATAGTAGTTGTAAATCATTAATTGTGGACCTGAAAATTAACAATGGTATATAAAAATAAAATAACCGTGTAAACGATTGAATATAACGATCTGTATGCGAGACGCGCAGAATAATATTGTCGAGGGGAATACAATAAACATTCGTGAACCTCAGCAATACTGTTTGTAAACATTATCATCTTTCATATCACTAATTAGGACTAATCTGATCATAATTTATATATTCAATACACAGCGGAATATCAATAACTCGACATTTATAATAATAAGTGATTAGGCGTAAAAAGCCTGTGTATTATTATGATACGAGTGTTAGCCCGTTGTTAAGACAACATTTTAAAATATGAATATGCAAATGAGGATTAATCGTTCATTTTTTCTATTCTTTCATTTCTATTTTGTTTTCTCTTACCGAGGTCGGAGTAAAAATATATGCATTACATAACCCATATTGATATTTTATTACTGAAATGTATACCACTTGACTATAAATATTTAAGTCGGATTATGTTACCTTATTTTTTTTTTTTTATTATTTACCAAACTTCATTTAGAAAGTTTGGAATAAAATCAAATGATTTGTACACAAACAATAGTATACTCTTGAAAGAAAATACTAAAACTTAACTAGCTTTAATAGCTTAGTCTTGCGTTTAGCTTTTGGACCATTAAACACAAATTGAATGACTTTATCAGGAGAAATATAAATGCTTCTTTTAATTCAACATTGCTTTCCAATATTAGTTTTTAATAGTTTCTTTTCTCCGCTCATTTCATTGATGTTCTATAATTGAGTACTAAAAATATTGAAAAAAATGTAATTTAAGTAGTTATACTATATCTAAGTCCAATTTTGACCGAAATTTCTTCTCCTTTGACCGAAATCATCAAAACAAACGTTTTATTATGAATAACTACTGTATGTTGGTATACATTAATATATAATTACAAAATCAATCGATAAACATGCACGTAGTCATGTAATATATATTATAAAGAGTTGTTTTAAATTTATATTGAAACATACCTCAACATTTTTAATAAGGTATTCAAAATATTTTATTCGAAAGTATAAGAGCCTGAGTAGTGAGTAGATCAAAAAACTCTGGGCGCTCTGCTACAAACACACTAAATTGATTTTTTCCGTTCTTCAATATTATAGACCATAAAATAATAACCACGGATTTGTAATAAATAAAAAAAAAAATGGATTAAAAAATAATGTAGTTGGAACATTTTTGGTTCTACAACTCACGTAGTGCTACACACACACACACACACATACACACACATACACAAACATACACAAACACACACACTTTTATTTACACATTAACATATATACTATTATAAAACCGGAACGCTGAACGTGAACCGGGGTGAATTTTTACGTGAAGAAATTGTATGATAAGTTCTTATTCGTTTATTCTTATTTGTTTTCGTTTTAAATTAACACGGACCAAACAACACAAGAGCGACGACTTCCAAGTTATATAAACGTGTAATAATTATTGTTATTTTACTATCATCGTCGCACTATACTGACAATTTGGTGGGCGACGGTTAATTTTGTTGTTGTAAAGCTACACGTGCGCGGACTTCCGCGAAGCGCACTCGTAAACTTTGGCCGACAGCGCGTTTGTGTACAAAGTAATCGATAATACGACGATATCAATAATTATTATGGTAACGTAATAGCGTATATAAATTACAATCGGGTCTTTGCCGCTTTATACAAGACTTCGGGTTACCGTTGAGCACGAAAAAAGGGGAGGAGGTGTCGTTAAAAAAAAAAAAAATGGGAAACATAATATTATATAATAAAAATAATATAATGATACCATATTTTCGACACGTCATGCTTACATGGTAGTCTCGTTATATATTTTTTTCTACCTACAAAACGGTCGAATGAACGACAACATATTTTATATAATATATATATATATTTTTAATTTTATATAAAAATTTGATTTGAATTTAAAATGGAATCTACTGCTTGTGGTTTGGCTGCTATCCGAGTAAAAAAAATAAAAATAATTATAGCTAAATTAATTTCTAAGATATGATGATTCCATACAACTGTATTATAGTTATTATACTATAAATAAAATCCTTATCATGTTGTACGTTTACCTTCTACAATCTTCGCTGAACAATTCTACTGGATTAATTTTTAAAAAAAATTTAAAAAAGGACATTTTATAAATCGTCCATATGGGATGTTAAAATTCAAACAATTCAGGGGTTTTCTTTACCATTTATGTAAATATTTACAGCAGCTGCGATGTAAAAACAAAAAAGTAACCTTTTTTTTACGTAAAAGTCTTTCAAAAATAAATCATTTCATATAGTATATATATTAAATAATATTTCAAATGTGGGATTTTTGTTGTGTTAAAAATCATTAAATCACACATACAATTCTGCGTTTGTATACATTTTTTATAAATAAGTAATTAACAATTGTACAGTATGTACAGTAAATAATTGTTCTTTTTTTTATTGACGTTAGTAGTATGGCAAGCAAAATATATAGCTTTCTATAGTTAACATTTTTTTTTTTTACAAAAAAACTGTTCATTCCAGCCAGTTTGTCTGTCTTTACAAGTAAAATATTTTTATTCACAAGCTCTTTGTTAACATATTCTGTCAACATGATCGCTTTAAATTCCAAATAAACGGACGTCATACAATGGGTCTGGTGATACAATTGTTATTATGCAAGTTGCTTAAAATAATTAATAATTGAGATACTGAAAGTTTTCTATATTTAAATGGTTATTATTGGGTGTTGAGTATAAGGTTTGAAATATTTATTTCACCATGGTGGCTAAAAAACGGATGTAAAATAAGTATAATGTATAGGTACATACATAACCTGATAATAATAATGCCGGCGTCTTATAGCTGAGCAAACACTATAAGTAGGTTTGATATTTTAATCGATTTTTTCAACCCTTCTCAACTCAATGCAGCGTTAGAAGACGGCGGTACTTTAGCTTTATTGATTTAATAACATGAACCGTTCGTATAAATTTCTTTACAAACGAAATAAGAAAATCTGTTTCTGTAGTAACACGCCAGTAATGGCGGTGTTCGAGGGGGTGGATAGAGTTTTTTCAATCCAATCAAAATATCTTTCAAACAACAATATTTTATTTAAGACCCACACAAACAGCGTGAAAGAAAAATGAATAAAAAAAATAATTAAAAGATTATAATTATGTGAATGGATTATTGAGTGGGTATGGAACATTTGGGCCTGACGAAACACAAATTAAGAATTTCCGATAAAAAAGAAATACGTGTTTTATGTTTAAGCTTATACAGTATTAAATAAAAGTTTGGGATTCGTGGGTGGACTACCATACATAGTTATAGTACTCATTTTCAAATGGCCCCCTTCAAACTACATTGCTACTAAACAAGCTAATAAATTATATTTCAATTAAATATCGGCTACTTTGGAAGTAAATCTGTATTACTTCCATGAAATAACACACACTATTGTTACGTTTTTTTTTTTTTTTTTTATCTCCAATAATAATTAAAAATTTTTGTTGAAAATTCGCGGATAATATCCAGAACATGATATTTAGAGTTATGCAACATTCAATAATAATCCGCAATAATTTCAGCGAATGAAAAAATTTGTAATGATGTAGATACCTGCTTATTATGCATGATAAAACATGAAACATATAATTTTTAATAATTTTTTGAGTATTAATTAATGTATAGTAATTTTTTATTATAAAGTTAAATTATATATTATAATATCTTTTTATAAGAAAACAAAGAAACGAAATCGTTTTTTAGTCAATCAACTGTAGTTTTGAAGTTGCGGAAAAAAAAATTGTAATTCAGTAAAAATAATAATAATATTATTATTATTATTATGATTGTTATTATTATATTTACACAATATTATATTATACAATTGACAATTATTTAGTTTTATTAAAATTTTGTTCTGATAATATTATTATCGATGTCCCTTTTAATTTTTGAATAAATACAATTAAAATATGTAGGTAACAAGAAAACAAGATCGTTATAAATCTATTTTTAATTTTTATTCAACTTAAAATACAAATAACAACTGAATATCAATATTAAGTTTTAATTATATTACTTTAAATTTAGTTTTATAAAAATAAAACCGTCGTAATTTCTATATAATTATACACTCAATGAAATGACTTTATCTTACATTTATTATACAATATTTAATTATGTATTATATTATATGACACATTATTATTAAATGTTTATTATGTACATTTATTATAACAATAATTAATATTTCCTGCGTTATAAGTCTTGACTAAAATTATAATACACATATAGTTAAAAATCATTTGTCCTTCCTGACATTGGAGACAAAGATAATAAATAACATTTTTGAGACAATTAATTACAAAACCAACTTGTAAAAACTCAAGGGAAATGACAGGTTTTTAAACATTATTTTTTGTGTAATATTTTATAATTTAAAATGATGACATTTATTATAAATGTTTAAACTTAATTCTTTATTTTTTGGTTCCAATTTCCTTGAAGTGTAGAACGTCATCATCACCATTATGTTATATCTTTAAATCATAAATCGACTAACATTTATAGAATTGACAATGGATTGCTTAGTTTTATATTCAATGCTTGACAGTCGAATATTATTATGTTGAGTCCATTGGACTTTTTTTTAATAGAATGTTCTTAAAAACTGTTATCCGAAATCATTATTATCTCTTGGTGAAATATATAATTTACATGGTATCTACTTAATTTTAATATAATAATGATTTGAACCCGAAACTAAAATAATTAAATGCTACAAGTTAAGAACATAATTAATTTATTGGTTTCCATATTTTTAGGCTGCAGCTGCCCTGAAAGTGGGAGACAGAAGCCGTATTACGGACGATAAATTGTGGAACAGGGACACGGGACTAAGGCAGAAACGGGGATCTGCTGGTGCGGTGGTTGGTCAAAGTACAAATCAAACACAACCCACGGTATTTCGGTTTGACACTCGCCGAGAATCAAAGATATCAATACCTGCTGGTTAGTAGTATAATTTTATTATCCATGCTTATTAAAATATTTGTTTCTGCAAACATTTTAGATTCCGAGAGAATCAGAAATGTATTGATTTTAAAATGATGTATGTTTTTTATTTTATTTTTTATTTTTGTGCCTGATGAAACTTTTTGAACCAAAAAAATTATTTACTTTCCTTAAACAGCAATTTTTCTGAAAGTTAAAAACTCTTGAAAAATGAATACAAGGTTCAATGTAAGTTATAAATATCGTAACTAAATTAAATTGAAAATCGTTTCACACGAATTTTTTTTATAAGCCCATAAAGTGCAAATTTTTATGACATATGTCAAAATCGCGATAATTTGCAAGTCATTTTTTTTTAAAATATTATACTGATTTTTAAGTAACTTATAGAAATTTGAAATATTTGATTTTTTACATTTATATTTTATAATTATTGATAAAAATAATTTGGATGGTTCAATACATTTGGAAATTTAATAGGAGATTCCACAGAAGTTGTTCTTACTGTAACTTCAAAATTGTTCAAATCAATTTACACAATTATTTTTTATAACCGTTTGAAAAGCAAATATTGATATAATATTTCAATTTAAATATAACGATAGGTATATTATATAATATTCTAGACTAACATATTATCAACTCCGTTCAGAATTGTTATTCATATACAATGAATCATTGCATTAAAATTTAATAAATCCATTATAATGACCTATCATATGAATGAAGTGCATTCTACTATACAGCAGATCGAGTCACCGTTCGGTTTTGTTTTTTTTTTTTTTTTTTGGTGTCTTGTCTATATAATTTTGATTAAAATGATTGAATGATTGCTATGAACATTAAGAAAAACAATTACAGTTTATTATAGTATATTTTGTCAAATGATTATTTTTTCTATTATAAATCGCAGTAAACTGACTCAAAATATTACACTATTATCGTCAGTGTTTACTAGGGTACCGACTTTTAGCAAAATCGAAATTGTGTTTCACCCAGCAATTCAAAAAATATTAAAAAATAATATTCAATTTCCTTTTTTTTTTATAGGAATACTTTACTCGGTTAACTTAAATTATACACATGATATGATATAATATTTTATAACTATCTCACAATATGGAATTAATAGGTACAACTCTATTTGAAGGTACTATATGAAATATTTCATATAATTTTAGAAAATCGTACAAGCAATTGAAGTGGAAAAATTATTAATTACCAACGCATAAAATCTCACAATCGTTTACATGTTAGAAGAATTAAAACGTATGTACCTTAACTAGCACAATTGTAACTTATGATTTAATGCGTAAATTAATCAAATTAGTAACTTCTGTAAATCTTCTTTTGTGTTGAAATACTTGAAAAAATGACGATACTTAATTATGAATATATTGGTTATTAGAAATATTCTACTCTAAATCATAATATTTATTAAAATAAATAAAATTGTACTTAAATAACAGTTTATTGTTGTGGATATTTTATTGAACAATGCAAAATGAAATTAACATCATTGAACTGTTACTATGTAGGTACTACTGTGAACTGTAGTGTTGTACGTACTCAATTAAATTTAATAGACCGTCAAAACTGAACTGAATCGATTTTTAGCTGAACTCTTGTCGAGGGGACGAAAGTTTGAAATCATTGAAACATTTTCGAGGGTTCAAAAATGAACAAGCGTTACGGTAGATTGAATATGGTAGTTAAACAATAAATCCTTGTACAAAACTACACAGACGTCACGAACTGTATAATTCAAAGATATAACTGTTGCATAATATATGTATGTATATATATTATATAAGACGCTATAATAAGACCTATGCCAAAAATAACAATGACAAAATTTACAAGACATGTGTGTATTTTACAAATGTGTATAACATATATTTTTGTTTAGCAACTAAATATATTTTAATAATAATTATAAATAAGTTCACTAAGTTGGTAATAACAAGTTACGTAAATATATATTTAATCTGCTACTTGTAGTTATTAAATAATTGAACATGTTGATGTCGCTTTAACTTCAATGTTCAATTAATTATCATCGTTTATGGTATTGAAAAATCACATATGCGTAATGTGAAAAATCCATGACATTATAAAAATTACGATTTAATAGCGGTTTTATCAAATAATTGAATTATTAATAATTTTTGAATACCTTAAAATATTATATTAAAACTATATATTTTTGTACAGGGAATATTGTCTAGTTGGTGCTTTGTGGAAAATCATTTTTATAATTCTCAATAGTTTTTCGAATAATTGAGTAAAACAGTGAACAAATTGCAAACATAAGAATACGATTAAAATTATTTGATTGTTATTTTGGTAGTCATAACAGCATCATGGTACTTATATTATAATTATTATATAAAAATTAACTGATCCATCCGAACTCTTTCACTCGGAATCGTTTTTTTTTTTAAATTAATGATACATTAGTTTTAAATTTAAAATACTAATAGATCAATATCAGACATCTATATAAATAATCCGACCTCTGGACTCTTACTTATTAATTTTTTTAAATATCACGTTTACTTTTTACTTATATTTGGTTACAAATTGTAAATTTTCAATATTTAACAAAAAAAAAAAACGTAATGATCAAATAATAATAATAGTCATTCATGGTTTTATCACTAAAAACCCGGATGGTCACGCTTATCAGCGAATACGGATAACCCCTCTGTATCTCTGCCACGCCATGCCCGGGCATGCCACATAATAATCTTTTACCATAGATAGTATAATATAAGTGATTGTTCGCTATTGGAGTTAGCCAATAGAATTCCAGGAAAATTGTTGGCCAACTTTATCACAGACAACAGTGAACAATATCGCTAACCTTAGTATTCTTCTATATGTGCTCATAAAACCTATATATAGGTCATAATATAATGTTGTACTCTTCAATGTTATTATACTATACTATTGCAGTTATATAATTGAATGATGTAGTGAACAGTATTTTACAAAATGCAATCCTTGGCATGTCAGTACGCTGAAAAAATATTCGATCGAGTAACCAAAATTGGTTGATCCTTACAGCGCCATCGCTCAAGTTCTGGCACCGGTTTTCCCACTATATAATACCACGATGGTCTATTGACCATCTTAGACCATCTTAGTAGCTGAAATGTGATTCGCATCTAATTAAATATATTCAATTTCAATTTCATCACGAAAAAAACCTATTCAATTTTAAGGTTCTTAAATCATGGCCAAGGTCTTTTCTTATCTGAAGTGATCCAAAATAAAGTAGAAAGATATAAGATTATAACCTGAGGGAATTCTAATTTCCAGAACAGTAAGAGTAAGAGGTACCAAAATTGAATTATAAATATGTATGTGATAAATCAAAAATATAAAATCGTTGTTGAATGTAGTTTTTCCTTATAAATAGGGTGAATATAGTGTTTAACCATGAATCAGTCGTATTTAAGAGGTTGTACTTATTTATAGTTGTCATTCAATTTTCTTAAAATAATTATTTATTCAGTATTTTTATTACATCAATATACTTAAAAATCGTTTTTATTTTGAGCATAATAACAAACTTTGTTATTCTAAATTCTTTAATTTTAAATAAAATCGTTTTAGTTGATGAATTAATCTGATTAATCATTGCTGTTTAAAATAAATTATCATTTCTTTATACCACTTTATTTTCGTAATTAAGGCGTGATCCCTGTGTTAGAAAATTAAAACACACGTAACCAACTTATTTAAATATTTTAAGCTTATTTACATTTATTTTAAAATTGGCCATTAGTTTTAATTTAAATGCATAAATAATAAAATAAAAAAACACTTTCAAACTTTTTTAAATTATGGAATTATTTACCATTCTAATATTATAAAATTTAATTTCAATTTTTGATTAATATTATTCTTCAATTTAATGTTACTGAAAATTTATAATTTGCAGAACTTGAGTTTGTCCATGATTTATATTTCTTAATAAAGATATCAATAGTTAGTTATCTCAGAATACCAAACCAATAATGAACGAATTACTGTCCTTAACAATATCAAATCGACAAAGGATTTTATCTACTAAACACGTAGTAGACAATATGCTCAATATAATTAATTATAATATTATTTTACAATGTAACGGTTTAAATTAAATGTAAATTATGAACACTTGACATTATGAATGATAATATATAGGAAGGTAGTCTATGAGTTCTTTTTAACTAAATGATATTATATATTTAATTTACAGACCAGTTTTCAAAATCTAAAAAAGTAGAAATAGTAACGAAAAGCAATGAAGTGTCTAGTTATAGATTTAATGAAGAATTATGTTGAATAATTCGGTATGTTGAGATTTGTTTTATGTTCAGCAAATTCTTAATAATGTTTCAACATTAACACATAGGTGTTTTTGTATTCGTGCAATTTTTGATTGATAGGTTACATGTTGTATAGTAGATATGAGTTTTTTTAGAGTAGTTTAAATGCACTTAGTATGTGTTTTGAAAAAAAAACATCCATCATGGACTACGATGAAGTACAGTTATTTACTCTGTTTGGTATGTAAAATGTATTTTACAAAAATATCGTTTAAAAAACTTGTGTTTAATGTTCAATACATACTCTTGCGTGTTTATAATGGTTTGTCCAGACCTATAATAAATATTGCTGTATTGGTTATTAAAAATATAGTCTCTAATATTTAACTGTACAGTCATTTTTTGTCTCACTTAAAATACCTACACAAAAACACTTAAAATCATTTTTTTTTCCTATAAACTTTGTCTAACACCATTACTAATATATACCGCTCTTATATTTATATATGCGTTAAATTCTTAGTGTAAAATTGTGATTAGAATATGTGAAAGAAGAATAAGTGTATACAATATGGCTATATAGTATTGTATCAAATAAAATAAAATAAATTGTCTCAAAAATATACATTTAAAAGAAAAGAAAAAACATTTATTCTGTTTTCATTAGATAGAATAAAAAATATTATAAAATATGTCATTAAAAATATAAAAATCTAAATTAAATGTGAAAAAATGCTCTCATAGTAGAAAATTGATATTATACCAAGAACCTTGTAAGTTAAACCGGTAAAATTAAGAGAAATATATTATATCACAACGTTCATCTTATGAAAAAAGAAGACCTCCCTATATGTACATGCTGTGGGGTCACCCTCACAGTCAAACACATTCTGACCGAATGCAAAATTTACGACAATGAAAGAGAACTTCTAGAAATATCAGATCACTTCTCAGAAATACTCAACTCAGAACCCTCCAACGTCTTCAAGATCATCCAATTCCTGTCAGCCACCAATCTACTAAATAAAATATAAATTGTATAACATTTTTTTTTTTTAATAATACCTGTATATAAACCTGTACCATATTTTCTATGTTTAAGTTACGTCCAACGGCCACAGATGTCGTGGACTTTTATAGGTATTTAATATATAAAAAAAAAAAATATTATATCATAATGTGCATTGTGGTTATTCACAAATCGAGTATACTATATTATGATGTTGTGCACTATAGTTTGTTGAAGACTGAGGGTCGTATCGGCAAAACATATATACATTCGTGTAGTAATTGATGCATATGTATTATACATTTTACTATATCATGGGGCAGTTAACGACCTTTGACTTCTTCAATAGAGATAAGACTTACACAAAATGTTAGTTTACAATACTTACAACAACGCTATTATACTAGGCAGGTATTCGTATGCTTTGTATACGGGTCCAAGGGTACCCGCGATAGTACATAATGAATGTATACCTATATAATAACCCGGCATCTATTTAACTATAATTTTATCGCATCAATACCAAAAATCCATAAAACATGCAAAATGCCTAAAATGTTCGAAGTAATGTGCTATGAAAATAAAAGGGAAAACAAACTGACCACTATTTAGAACTATTATCCTTATGATTCGTTTAATACATTGTTTTATTGACTACTTAATTGTTTTTATAAACAACAATAAAGGTATCTAGAACTGTACTTAATAGGTAATGACAATAACGTGATATTTTATACGTTTCTTTGGTAAAATTTAAAACAATATTTTTATAGTTAAAAAAAGAACCGATCGGGGACTCGCTCTGCTGTACAGTAGGGTGTGGAGTGGACCTAGTTCGTAGGATAGGTAATTATAACAGATGTGTTAAATTTGAATGCCATGATACCTATCATTGCACACGAAAAACAATTCTGAATAAGGATGATTTGTTAGGTATATATAATATATTATGTTATATTTAAATTGTAATATTATGTCAGTATTTACTCTTCAAACGCTTATAAAAAATAATTGTGCCGATTCATTTTAATAATTTTTTTATGAAATTAAGAACAACTTCTGTGAAAACTTCTATACAATTTTTAAATCCAAAATAGTTTTTTGTCCCAGCAACTTTGTCTTTTATCAACAATTATAAGAACATCGAATATTTAAAACATATATAAATTGGTAAAAATTAGTAAATTTTTTTGAAAAGAAATTTAATAAAATAAAATGCCAATCTTAACAACTGGTAAAAGTTTCATGTTTATACGACTAATGCTTTTTGAATAATAATAAATATTTAAATTATTTTGAGAATAAATCATTGTTTTATATAATTTTGTAAACCTTATACAAAATGTTCAAATTTTTTGGTCAGCCAAATTTTTTTAACGACATTTCAAAAATAAATACTTAGAAAAATCACAAATTTTAACTGTCTCTATATAGGCCATCAGAAAGTAAAAATACTACATAATTTTTTATCATATATAGAAACCGCTAATATTAGCTGTTGGTAAAATTTTCAAGTATTTGTTGTTTTTTTTTTTTTTTTTTGATTTAGAGTATTTAAAAAAAATGTATTTTGCGTAAAAATTTTATTTTTTTTGTAATTTTTTAAAGTTTTTCTTAATGGATTTAAAAAGTATTGAAAATACTTAACTTTTGATGAGTACCATTTAGATTTATTTTTCTTTTAGAAAAGTTACTTTATAAGAAAATTGAAACATTTTTACTGTTCCAAAACGTGATGGTAGACAAAAAAAAAACGTATATCATTGTAAAATAAACACATTCATCACTCTGCTCAGAATCCAAAATTCGAATTAAAAATTATATTCATCTAATCTAAACTAATAGTCTATTACATTTTATATCTAACAGATATAAATCTTTATAAATGCAATTAAGAACATTTATTTTAGGATCCTATAGCTTTATTAAAAATATTACTTCATACGTAACATTTTAGGTACGTTTATTTGTTTTTCAGTGACGTAATTTAATAAAAAAAAAAAAAATGCATGATGTGGGCGAATTAAAATTTAAAATGAACATAAAAAACCAAATAATATACCTAAATATTTAAATTATGATTATTGTGAACTGGATATCGAACATTATGATAAATAGTAAATTGATTTATAAATACTATAGTTTTATATTTAAAATAGTAATGTGGAATACAATTTAAAAAAATAAATATTTGCAAGTGTTTTTATAGAACCTACATTTTTAATCAATGATAGTATAAGCACTGGGTTGCTTACCATACCTATGTTATATAACATATTTTATCAATTGATTCTATTATCAACCCAAATATGATTTAAACATTTTGCAATTGTTTCTTTGAACTCGTGTTTATACACAACTGTAGAACTAATATAAACTCGCAGTTTCATTGGGTTAAATCCTTGTTGCTACAAATTATATTAATGTGATTTGAATATGCTAATCGTACAAACGCGAATACTAAGAAGATCATGTGTTAATATGATTGTTAATACAAATGCAAGACATTAATTACATGCAAATTTGAACATAAATTATTTTATTAAATAATCAACTAAAAAATTATTAATTCAACAAGTTTCTCTGAAAGTAAAATAATTTAGTGTTAGAAAGAGTGAGTCTTTTGAGAACATGTCTCTTGACCTTCGTTGCCATGTGTGGCCTGTTATTCTCATTTGGTTTTAACCTTAATTTCGAAGTTTCTAAGTTCATCCAACAAACTCGTATAATCGTCTAGTAAACCGCAAATAAACAATACTATACATGAAATTTAGATCCGAAGTCACGGGCTTTCAATTAGCCGGATGTTTCTATTGTTCGGTGCATAAGTTTTTGAAGAAGTTTAAAATCAAGCAGTTATAAACATTGTTTTCCTTATTTCCTATTAAACATGTACGGTTGAATTTTTTTTTGTGAAGGTTGATTTCACAATATTGTTCCAGATTGACTATAGTAATCGAATATTCTTGTTAATTTAATATTTCAATATAAATATAACATTTATAAAAATTTAATTTGTGCACGCAGTATAGATATTTATTTTATAAATTAAATTTATTACTATTGTTGTTTGTGATAAAAATGTTTATAATATTGGGATTGAAATTATTCGAATATTTTTGTATTAACAAAAATTTTATATTGTATCTAATTAATTAATATAATTAATATTATAAATACTTATTGCATACTCGTATTTAATACATTTTAATATGATTATTCGTATTTCTTATTATTTTTATAGAAAACCCATAAACAACAGTTTTTATCAACATAATAATTATAATATAAGTATTATTACTAAAGAAGTGCTTATTAATTAAGTGTTCAGATCAATTGTCGTTATAAATTATAGTTATAATGAAGTTATATCTCGTAATCAATTCTGAGGTCTTTATTTATGCATTTTATCTATGAATCCTAAATTAAATGCATGGATTATATTTAGAACATTTGTTTGAAAAATTGAATTCATATTCTGAGAGTTGTTCAATCAACACAATCTAACGAGGTAACGATGAACTAGATAATTAATTTTGGTCATTTACGTCGCATTGTTTAGTTTATTGCACATGATTGATCGAGATAGTGGAATTTTAATATTTAAAATCTTTATACATGTATAATAGATGACTCTACGGATGATCCTGACGATGCAGAAAATCGTTGGAGAAGAGGAGCACGGGGTGCTGTGCAAAGGGTAAGAAGAAAGTCCAGGGTGCAAAAACAACATAGCTATGATGATGAAATAAAGCCTGGTGTCGGGCAAGGTGGACAGGGTGTTACTTCGACTTTGACTGCTGAGGGACAAGGTAATTTTGTTGTTTTTGTAGTTCTCGAATATTTCAATAATTTTTCAAAAAAATCTGTGTTTAACACACACACATACACACACGTATTCCGAATCTCCCGATAAACGACAAATAATGTCAAGAGGGATAAAGCTATAATAATTACAGCATGATATTGTAATTTATAACTTAAGTTTATCGTTCTGTTTTACTTATATAACAATTAAGTTCTTCTCATTTTTATCGTGCTAGCAAATATAGAGTTAAATTTATGTTAGAGTTTACTGGCATAGCGTACTTAAAAGAAAAACATTTTTTTGTTTATGTTTTACTATATTTTTAACCCATTATATAATGTACGAACGAAACAAAGATTTTTTACAATTAGTAAAATGTTCAATCTGTAATGCAAAAAAAAAAAAATTACTATAGGTATCTAAATATTTTTAATAAAAGTTTTCAAGTTATATTTTAGTAAAATTTTGCAAAACTGCAAATGCTTTTAAGCTTAAATATTTTTATTTAAAAATAATATTCAGTTTCTTTTAATCTACAAAAAAATATAAGCTAAAAAAAAATTATCAATGAAGAAATGTTGACGTATATTTAAAATAACATATTATAATGGTACAATGTTATATCTTGTATTCAAATATATCAAAAATTTCAAATCCTTTTTTTAATATAGAAATTTATTTTTATAAATAAAAATTATTTCACATTTTATATTATGGTAAAATGAGATTTATTATATAATCGATAGTACTTAACCTTTTATTTATTAATTGTAAACATTTAGATTTTAAATGTTTGTGTCAAAAACTGGTAAAATATTTTTAAATTTATAAAACAAAATAGTATCATATAAAATGAAAATTATCAAAAATCTCAAATACAAGTAAATTAGATTTTAAATTGTAGATTCTTAAATTTAAATTATTTTCGATTATAATATCGATTATTTAATTGCGTTTTTAGACGAAAAATATTATTTATGTGTAGGTAAATCAATATGGTGTAAAATATAATTATTTTTCATAGCATGTTTCAACGAAGTAACAATATAATATTATTCAAACAATGTTCATTACTTCGACAAGAATAAAAAATAACTCTAATTACACTTGTATATTCAGATGTACAATGTCTATTGATGCGTCGTATCCGTTCACTTTTGATTTATAAACTAATAGTTTATTGTAAATATCTTTGAATCGAGTAAAGGATTTAAAGTTTTAAATTTCAATAGGGTAGCGAATTAGAAGTTATAATTAACAAAGTATGTACACTGTGTGCCATGAGTAGTTCAATTAACTTTCACACTTAAATGATAATTTAAATAATGTACTGTAACCTATGTTTTTTTTTTTTTTTAGTAAATTATAACATGATGTTTGGAATCTCATGGGGGGTAAAAAAAAATAACTAAATGCACAAGAATTATTCATCACTAGTTGCATTTGTTTAAATGAACCGTGATTTTATTATAACGCTTGTTTATAATACAAATATGTATTATTTATTCAAATCAGTTTCATTAGATATTGAAAAAACGTTTTCCTCGCAATAATTATTGTTTTCATAAATATTTGTATAAGTGTCTTTGATTAATAAAACCATAAATATATTTGTGTTACGAGATTGGTTTTAGTAAAATAATATTTAACGAACAATTTTTATTTTGTCTTTGTTAAAAAAAAAAAATAATAAAAATAAATAACAAATAAATTCTTGAGCAGTATTTTGACTTTTGATTCACTGAAATGATAATAATTTAGATCAAATTTTATTCGGTCGTTTTTTTGCCTACAGCTCAACTGCCGAGACGAGCGTCAGCATACGATGTATATCAAAACCGCGTGGACCAGGGGGCGACACCGGCGAGCCGAAGGTCCAGTTTTCGAATACAACAAGAAGACGATGTTAGCAGCAGTTTACAGCAAAAAGGTAAACTAACCAGATTTGTACACAGTTATTGAGCATTATTTCTATAATGGTTGCGCAATATATTATTGGTGAGGAGAAGCAAACTATTGAGTACGGGCTGTCTCGAGATTATTGAAGTTATGGTAATTTAGCAGATAATAAACCCCATAACTTATAATATCCGTCTAAAACATGCCAGACCCTTTTCACCGTCGCTAATTATACTATATCGCTGGGATCCCTGATGATGTGTGCTATACTTATATATGAGTTTTAGATGCTGTGTAAGACAATGACATTATACTTATATGTTGGTCACCGGTCGCATGATATGGTGCAGAGATGAATATTTAATGTTCGATTCCGGCACATACACACATACACACACGCGCGCGTGCGTCGCGTCCGTGTGTCCGGGGATGAGTGGACAGTTGTATTGTTATTTATTGTGGCTAAATATTCAAATAGTATTATTAATATCAAATACAATTACAAATAAAATACAAATAGTTATAAGATATTAACTCCCTCTCCATGCAAAAGATAAAAAACCGCTATTGCGCGCGCGCGCGCGCACACACACACACACACACACACACACACACACACACACACACACACACACACACACACACACACACACACACACACACACACACACACCCAACAAAACACA
>JAIPRK010000045.1:27703-381094 GCA_025469195.1 Chaitophorus viminalis | reverse complement strand
ACACACACACACACACACACACACACACACACACACACACACACACACACACACACACACACACACACACATACATACATACATACATACATACATACATACATACATACATACATACATACATACATACGAACATTATGTCAAGATAAAATAAGGTAATCAAAATTAGGTACTGCGCTCACATAGTGTTTATTGTCCCATAACACGTTATGATGCACGTAGAAACATAATATCGTAGTTGTACATGACGATAGCCGATGAAAAACCATTACATTGGTATATCGGAACAGAGAAAAGAGTCTGACGAATAATTATTCAAATCATAATAATATGAGAACTAGACTTTTTCTAGTTTTAATTAGTGGAATTCTATTAAATGTTGGTTGGGTGCCCGGAAAGCTCTCGGAGCAATTTGTTATGGTCTGCCCCCACCTCACCATCACCTCTTTTTATGTCACCGAAAGAGGTTTGGAGCATATCTAAAAATAAATTGTCTCTACGTGACGCAGTGAAGGAGACCATAACGATGATTCTCCGATGCCATGCATCCCTCTGCTGCCCTTGGCAATATTGCATCACTGCACATCACACGTGAACTCTTGGTTTCTGCCTCATTAAACCGAGTTTCGTTAAAGGGCGAACAATATTTCCATAGAATTCGAGCGGTCTAGTGGAAAGGAAAGGGGGCCGAGTCTTCCGTTTTGGGAGTGCTTATAGTATTTGAAAAATTACACGTTTCATAGTATTTATTATTGTAGTTTAAGTTCCGATTTTATAAAGACATTATCAGTCCTCGAGTACCTATAAATCAATAATGAGACTGCCACTATTTGCATAATCATGAACTTCATGCAAGACACATAGAACAATTTTGGGTTTTTAATCTTAGGCGTTAAAGAGAAATTCATAACTAGGATTCAGATTAGAATTTATTTGCATTTTTTTTTTTTTTTATGTCTTATACGATGCTTTCCAAGCTACAAATGTGTTTTTTAATTTTTGACCTATTTCTCATATTATGACTATTGTGTAATATATATTATTTTTGTTCATTTTGAACTTATGTAATCCTGTTTTAAATTAGACAAGGCTAAAATGTATCTTTATGTCACGCCATCCAATTGGCCGATTTGATTGCATACATTGTATACAACTCAACAAGTTAATCAACATTAGTAAATAATGGTTTCGTATTTGAATATCAAATTTGATAATAATATATAAAGATTTGAAAATAATAATTAATAAACAAACTGAGTTCAAATCGTTCATTTTTAATATTTATATACTTATAGTAGATAGTACACTTGTCATGTCGCAAAAGAAAATACAAGCAATTGGTAAATTATTTTAAGACTACTATCATAAATTTGTTTTCTATGGAAAAATCGAACTGAAAGATCAATTTGGTTAAGCTCAAATTGTTTACATTTTCTAAAACCGTTTATGCTAATCTTTTGTTTTCTTGGCAAATCTATAACATTTGTATTTTCTGTTATACGTACTTAGTTTAATATGGCGAATAAATTTTAAAATATTTTCACTCTAAAAATGTCTTCAAATAATTATTTTTACAAAAAAGATGTAAACATCTCTTTGCGTTGTTAGTTTAATGATAAACTCTGTAAAGTATCAACTATAATATATTTATATATATTATACTATTTTAATACTAATAAGGTCTTCTTATTGCTCTTATCCAAAAGCAGTTTTATTAATGACCTTATAAATATTTTTTTTAGATACCTACTGTGTCACTGTGTGACCCCTATTGTCATGAAATTCTAATAATTTCTTGATGATAAAATATCTAAGGTACTGAAAATATCTTAAACATTTCATTAAAAATTTTTCTGGCATTATAGCGCTGCCTTAAATATTTTCCGTTAGCTATATCGAATATAATCTTAAGGTTAGATTTCATCAACAAATTGGGTCGTTTCACCGAAACTTTTGTTTTATTGTGGAAATAATAAAATGAAATTAACTTAAGTGCTATATAATTACATTATAAAGAATATATAAAAACTGAACGTGAAGATAGCCGGAAAATATTTAGGAAGGATTCAAATAATTACCCCTAACCCCTTATTCTAATCTGTCTATATATTTTTAGGAAATATATTACCTTCTTACCCTAAAATTGATTTTAATTAGTCTATATGGCCGTGAAATTATATGCGAATAATATTGTATAATTGTATATGCATTGAATACAACTCATAAATCGCTTATCGTTTAACAACAAAGTTCACTTAGATTACACAAATAATGTACCTAGATCATCCGTAGCACAATACAGTATTACACTAAAACATATTGTCCGCTTCCGTACATATAATATAATAGAGTAGGTACATAAGATAAATACTGATCACTATACCACGAGGTGAGATTTAAAAAAAAAAAACATTCATATATTTCAATACATCGATGCATAAACATGTTACTCCTCTGGTAGAAACCATGTAAATAGGTATAGGTACACTATACTTTGTGCGCATGGAAAAAATTCGAGGTATAATATTATAAATATAGGGATCTACAATTAACAAAATTACACAGTTTATGTTTTTCATTAAAACTAACGCAAATAGGTCGTTAATTTAATAATCTTGCCGCTCGATAAAGAGTAAAAATATGTTCATTCCTTTAATTATCAAGTGGAAACTTAAAAGCTTGTACACCGTTAACATACGTTGGTACTACATTGGGATTAATCATGAAATGCTATATCTGCGTTATAGCAATTATAGATGATTTGCTAATAGACTCATAAACCGCGAGTTGGTAAACTGCTTTTGAACTATAATTAATTTTACCAACAAATATATAGATTGATGAATAATCAAACAGGGTCGACTGAAATTAAAAAAAAAAAACAAAAAACAAAAATTGAGATGCACATCATTATTGTTTATTTGCCGTGTTAAACTGAAATATTGTAAATAATCATAAATTATAAAAATCTAAATGATGTTAATAATATTTTTAAATGAAATATCAGTTTACCCTTTTTACAAAAAATATTGTCGGAATATACAAGCTTAACCAAAAACGCATTATACTGTATATTATTCAACACAAAAATAAAAAAACTAAATGGAAGCAAATGATAGTTTCTGAAGATTTGATATCTGTTCAAAGAATAAAATACGTGTTAAAATACATCAAAATAATTTAATAAAAATTTAATACAAAAAATTAATATGAAAATAATATATGATCCGCATCATAAGATAATATAAATGTAATGTTAAAATTTAACAATAATGTTCTAAATTCCAGGAATTATATAAAAAATTGTTTTTTTAAAAAAATGTTAATTTACAATTATCAATTAACAATAATACAATTTGAATAAATGTAAGAGCATTGTATAAATCTTAAATTGGTTATGGTCATTTTATTTCATTAAAGAAATTAAAAGTATTATATATTGAACTTATAACCTTAGATATGAAATTATATTTGTATGTTGATTTTATTGTATAGTAAATATATCGTATCTTCATAAATAATTGGTAAAATTTAAAATTCGTATAATTCAGTAAAACCATAAAAAAGCGAGACTTCTAAGTCGGATAAAATTCAACGTTTTGCTGTATTGGTCATTTAAACTTATAACTAATTTACCATTGCTCTCGAAAAAAAAACGGATCTAAATGAAAAAGATTGGTTGGATCAGTTAATATTTTTTAAAGTGAATGATATTGTAGGTAGTAGAAAAAAATTTCTGAATAAGGTAAGGTTAACTTTTAATTGGAAATTCTACGTGTCCATATACGCAAAAATATCATTAAATTATTCCAAAAATGATGTAATATCTATTAAATGCTAATTAAAATACACAGTTAGTATTTTAAGTCATTGTGAAAATCAAAATAACAATCAAATAACTAATATCGAAGACTAATTGAATAGTGCGTGATAAAATTACTAGTCGGTACCGAATTTGAAACCCATGTACGGTTTGAAGTTTTTTATAGTGTTTTTCTCAATTATTCAGAAAAATACTAGACAATTCAGAAAATAACCTTTCATATACCAACTAGAGCATATTTTATATCAGAAAAGTATTATTTTTACATATTATATTGGAACAATATATCTGTCGAATCGTGTATAGAGATACAAAAAAAAAAAAAAACACAATATCATGATAAACTAATAAATGAATTGTTTCGCTCAGAATCTAGTATAAATTAAAATATCGTTTTATTCCAATTAAAAATTATATTCTAAGATATATATACGTATAAAATGGTATGTTGTATTGTAATATTTACATTTATAATTAAAATATACTGAAATGCACTATTCTTGAACTATGATTCACTATTTAAAATAAAATAAAGATATCAGCAACCAATGTGATGTAAATTATAATTTTACCAAGTTACACCATAGGTACATAAATAGTATACCTTTTTGGCTTTATATTTTAAAAACTGATTTGAAAATATGTTGAACCGATATTCAAAATAATTTGAAACCTTTGAAAATTTACTTTTTTAATACTTTTTTTATACAAATTATAAAAAAAATAATAACATTTTGAACAACGTTTCTTGTTTTTTTTGACCATCAGATTTCTCGTGACAAAAGAATATAGTATTAGGTGTTATTTATATGATTTACATTTTTCTAATAAATTTTTGCATATCATATTATTATTTTCATCAAAACTTTTTAAATGCATTTAAAAAACTCATTCGTATCGAATAAATTGTTGGCTTATGTCACAAATCCTTTAAATAGCTTTAGTATTCAAACTTTAAGATTTATTTATTCTGCTCTATATGGAGTACCAAGTTATTATTAACAGACAATGGAGCTTTTTATAAAACTTAATTTTATTTCAAATGTATATTATAAGAAATAATTCTGAAGAATTATATTATATGGTAATGGATAAAATAAATTTAGCTATACATTTATATGAAATGTACTTATAAGTTTTTAAAAAATTGCAAAGTAGTTATCTTTGCTTATGATATTATTATGTATTTATAATATATTTAACAATCAATTTCTAAATATTTTAACAAGAAACGTTTTAACAAGACCTTATGATGGTTGTGACAAATTAATTAATATTTATATGTATATAATAAGTATTAAGTTTTGACTTATGAAATACCTATATGCTTTATCAGAGTATCCAATTCTCTCTACTTAACGGTTTTCAGAAAATAAAAGTAACACAACTTTTATAACATATTATATATAAAAAAACAACTATTCCTTACGTAGTTGCTTCAAAATTGGGTTAAATATTTAAATTTATTCAAATAAACAAAAGGTAATAACAATTTTTAAAAAAAAAATATTTGCTCGATTTTGATTTGGTTAATATTCTTTAAAACTCGTTCATCATGCTAAGAAAAATATTTAATGCTAGGTTTAATAAAAAGTAACATTTTGGAATCGAAATTTAAATGTGTACTACGTGCCCAAATATTTAAACTTGTTGCACTAAAACGTATTATAAGTATTTATTTCTTAAATATTCTAATTTAAATATGATTATTTAACTACTGTTGCCTGTTCAAATATTGAAATAAATCGTAATAAGAGTACGATGATCATTTTAAGATTAAAAAGTAATTTAAGAAATGAAATAGTATAATTAGATGGATCTACTTCAGGGTTTAGGTTAGGTTATAGGTACTATGGATAGCATGTAAAATACTAAATTAAAAAAACAAAGTATATCATACTATGTAATAAATTGATGCTATTGTTTTTTTTTTTTTAGTTCATAGTATAAGTTATAATGTTATTTTATAAATTAATATCCATTCAAACAATGTTTATATTAAATATTGGATTATTTTTTTATTTATTTTTTTTTCATAAATGAATATTCCATTCTTGTATTTATGGTTTACTCTGCAGTGAATTTCATGTTGTTTACATAAAGTATAACGCCTACTGAATTCAAATGAGTATTTTGTTTTCAATTCGGCATTATCCTACAATCACGTACCTGTTTTATTTTTCAATTTTTTAAATGACACAATAAATGAGTAAACAATGAGCTCATTAAATATTGTTAATTGCTTTGTGTTCGTAGTATTCGATGTAATATTATTGCATACTAATGAGCCAAATAGGGCAATGCAGAATAATAGGATGGCAGTAATGCAGTTGCACAGAAACATTTAGATTGATATACATAATGATTAATTAATGGATTTGCAAAATATAAACGAAAATCCGATTCCAATATACAATTAACTGTACCTACTAATTTATTATTTGTATTATATTAGTAGTTATTGAGTTAAAATAAGTTTAACCTCACCATAAAAACTGCTTTCTTGACTCCAGTCACTTTTTGAATAATAGAATAAACTATAAAGTATTACTTTTGATTTTGAAAGTTATATGGTATGAAGTGTTATTTAATCGATGTATATTCATTTTTAATTAAATGTAATTTGAATATAATTCGATAATAATTCAAAGAAAAGGTGTGATGCACTAGAATACTATCACTGCGTGCACTAGATTTTATAGAGAAATATATTCAGGTAATACAAATATTTGTTTCATAAACTTTTTCATCTCAATGTACACATATAGTGATATATTTATTTATTTATTTCTATTTAAGCAGCATCTGATTATATTTGAAATATTTTATGACCAAAATTCAAGATTTTAATGGAAATCGTCGCGTTGATTCTTCGGATTACTTTCCAAATATATTTTGGAAATAAAAATAATGTCCTATTTATAATACACCGTTGATGTGTTGTATAATTTACTTCATTAAATCTATATTCACAACTTGGTACAGAGAGCAAATCATTGATTTTGTGTAACATCAAATATAAATAATTCAAGTATATGTAAATAAATTAACATAATTAATAACTCGCCCATTCGTATAAATATCGTCTGCTTGACAACGAATCCTCCATTATTTTCTTATTTTTATAGCGTGGTGGTGATTTTAAATATTTTACTTCATATACTTCCATCTCTTCTTTATACATATATATATATATATATATATACTCATACATATATACATATATATTTAGAACGGTATAGTTATGTTCGCAATTACCTGCAATCTCGGCACTGCTTCTGCAAGCACAGCTTATTTACATGCATAATAAAATCTACGATAGCGTTTTCTCGCATTTTTTTCTTCCCCTGCATAATTTAAATGATTGTATTTATCAGATTCTCAACCAAAGTGTTCACTTTCTTATACAATGCATTATCTCGTAATACATATCTACACATTAACTTATAATTAATCGCCGTTTGGCCAATAGAGGTGATTTAGTAATCGCTGCAGTTATGAAATGAAAACATTAATCCACGTCGTATACAGTAGAAGGAGAGAAACGTAAAAGTTATTCTGAAATATACATTATATTTTATACTAGGATTATACTTAGTCTATTAATGTGTTTAAGTGATTGGTTCATGTTGTGCGTAACTTGCAAATAATAAAAAAAAAAAAACCATGATAATCACTTAAAAAACTTAAAATAATCATTTTCTATTACTGTAAACTTGTATTAACAAACTTTTTATACTGAAATGTTTTAAATGTATTTTAGCGTGTACGTTTATGCATTTTAGACGTCAAACATTGGCTTATGAGGAAATATTATGCAAATTTTCGAGAATTACTAGAAACTCATGAATAATTAAATTTTGTGTTTTCAGATCAAACACAAAATCTCGGAATGAACAACGAGGAAGAGTGGAGACCTCGAAGACGTGGTTCACAACTGTAAGTATAATTTTTTTTCCCAACATTTTATAGTGCAGCGCGTATTAAGGGTGATACATTAAAGATGCACACTCCATGATCATGCTTTTATTTTGTGTTTATTAAAATTCTATTTTTTTGGAAAATGTATGTGTATTACAATTTACGAGATCATAATATGGTCCAACCAAAATATTATTTTCTAATACCTATATACATGTTTTATACCACTGAAAAGTACCATATGGCTGTATCAACTATTTTTTTCAAATAATTACAATTTTTTAATTAATATTTTCCTTTTATTATTATAACTTTAAAATAACGAAAGAAATGCATGCACATTATATCCGTATTGAGATGTCTACAATAAATATTTGAAAATTATTGTAATAGTTAAGATGAACCTATACATTGTGTGCACATTATTTTGAAGCAGCTAGGAGTGGCCATAGATAAATTGATGAATTAAAACATATAAAAAAATATAAATAATTTATTAGGTAATTACCTGCTAAAGACTTTTCATACGCAACTTTAAATCTGAATAATTCTAAAAGTACTTATCCGAATTTTGGCTATATTACATCAAAAATTACAGAAAAATGAAAAACAAAAAAATAATTATTTTCACACCGAGTATTCAATTGAAAAAGCAATATTCGATGTTGCTACAGTATACTCCTTAAGTGGTATAAAAAAATCAAAAATCGGGAAGTACGGTCATGTAGTTTTCTTGATCCGGCAAATATTTCTCAAACTTCACAGGCCCGACATCAGTAACTTACGGTCAGCTGCTGAATCCAGAGGAGGTCGGAATTCATTTTCCAACCGGAGCGGCGGGGACGGACAACAACTGCAACAGCAACCGCAACAACCGCAGCAGCCACAGCCCGTCATCCAAGAAACCGAGCATAACGACACCGTCCGTAGACAGCCATCGGTTGCTGGCGAGGATATAAAGATAGTCATACACGACGTGGACTTTGACCCAAACATTATGGGTAAGTCGTTTTGACAGATATACGTAATCTCGGTGGAGGAGGTATACGAGACAGTGGCGACAATATAATATAATATTAACTTACGGGACACATGGACGGTTGCGTGTATAGAACAGAGAAATCACACATGAAATACACATGTAAATATACTATGTGAACAAATAAAATAAACGGATTTAAACAGAATCTAAGTTCAGGACTGTTTACAATTACTACATTTGGTTTTTACTTGTATTGATTTATTTTCTCGGATTTTGTTCTAGAATATCATCTGAAATATCAATACAGCCTTTGTGAACTTATTATAACTTGTTTTTAATATTTTTCCCGTACAATAATGCTTGTGTCTCGTATGAAAGCTCGCATAAAATATTCAATAACCAACAACTACAGCTCTAAAACTAAATATTTAAACTATTCAAAATTCGCAACAAATTTATCAGATGTAAACATATTGTTTCATCAATGAATACTAATTTCATTTTGAATTATTTAACACTACCAGGTAACTTCCTGGTATTATGAAATACTGTGACTTTTATAACTTAATTTTATCCAGAAATTATGAAACAAGTACAACGATATTATAACTTTTATATTTTTAAAACATCAATTAATGTTACGATCAAACGATAAAAAAAATATAATTATGTCGATACTTATTCATGTTCTCATCATTCATTGAAAAAATTAATACATATGAGGTAGTTGTTTAATTACATTATATAATTATCAAATAAATGAAATTATTATTGCAGTTGAAACATTTTTCATAATTATTAGGTATTAAGGTAATTGACCCATAGAATTTATTTATTTTACTGACTATTAAAAGACATTGAAGTGAAGAAAATAATTATACAAAAAATAAAAATAAAAAAAACAATTTTATTTTAATATTTTTAATGTACTTTTTTCAGGGAAATTATTCTAGTTTTTTATTTAAAAAAAAATATCATTATTAAATTTTAATCTATTATTAAAGACCATTGCATTAAATGAATTATCAGTGAGATGCGTATACTCTATACAACAAAATGTTTGATAAAATAAAATTAGCTGTTTTTAATCAAATTAATTTACTATACACTTTTCTTTTTATTTATTTTTTTTTTTTAATAAACAAATGTGTTGTAATTGTCGATGAAAAATTATAACTGTATATTAATCATACACTTTTATTATGATTATTTTCATATAACACGAATTATTCGTATTATTAATCATATATTTTAGTTCTGTCTTCCTCCTTACTCATATAATTTTTATAGATAAAATAGATGTTAAGTAAAATTTAATACAAAATTTAATTTATGATGAATTAATAAATGATGATCATCATCATAAATAATAAATAAAATTATTATTATTTCATGTTATGAAATATTTTATATTTAGAAACCACGTCGTCGTTCATGATTTATAACGAAAAGAACGATTTTTATCTCATGATACGTCTAACAAATAAATCGGATCATGCGTTTGGTGTTCTAACCTGTCTATAATAGTACGAGAATTACGATTCTGAACGCTGTTATATTAAATTAAGTAAAGTTGTATAATAAAAGCTAAAAAAAAAAAAATCGATTCTAATGTAATAACACAATATTCTATAGGTATGAATTTATACAATTTGAGATTGATCAAAACGCAATGTTATTAAAATATGCAACCAAAGTGAGAATGTCATGATATGAAGTAATAGCGGGGTTTTGTAAAATAAACCGGCCGAATACATAATATTATAATCATCTGTGAAAGATGAATTAACATCAATACTCAAAGCACTGCGGTTATTATAGGAATGAATCGTTAACACTTGTTATATCATACGCGTTAAGTCCGCCATTATTATATTATTTCCGACAGCGTGTTTATCGTAGCACCGATTTTGGTTCGTTGGTGCGGGAATTTCTCGATGAAAAATTAAAGTATTTAAACCATGGTTGTAAACACGTTTGATTATATGACCGACTGTCTCATTATAGTACGTACGCAAAATCGTACAAATGGGGAACAACAATATATTAATTGTTATTATGGATTACACATAATATAATCAGCTCGTTAACCGATATAAAGACTATATGAATAATATTTAGGACTAGACTCGACTGTCTAGTACGAAACCTAAAACTATATCTATTTTTTTGTGCTTATTGTTGTTGTTTTTTTTTTTTTTTTGAACATTGCAATTCGTTACAGTCATAAAAACTGAAAAAATATAAATACATTAATTTTACTGTCAGACTTATCATCATGTCGATGGTATCAATCAAAACCATTGAACCACCACTCGATATGAATTCTCGATACAAGTATGGGTTTTTTTTTTTTTAATGATAGACGTGGCCACTACTATTTTCGATATTTATGAACAGATTTCAACAGGAACTCTTGCCATAAGATCTTGATAAATTGCTGCTGGTTTATCGTTCGTCTTTACAAAGCATTACATTTTATACCCCGTTGGATATTTTTTATCGTTCTATACTCTACGGGGTCAGATACATGGAAATTCTTAACATCTGTAACTCTTGCTCTTGGGGTCTAAGTCCTAAGACACGATTGTTATTTATAGCAATTCTTTCAATTCTAATACCACATTTTTTATGGTGAATCCTATAAATAAATTGTTTGGTTATCTACCTTTTTACTCGTAATCACGATAAAATAAATGTGTATAAACTATTAATAATCATTTTTTTTACGCCTTACAATAATCAGTCTTTTCTCCTTTAACAAACCGATATAACTGAATTTAAGAGTTTTCTCCGTACGCGCGTAATACGGTTTATTGATGAACAAATTTATACATTAAGTATTAATAAATAAAAAGTACTACGAGATAAAACTTGATATTTTACGCACGTAATAAAAATAACGTAACTCATCAGTTACAAAAAAACTAAGTAACAATAGTTATATATTATATATAGACGGCTTTAATGTCCAGGCACTAATTGCTCATTATATATTCTCAAGTTATTGTATATACTACACATAGGGAAGTAATTATTGTTTCACTTATTTTGTTAAATAAATATAAAAATAATGTAATTCGAATTGAAAGGCTATAGAAATAATTCATGGACAAAATGTAAGCGATATCGCAATGCAATGTGTACCTATTTATCAAAACCAATTTCACGTGCTCAATCACCAACACAGCTGTCATTCGATTACAGAAGTGTGGGGAGAGTGGGGTATAAGGAGTAACAACAACTTTATTTTATCTCTTATAATCAAACATTTATATTGTAACAGGTGGTTTTTATGACAAAAATATTTTATCATACTCAATCCAATGCCTTTTTCTGTTAAAGTACTTAAACACACCTCTATTTAGTTGTTGATCTCTCGCTGTATCCGAGATAATGTGCAAGAGCATATAATATTTCTCCGGCGAGCCTAAGACAATCTGCTTTAGACAAGTTCCTACTTCACGCACAAAGCTTAATATAAAAGGTAAAAGTATACAATAATTATCAGTTAGAGTGCTTCCCAAATGAGCGTCGGGCTTATTAACCAAGTAGAATCTGTTGATTTAATATATTTTGTCATTGTGGCGTTGTTATGCGTTTTGCGGTTCGGACGTAAAACGCAGTTTTTACAATAGCGTTTACGGTTGAATAATCTAAATCTGTTTGAATAAAACAAATTTACAAAATGTAAATAATAATTAAATGAGAAAATATTAAATTTCATAAAATACGATTTAAAAAACCGCACTAGAGAGTCTAATTATTGTATTCGTGTATCATTGTTTTTTTTTTTTTTTTTTTTAAATGTGAATTACATCTGCTTTAATAATAATATTGACCACTATTGTACACGTCTGACCTTATTGTCGGAAAAATATTATTCAAATTTCATATGAACTCTTTTTTTTTAAAAAAACTATTATTAAGACAGTTATTAATGGTCTTAAATATAACGCTCTTATAACGTGTTTAAAAAAAAAAAATACCAAAAATACCATTAGAATTTATGAGATGTTTGTAAATAATAAATGTCTTATGACATTTTTAAACCATAGTTTTTGAATTGAAACTTTCAATTCCATTACACTATATTATATCATATCCACATATCCAATGAATAAATTAACATTTTCACTGCGATGACTTTTCAATTTCAATAGGTCAACAAATTATTTGTTATGCATTGCATTTTTAAATTATTACTTTCAATCATCTTATTGTATGAAACTATAGACAGTCAACATTTTATTTGTAGTTTTATTTATTTATTTTTATTATTGTGATTTTCACTTATTGAATTTATTGCATTTTGCAAAAATAGAACAAGGCATTTTGTATATACTCTGCAAAATCAGATTAGGGAATAAAATCTTAAATCATTAAATATGAAACCTTGAAAACACTACAAAAATAGAATTATACGTTTATAAATTGTTAAATATCTTTTTCAATCACATTGATAATTTACTTTCTCGTGCTCTTAGATGAGATTAGGTGAAGTTTGATTATTAATAAGGTCGAAAAGTTTCATCTTGCAATAAAGACTATCTCGTATCTTCAAAGGAGATAGAATGGTCCGTCTATATGTTTCTATTGTAATCGATTATAAATAACAAAACATTTTATTCATATTTTCATCATAAATGTCCTAAATCTAATATTATAAAAAAAGAGCAAAAAGTCAAAATAATTTAATCAATATTATTCAATTATAAGCACTTATAGTAGTCTTTCTGTTTGGCTACAAGTTATGGAAGAAAAAAAAACCATATAATGTCACGTCCTTTATAATTGTTTTAATTTTTATAATTGTAAAAGATAATGTAGATCTATGAAACATCAAATAATACAATAATTTTTAATGTTTATCGTTTAAAGCGTTCTTAATTTTATTCCCAATTAAAGATTTTATTTTTCCTTTTAGTTAGAAAAAAGAGCTATTCATTTTTGGGAACCATAAATTATTTTATTTTATTTACAAACCTCTTGCATTTAAAGAGCCCTTAAGAAAATAATAAATTACCCTAAAGTAGTACGCAATTTTCAAACATATCATTTCTATTATTTGCTCCTTCTGATCATACTATTATAGTTCGATGATGACAATAATTCTGTACTATTACTTATCTTTTTTTATTTTTGTAGCAATACAATATATAACCTGATTGCAGTATTATTTTAATGATCAAGTATAATATGCTAATAGAAAATGTGATTGTTTTATGGATTACTATGAGTAAATATTGTTATAAGCTTATAAATTGTTTTGGATACCTGCAGCAAATAATCTGTATGCGTAAATATTTTATAATAAATAATACCGAACCGACCCTCTTTCTAAAGTTCGCATTAAATATTCAGGTATAGAATTGAATTAAATAAGATAGATTTACTACAACGAATAACCTATACCTTTAAAACTATACCAATAACTGAATAATGTGTATCGCTAGTCCCGGGGGAAACGTGCATAAGAACATTAATTTTTATTCAATATTTTAAACGTTGTGGAAAAACCTTTTCTTTTTGGTCCGTCGAATGGTTTAATGTTTTCAACCAAGTTTCTAACTTACTTCTCGGGGAGAAAATTGTAGTATACTTTCAAGAGCAGCCCTAATAGTGTGCTAATTGTTTCCTGTCAAAACAGTTTATGTGTGGTTATGTTTTTGAACTCATTTGAACATCAGTAAATTTTTCACGTAAACGATATAACACCAGTCGATTTATCTGGGAAGCGGATGATTTATTCTTGCCATTATTAGTATATTTACCATTTGATAATAATAGATTCATCCAAAATTGTCAGTTAGACGATTATTGAACTGGAGAGAACTCACAATAATGATAAAAAAAATACATAAATATATTATGTAATAATCGTCTATGCATATTGTATTTTTATTTTCAACTACCTATTTCCAAAATAGTATAATTAATAAAATGTTTAGAAATTAGGAGTTATATATTAAGTTTTCTCTATTGAATACTTTATTATTTATTTGAAACGTGTAATCTTATAATATGATGATTTTTAACTATTCATATTAAATCTAAGAAATCTATTTAAATTCGGCTTTTATTATCTGGCGTACTAAATAAAACTGAATGTAAGATAATTATAGTTATATTTTTGATACAAAAAATTCTTATAAATGCATTACTTTTTTTTATTAATTCCTGTTTGGTTTTATTTGGAATTTTATTTGCGTTACAATTGAAATTTTAACTTTTTTTCTAGGTGCACGATCAGGTTCCAAACGTAAAGTTATTTTAAAGCGTGATATGACCGATAAAGCTCATCGAAGTAAGTATAATCAGTACAATTAATTTTATTTAATATTTTTCGTATTGAATTTGTATAAATTATTATACAGCTATAAAAATATTGGTAGTTATTCTTCGGTATATGATATTGGTATATCTATAATTTGACTTAGAATAGAAAAAAAATAAATCATTTTTTTTTTTGGCTTATAAGATTATAAATGCATTATAAATATTGAGTATAAACATTATATTTTTTTTACTGTTTATGTTGGTTTGATAAAAATCAAAACTAAATAAATTTATGTCATACCAATTAATAAGCTAATTCAAAAATTGAATGGGTAATTTTAAATGTTTGTTTTCCATATATACAATATACATATGTTTAAAAACTCAGATAAAATACCAAAATACGAAGCCATAATACCTTCATTGAAATATATAAGATCTCACTAAGCTAAATGAACAGAGTTCAGGTTTATCGGTCAATAAATGCGCACGTCCGTAGTACGTGCACCATTATCTGCAACACGTTTCACCGGTATATTATAATTTAAAATATACGACATTACGGAATGCGAGTACAACATGTTTGGTACCAACAGTAATTTCTGATAAATTATAGATACCCGTATTATTTGCACGCATTCACTTGTATATTAAGTTACCTATATTAGGTATATATTTAAATAATAATATTATCATTCTATAGTGTTTTACGTTTAAAGTTATTAGTATTGTAATATTGAACCTATAGCAAATGACTCAGCAGAATTTTCTATAAATAAACAAATAAATATAAAAAGGATATTACTTGTCTTATCCCACCCTATGGAATATATTTTCATTTTTTTTTAAAGATTTATGACTGTCCATTGGAAGTAAAAAAAAATATATATAATCGCTTTTGGAACATTTTCCTATGATTTATACAGTACAAAAAACAACGTTATATTCAGTTTGTCATGTAATGAAAAAAAAAAAAAAAATCAATTTTAGTACCTATGTTTTTTAAAGTTTTATTTTTTTCTGAAATTAAAATATTACAAATGTTAATTTAAATAATAAAAATAATTATCCTCTTGAAAAAGGTGAAGTATCTCCACCTATGCGATTCAAAATGCAATGTACAATATGTAGGTATATAATAAATATTTCGAATATCAACCTAAATTACAAGGTTTTTCAAAAGGGAATATGCCATTGATTTTTCTTGTAAAGGAATCAATTTTCCAATCAGATTACATCAATAAACATTAATTTAATATTGAATTACACTATTTTATTTACAGAGAAATTATTTATATTTCATAATAATATGTATCAAATTGAATATCTTCGGAACTATGTTTAGAATCTTCAGATATTGTTGCATATTTCATTCGTAAAACTCAGTATCAATTATGTTATCTTTCCACATTTTAACTATTTATACGTTTCTAAATATTAATATTTAATGTTTATAATATTTATTAATCTCTTATTTATTGTTTATTGAATATAAATTGTTCAGTATGTTGTATTTATTAATAAAGTGTAAAAGATAATATACGTTTAGAAAAAAGAGATCATCGTTAGAATGACAAATAATATCCTAAAATAAATAAATCAATAAACCCATACTGATATTGATCAATAATGTTAATATAATTTTCATACATTGGTTTTACACATTTTTATTAATATGCCTAATAAAGTTTTTTTTTTTAAAAAATAAATAAACTTTATAGTAAGTATTATTTAAATATACAAATTAGAGTATAGCTAGTATAGTTACATAAAACATTAAAATCAAATTAATATTTAATAGTTTAACATTGGTGGTTACCTTTTGTTGAATAGGTTTAGGTTTAGAGTAGAGAAAACCTCTCTTTGTTAAAAAAAGTTCTTTGTTCATTTTTCTATTGATTTATATTATGTGCACCATTGACGTATTTCAAAAGTAATGCAAAGGGCGATTACTTTATTACTGATTCCTTTTTGCTCAATCGTATATCAATATCCTTATTAGACCAGAATTCATTTGGAAGATAATGACTTTTGTTATTAGAGTTTTTATCGAAATGATAAAAGTACCTATCCGACATAATTATAGAGGTTCAGGAAAAAAATCTTATCAAATTACAGAAAAATTTCATTATTGGTAATAACTTATAATTATTATTTAAAACGCTGTATATTTTTTACAATTAATAAGAGCGAGGTACTTATTTTACAATTCGGTATAATACTTAAGCTCAAATATTTCAAAAAGGGATGTTTTTATTATTAAGTATTCGTTATATAACTATTGAAATTTTTATATAATTAGTAATTAAAACTTTCACTTAAAATTATATTAAACTTATACGATGTGTTAGCAAATAATTAAACTAAGAGAAAATGAGTTAAAACTTAATATATACGATGGTCGATGATATAATTGACATGTTTTGTTTTCACAATTCAGCTAGAAAAACATCATTGACATACTGCTGTGACATTACTGCTTAAGGTTACTTAAAGAAATCAACATTTTGAATAAATAAAAACCAAGATAGTACGGAAAACATTTCGGAATTTATTTAGACAGACGAAACAATTAAATGCAACTTGAAATATACACTAATTATGCTGTTTTCGACAGCGAGGCACGTGGGAAAGATAAAATTACTTGACGAATTCGGGTGACGAAAAGATAAAAAGTAAAACTCTCATAAGGCCTCGTTCAATTTGTTTGATTAGACAGCGTACAGAAATCTTGATCGTTAAAATCGCGCCATTCACACTTAAAAGTTTTTTTCTACGAGCTGTCAAAGATAACAAAGCCCCACAATCCTTTTATTTTTATTTTTTTTCTCACTTTTAGCTCGGGGATTTGGAATGAGAGTCGTGGGAGGTAAGATCGGCCCAGACGGGCAGATGTTCGCATCGATTGTATGGACCGTTCCGGGTGGCCCAGCCGAGAAATCCGGTCTTCAACAAGGAGATAAGGTAAAACACGCGCAATTTCTCGACCATTGGCGATCGCTTAAATAAATCGTTTCTCAGGTTCTGGAATGGGCTGGTGTGTCGTTGGCCAATCGCAGTTTCGAAGAGGTGTGCAGCGTTATCGACCGTTCGGGTGACGTGGTGGAACTGTTGGTGGAACAAGGATACGAATTGTAAGTATTGTTCCGTTTCGTCAAGTCACGCAGACGTGATTATGTAATCATACTGCCGTATTATAGTGAGCGTACTTTAGTTGACCATACAAAATCATTCTGAATGTTTGCAGACGGATTTGTGACTTACTCGACGAACCCGGACCGATGACGTCGAGAAAGAACTCTGGCGAAGCTATGGGTTTGCAACTAGGTTAGATTTTTTTTTTTTATATATAATATTGTTCTCCTGAATTTTTAACGTCCATTCGTAAATAATAAAAAAAAAAAAAAAACAATACGTTTAATTTTACCGGGTAACACAAATGGTAAAGTATAATATCATCAGTTTGTAATAGCATTTCGCACTTGGACTAGCTACTTGTTTATATTTCTACTCCCTGAAGATCCCCCCTACGCCCACCAAACATCCCTCATGAAATATTTCCTGACGAAAACGGATGATAATGAAAACGTCGGCGCACAGTTGTAGTGACGAATCCGCCTTAATGAAATCGCATAGTGTTATTATTATTATTCGTTGAACCAACGGTGCAGAAGTGTAAAACATTCCTGATTGCGGAATTTATTAACGTAGTTTTGTTACTCCCACGGATAAATCACGCCCTCGCAGTGCCGCTGTTCATCACGTTATATTATTGCCCCCTCCGTCCAAATAACATAACTTTGAAACTACTCTGGTTATTTACATTTGATTCTCAAACGATGTATGGGGGAACACAGAGGAAACACCAAATAAAATTAGCAAGTAAGAATTGTTATATGGGGGAGGAATTTTATCGAATGAAAGATAATCGGGATGACGCATGACGTTATTATAACAGTTATTGAACTATTCGCGTGAATATGATATTTATTTGTAAATGAAAAGCAAAAAAAGCAATCGTTAAATGGACGTTTCAGATGGTTCAGACTCTCCGGCGTCCCCGACGAGAAGAAAACTACCTAAGACTCCGGTATAGAATTTAAACATTAACGGTGTATGTACAGTATAGTAGTTTCGATCCTTCAGAAATGTTATCTCGTGAACGGTTCTTATTTTTAGACTTGAAAACGATACTATAATTTCTCTCTATCAATATTCGAAACTGTAACATATCTATAAACCGTGTGTTTTATTATTATTATAATTATTATTATTTTTTTTTCTCTCGAATCTTAATGTTATACATAAATACAATAATTTTAGAAAATATATTCATAGGGCAAAACGGATGATACGTATAATAATAATATTATTACAATAATATGTTTATTACTTATACAAAAAAGTAAATTCAACCACGATGACTATCAAATAACTTTTAAGTTATTGCTTGTATAGTATAAATTGTATATTTCTGAAGGACGATGTTTTTTTTCCTGTATGTTGGTTTAAGTAGATAGTGCGTGCGTTTTGATTTGATTATGATTTGATTTCGTTATTTTGCCGGTATTATTTATGTAAATATAGGCTAGTTTAAATCTAATTTTAATGTATAAAACCGTACTGATGATTAATTATATAACACTATATAAAAGGAAAAATAAATCAAATGGCTGCTTCTCAAAGGCTGTGCTACATCATAACAATACTATGTCGAAACCTCAAAGTTCTCCCGAAATTTCGTTGCTATGGATAATATTTTACATAACTTTATTACTACTCTATTATTTGTACGTAAGACTGATTTTTGAGTTTTCATTAGTTTATATAAAAAAAAAAAAAAAAAAAAAAAATAATAAGTTATAAAATTATAGACATATTCACCTAGTCTATATGGCTATAAGTGATTAATATGTTCAAAATTAAAATTACGATATATGTATAATGATTCATCACTTCAAAAAAATACTGAGTTTTTTTAAGTTGATATCAAAATTAATTATTGTTATTAAAAATATTATTTACTCAGACAAGTGGTTTTACTAAAAACTTTCTGCTATCATCGTATTAATATATTAAACGAATAATCCTAAGAAATTATTGTAAGAAAAAATATATTATTATTAAGATATAATGTTTGTTAAACAAGGGTAATTTATATATGCATTATATTTATTGTCTATACTTTTAGTATATATTTTACTTTAACTCATTCATTACAATATACATATTATATAATTAAAAAATTTATGTATATACTATAATAATATATACTAAATGTAAATAAGTCCAATAGTAGTATATTAAGTTTAAGGAAAAGGATCCGTCGACGGTATATTAAATATGTTTAATTTAAAAAAGATTCTAAAGTATGAAGAGAACTAATTTTTTTTATGAACTTGAGTATATTGGGAAGTTTTTAATTAAAGTTTAAAAATGATTTGGTCATAGCCGCTTTTTAAATAGTTTGATGTATTATTAAATATTAAAACTTGAAGAGATAAAAAAAAGTATTAAGTTAATTTTGAATTTCATTGTTTCTCGTATAATGCAATCTAAATAAACAAATATTATTTTAAATTATTTATAATCAAAAAAAATATAACGCTAGATAATTTATATCCGACCAATATGGAAAATTGGTATTATTACGGTATAAAATATTAGTATACGTTATATAAATCTTTTGGTTCAAATTGAATAGTAAATAATGTGTAGGTAATATAAATGTTTAAGTGAAATTTTTTTTTTTTTGAATTTAAAACTTTCCTTACAATGCAATTATAATTTAAAGCAGGTTATTAAAAATTCATAAAAATTTTAAGTTAGTTTTTAAATATTATTTTGAGCTTCAAATATGTGATAGATACGCATATAAACATAGCGAAAACTTAAATTGTTAAGTTTAAAAATATATTGGATTAAATACAACATTTCTAAAAGATTTTAGAACAAATAATTAAAAAGTAATTGATTCATTTCCAATATTTAAAACAACAGATTTTCTTTGACAAGTTCCAAATTAATAAACCAATGAATCATTCATTTAAATATTTAACAATTTTTTTTCTATTCTCGTTGTATCGGAAAAGCTATGGAGTGTACTTATCCAGTTGAACTTATTAATTCATGGTATTCTAATGAAGGATTTCAATAAGATTTATAAGATTTATTTAAAATAAATCAGTTCACTATCTCTTTACTATGAAATTTATTTTTTATACCTCGTCATGGTCTCTGCGACGGATTCCTTTTACTTTATATAGACGATTGATTGACTTCATTCTATCTTGTTTCTAAATTAAATATGCGATTACATTTATATATAATATATTATATATAGTTCTATATCTATATATTCATATAAGTATATATATATATTTGAAATGTATACATTTTATTCAACCAAATGTGGTCCTTTTCATGATTAATGTTAACAAAATAATATCTAGCAAAAACTTTAGTTTAGATTATTATGATAAAAAATATTGGATTTGTTAAGTATAAATAATATAAATATATAGGTACGACGTAATAAATACATATTATTAACTAAAACAATTGGCGGTATTTTTATTATTAAAAAAAAAAAAAAAATAATAATAATAATAATAATAATCAAAATCATATCTAACAGTAAATGTTAATATTTAGATGAATATTCAGAACTATGTTTGTAAAAAAAAAAATGGTAAAAATCTCATCTCAAGAAATGGGCTATTATATATATATATATATATATATATATATATATATATATTATGTATAGTTATCGAAGTTAAGTGGAAGTTAAGTACCGTTGAGAAAATACGCCTACGATGTTGAACAAGTGCACCGAGATACCAGCAACTCAAAAGTGGTGACACACGATAGCGGTCAGCCAGCTTATCTTCGTTAACTAATATAATACATAATATACTAATAAAAACTGTCAAAAAAAAAAAAAAAATGAATATTAAGTAGTCAGAAGGATAAAATAACATATATATATATATATATGTATACATACACACACACACGCATGTATATATTATTATTATATATACTTGAATGTTTGTGAGTATCACCGTTATTGGACACACCAAGCTCACCCTTGAACATGTAAGTTTTTCGGTTTTTTTTTTTTTTTTTTTATACATTGTCATTCACAACATATATAATATAAATATATATTTTACATACTTCACTCAGTATAATATACGAATAAAATTCACACCTTGCTTGTCACGCATCGAAGCAAATTATGACTAAAAATACTGGATAAAAATTTTTCTCGTTATATTAAACTGCGTCCTGTTGTTTTTCGATAATCGATTCGTTTTCAGTTTTTCCACCTATCACGTACTTGAACGCAACGCAACTATAATAGGTACACCACCTAGTATCGGCGGACCGGGGAGAAAAACTCGATTTCGTGTATAATAAATATGTTTAAAAATAAAAGTTTTCGGTACGAAATAGAAATGCCAGAACGTTTCGAATTCACAAAGTCACCGTGGGGTACGTGTCGCACACGTTTTGAATATTACTAATTACTCGGTCTGCGAGTACACGTACCATTTCTCATTCGTTAGCTACCCGTACTGTAAAAGTTTCCCTCGTGAACCAGCGTACATTAAGACGGCGACATCCTGCATATTATTATACGAACACATATTGTAGTTTGTTATTTTTTCGATTTTCATTTTTACCAACATACTCGTATTGTTAACAAACCACTGTCGAAACACAAAACATAATAATATTATAGTAAATACATGCGTATATCAAAATGGCGATTCATTCCATGCTATAGGCTGTGGTGAAAACAATTTTTCGCTTTAAATCCCAGTAATTATAGATGACCGAATGTTTGAAAATGAAAAGAAAAAAGAAAAGAAAACCTAATATTTTTTTACGTCACATTTTAAACGTTTAACTCGTAAAATATTATTCAATTTTATAATGTGACATTTGCACAGGAAAACGGCAATTCACTTTTTAAATAATTGACTATAGTCATGGTTTGCTAAACTCCGTTATGCAACCATTCTTTGTACTATTTTTCAGCTTTTCGTCGTGTGCTTGACATGTAATGTACATTTTTTTTCATACGTATTACATTTGATATAAAAACTACTTTTTTTTTTTATATATATCATCTTGCAGCTTGTTATTCAATTACCTATTATTATTATTACTACGTCATATTATTATGTATTATTATACATGGACATTCATCCTTGTGATTGTTTTTTTACACATTGTTTTACACAACTTAGCTTAGGTACACATTAATCTACCTAATTATAAAATTAGGCCCTACACTGTTATATGTTTTAAGAACGATAATGTTTGTAATATATTTCTCCCGTGTTCTGTTGTTAGTTGTACGCAATCTAACCATTACATAACCTATTACCTATATAATATTATCTTCCGAAATCATCGGAAGATTGTTTTTTTTTTTTTTTTTAATTTAAATATACTATCATTATAGTCTCACAACTCATGTAACACCCATATAGAATGTACGAATTTTCGTCCCACCCCATAACAGCCATTAAATACATATTATATTGTTTTATAGACACCTATAAATAACGCGTATATCTATTGACTATAATCTTATAAGCATATAGATATATTTGTTAAGTTAGCTGTTTGTTCACATCAAGTATTGTACATAATTATATAAATACATATATAAATATAAACAAATTAATAAATATATATTTATATATATACTTATATACACACTAAATGCATATGACTACGTTTACGATCGTAAAAGCATATGTGTAATCATATTTTTCAAATTATTTGTACATTTTATTTATTTGTTTTTTTTTTATATTATTATTATTATTTTTGCTTTTAGCATGAGTGCTTTTTCATTTATGTCGTAATTTTTATACATAGTATTGTACATTCTTAATAAATTTGATTTGAAAGAAAAAAACACTATTCATTAGTATTACAAGTCTTTATCATATTATTTATTTGACGACACGTTTTAGTTTAGTCCAAAGTATATTTGAACATGATAGTTATTTATTAATTTTATTTTTGCCCGATATGATACACTATTTTTCAAACGTATGTTCAGCATCAAAATCAAGCTTTTTTCGTCATAATAATATAGATTTATATTTTATTTACTATCGACTATCGAAAAGCTATGTAAATTTATTTTTTCCTACTTTATTTACTCTCCATTGCATGCACTATCTAGTCATTATATCATACAATTCTTAAAATTGTACTCTTGTATGATATTTCTGTTTTACCATTATGGATTTTTATAGACCACTGCGGTTGCCCAGACGATCCCGGAAGATTCAGTTCGAGAGAGGAACATTATCGGTGGCATTCAAATGCAAGTCTGGTATAGAGACGGCAAAAATGAATTGTCCATATCTGTTTTGGCCGCTAACGGTTTACAGATGAGAAATGATGCTGATTATGGTTCCTTGCCGGAAGCATATCTCCAAATAAAGCTTCTGCCGTTTACGTAAGTATGATAATATTTCTAAAATACATATATCATAATAGTTAAGACTAAACACTTGGACGGAAAAAATATGCGCATAGTCTTCGAAAATAGTATTAAAAATTATGCTCGTAGGTATCTCGCAGCGCCCATGAAAGTATTGATTGCTGTATTAAAATTTGATATAAAACATATGCAAGTACTCTGCAATGGATCAGTTTTTAAATCTGTGGTTGAAATATGTCAAAGTTCATATGAAACACACATTTTTAGTCCTAATCGATCAATAATTAATCTAGGAATTATTCTATATGCATTTAACAGGGCAAGAAAAAATCGGAAATAATTAGCATATAAAAATAAAAAATGCATGTTAATTATATCAGGACCTACATGCGGAATTGATACAACCATCTATTAAAATTCAATAAAATTTCAATATGAACTTATTTAAAAATTACTATTTTGTAAAGGTTCTATTAAAATAGTCGAAACCATTAAAATGTATATTATATTTATAAACATGTTATACTATTGTATAATAAAAGCTCAAAAACATTCGCATATATGATTTCGATAAAAAGTAATATTTTTTTTTTTTTTTTTTAATGAACATAACATAGTATAATACGTATATATTGTGTATAGTATACGCACATCATTTGAGTGTATAGAATTATTTAATATTAATATCTTTATTTAATTATCTCGATTATACTCTTATTTTTTTCCCCGTTTTATATTTTAATATTATCTTCTATAAAAATATATATGCATTACATATACTAGCTATAAATATACATTTTTAATGGCTTTGGTTGGCTATTAAGTAAGTTAATTAAATGTTATACCTAAAAGCTCCAATGCCACTGAATAGTTCTCTGTTATAATATGAATAGCATTTCAGTACAACATGTTTAATTAATTCAAGTTTAAATTATCATTGCGATGAAAAACGAACCTTTGAGTTCTATAACTGTCTACAAATATTGCTTTAATGTACAATAAGCACCATAAGCAATGACTAACCATACGGAATACTAACTTTTAATTTTAACCAAGTTAAAGTAGATGCAAATATTGATAAACAAAAGTATTATTTTAGTAAAATAGGATGACAAAATATTGAATACTAAAAGTTCTGAAAATAATATACATGAAATGTGAGTCTTATTATAATCGAACACGTAAATAATTTTAATTTTAATAGGTTTATTTTATTGATAATACCATAATGTACCATACTAAAAAATTTGAAGTTATTGTATCATTTATTATCGAAATTGTCAATTGAAATAAACAAAATAATTATAAGAAGATATACGTTTATTATAGTTATGCATTTGTATAATATTATAAGCGTATTGTTTTCTAAAGATTTATCAATCAACTTTAAATTAATAGTTTAAATATTAGTTGATTCATTTTCATCCCATTAAAATACTTATTTATTTTGTATAATAGGACCTATGAGTATGTACTAAAGATAAAAATGAAAACTAATGAAATTATTAAATAATGGCTGTAGTCGAGATTCTAAGAAGATGAAATTATCCCTTGGACCAATTCTGTAGAAATTAATATTTTAAAATTCTTTTGACGTTCAGAATATTTATATAATGATTATCAAATTCAAATAATTCTTTTGGATATATATATATATATATATATAGCAAACCTAATTTGATGTTTACTATTAAGGTATAAAACTTAGTTCTCAATCTCGATAAAAGACTAATTTCGCAAAATCGTAATAAAAAAAAAAAGATTTAATCTCAATGCACGTTCCTACTTTTTGAAAATACTAATATAAATAAATAAATTCTTTAATCTAAATACTAAATTATTAATATATAATACAATAATAAAGCCATTATATAGACGTATAGAATTCAACTATGGAAATCGGCTAAAAAGTCGAATCTAAACAGGATAATTAATATATAATATATTAAAACATTACACTGCATTAGATTACAAATACTTTTTTCTATGTTTTTAACCTGGCCCTCCAATAAAACTTTAGGATCAAAAAATTTGAAAAAATGCAGTTTTTATATACAAGCTTCTTTTCTAGATTATAAAACTATTACTGTTATAGAAATATTGTTTTATTTTCATTATTTAATAATATTGCCTAATATTATAAAATAGTTTTTATAGAATTAAATATAACTCTATAATCTAAACTCCAAGCCACTAATTTCACTAATCTCCATCACACAAGCTCAATTTATAGTTCCTAATATACATAATACTTTTTGTATTTAATTTTATAGATTATATATTACATTAATTTTGAAAATGAAACCAAATATTGAGTTCTTATAATCACAATATCAATTTTAAGCATTAATTGTTTTATTTTTGATAGAAATTAAGATATTTATACTATCTAAATATATTACACTAGTCAAAGGAATATTTAAATATTATTTTTCAATACTGTAAATACAAAATTTGAAACTAGTCATTTATGTATTATACATTTTCTATTTTAATTTAAAAAACAAACATAAATCATAATACTATATTGCAGTTATTATATTATAATCTACATGACATTACAAACCATACATTTTCTGTGTTCTTAAATTATTGAATAATTAGTCTTTTTATATTATATGGATGAGGTAATATTTATCATAATAAATAAAAAAATATGATCAGTTTTGAACTATAATTTTTTTCAATAATCCGGGTAAAGTTAAGTTCAAAATACTTAGTTTAATAAATATAGGTTTTGTAATTGTTGAGCTTAATAGTGATGCTAGTAACTAAATAAAGAGAAAAAAATATACCTAGCCTGTTTAGTGAAATACTACAGTGATCTTAAATGTGCACTTTTAAATTTAAAAACACTTATGTTCTATTGCATCTGAACTAAAATTCTGTGTGTGGGTGTGTTTACTAGAGTGTATACAAATATGAAGTGATTTAAAAATATTTTTACTGGCTTAAATCGTTAAACAATTTTGGACTCACCAAAAATATTTTAGAAAGAATAAAATATACATAATACCGTATTAATAAAGTTTAGTAACATAATGCTGCTAAAATTAAATGTTTACAAAAATAATATTATATAATAATAGTTTATAAAACCACGTTCGCTTGGTGGACTTGCAGGATATTGTGCAAACGTTGTGTATTCATTTTTTCTGCTTCTCACGAAAACAACAGGGTAATCACGAAAATATGACAAGTTTTAAAAGATTTTTTCGGATTCAACTAAGATCAAACGAAATTAAACTCTCTGTTAAGTTTTCGTAGCACAGAACAAACAAATTATTTGCAGTAAAAAAAAAAAAAAACCCTTATTGTATAACCAATACTCAAAATGTAAAAACCACATCATTGTTCCATCATTTGTATCAAAATGCCAGTCACTTTGGTTGAAATAAAAACATTTTTTTAAAATATGAATACAGCACTACTCTCTTCATTCGAGTACTTGTTTTATTCGACTACTAATTTTCTTTAATTCGCTATCAACACATTTTCAACGCGGCGCAATGGTTATGCAATATAGTAGCGTCCGTGTCAGTATTCCAATATTCAAAATAACTTCAGTGATTCCCAATTTAACACTAAGCACGGACCACTTTTGTAAAATTTTAACCATTACGGGTTACGACTTATTTATTATCATTCATCCCCCCTACAACACTTATTTTTTTCTACTTTTATAGTTTATAATATATAATATGTACATAATAAAATCAAAAATTATGCTTATACTGTAGAAAAAGTTTATTTATTAGTAAAACAAGTTTTATTTTAACTATTATTCGATGAAAAAATTGTATAAATTCAAGTTATTATTTTTTCAAATGTGACTTATTAGTACACATTTCTTAAACGAGTTGTGGGATCCTTGGAATGATGATATTGCTCAATATGACGAAAAACTTACGTATAGAATATGAATTACAATATCGGTAATTTTTTTAAAAAAAATTAAATAAGAAGATTGATGATATTGAAAAATATAGAATATAAATGAGAATATTTCGGTAAATTTTTTAAAAAATATTAAATTAAAAGATTTATGATATTGAAATAAATTCTTTAGCATCACGGACCACTTGAAATGAATCCACGGATGACCACATGTGGGGACCACTGACTTACTTGAAGTTCCTCCTACGTTAAATTTCTGTTATGATGAAATGTTACAACAACGTTTTACTCCACGTAAAAATGTTTTCATCGCATCTTTCAAAATAAGAAATTTATAAGATAATTTTCCTATTTACTAACTAAAATTTCTCAACTCTTATTTAAGTTTAATATTATGTATAGTAATATATTTAAATTATTGATATTTTAAAATTAGTATTGGAATAAAAAATAAAAAAATCTAATTACAGTTATTAATTATTTAAATATTTTTTTTATATAAAAATGTATTTCCCCAAGATAATCTACAATAAATACATAATTTGATTTGTGCTCAGGCACAAACTATTAATTATAATAAACTGCAGTAGATCAATCAAAAAAAAAAAAAAATTAAAAATACAAGAAATTAATTCCTGAACAAAATATAAACAGTTATTATTGATGACAAATAGTGAAAAATGTGGGTTAAATCAGAATAAATAATTTTAATCAGGTTAAATATCGATCATAGTATTCAATATGCAATTATTTATTTGCATATTATAGAAATATGAAAATTAGGCAATCATTCGATAAGAAAAAGAACTACATACTGTAAAATGATGGTATCTATATGGTAAATTTCTTTGAATATTTAATATTTAGAATATTCTAGAATATAGTTGAATAAACTTAAGTTGAATAATTATTATAAATTTATAACTATAGTTTAAAGAATTTTCATCACCTAATATAATTTTTCTTTAAAAAAACTGAGGTTGTTAGTTATAATAATATATTGTCTGGTAATTTTAGATTTCGAGAAAATCGTGAATTATATTGATTTTGTGAAGATTTTTTTACCATCCTTTTTCTGGGAACAAACTTTTGAATACCTATCAAAAGTCTGATAAAGTCGCAGATATTGAAAATTTGACCCATGAGAGTAAATATCATTAAAATCGGTTGACTTTCGATGTTTTGGTAGTTTTTCTCAGAATAAAAGAAAAACTGGAAAACAATGTTCAATTTCGTCAAACAAGCTTTATAAGCTTGATATTTTTTTTTTTTTTTCAAAACTATAGCGCATTTTTTGTTTTATTGATTGGAAATATTGTATTATGTTATACGACACATAACCATTGTAGTTATTTAAAAGCTTAACTATTTCGCTTGTTCTGTATATTTTTTATAAATGATTAAAATCAGGCGACGGTAAAATACTTTAAAAACTTTTTAAAATATCATTTATAGACACATTTTTAAGCATAGATTGATATAAGATCTAATTTACCGACTTCAAATTTAAAAATGTACTCAACTAGTTCTACTGCAGAAATCTAACTAGCAAATACATTTAGTCACATGCCCAATATATTATTATTTTATTATATTATATTTTATTCCTAACAATCATAACATGTTAATATACCCATTAAAGTACAAGTATTAAATATTCTCAATTAATTTTATTAAAATTATAATTTCCAAAATATTAGAAGTTTATGGTCTTAATTTTATTATCAAACCCATTATAGAACCACAACAAAGCAATCGATGGAAATCATTAGTAATTACATTAGTTATTGTGCATGGTTAGTCTGTATAAACTGTTATAGAAAATTATTTTAAAATTATTTAGGAACAATAAGAGTGCACAGTTAATATTTTTCGAGTTACTGCCATTATATGAACTACATAAGATATGGCAATAGAGATGATTTGATGTTTTTTATGTAAAATAATCAAATGATCATGGTGTATTTATAGTTCTAAGAAATTTTGTCAATTTTGAGCATAAACCGACACAAGATTAGGTGAAACACCTTACATTTTATACACAATCGATTAAAATATTCGTCCGAATGAAATAATAAATTAATTGTAATAAAAAAAAATTCTATTTTATCAATGGAGTATACTTATTTTAAAAAATTATAAATAAAGATTTGCATGTACTTCAAAGGTATAATGTTTCTTGAACTAAAGCTTCATAATTGATAACGAATCATTATGTCCACATTTTCCAACACAATCCATTTTGAATTTTCGGGACAGAAATGGAGCAATATTGTTTGTGATCGTTTATTCTATTTATCCTCCTTTTGTATTTTCCAAATTATAGCACGGATTGTCGGCGATCACGCCATTAGCCACTACCATTTACAGTTTTTTTGTGAACTGTTTTTAATCATCCATATGAAAAAACAAAAACAAAAAAAGAAAAACCAAACAATATGTTTTTAATTTCATGTTTATTCATTTACGTACCGAAATAATTGTAATAAAATCTTGTGTACATTTAAAGTGAAAAAACGATTAAATTAATCTTATACGTAATAATGACAATTTTGTAATATTATACTCGTAATCTATAGTCTACAACATAACGTTTTCATTAGTTTTGTATACTTTCGTACATAATTTATCAGGTATATATGGTTAAAATTTTTTGATTTACTCAACGATGTTTCAAATATGTTTGTGTTACGGTTACATTGCTATATTGTGGTATTTATGCCTAAAGCCAATGGAATAGACTGTAATGAACCATGAAAATATATTCTATTGATTAGGTTATATTGCGCATAGCATTGTTGCATAAGCGGGATGAAATTACCTTTTCGGTAACTTGACTTAATCCACTTGAAAACAATTTTTCCATTCATGTTGTATACATGTTTAGCGTGGAAACGAATATCGTGAAGACCGAGATCGCAGAACCATCTCTAAACCCAATATGGAACACCACACTTGAAATGCCAAACGTTCGCTCGGAGACGTTAATTGAAAAACAAATGGAAGTCATACTGTATGATTATAGACCCGACAAAGAAGACGTGATATTGGGTATTTATATTTTTATTATAATTATTATTGCGTGTTCTGTGTACGAGAGATTTTGGTTTTACCGTGGTGATGTTTTCAGGTGAGTTCGTCGTAAACTTACAAAACGCACTTTTAGACAACGCAATGATATGGTACGAACTAGAATCACCGAATCACAGTAAAGCCTCTAAATCACCTAGAAGCTCGATTTCGGACACGGGCAAAGGATTACGAGGCCAAATCCGTTCGGTATCAGGTACATTGCGAGTTTTCTTGGGGTACCGAACTAAATAAACTTTATTATAATCATACGGCTATTGCAGAGGAACGCGAACTTGATGGATTTTTGCATCCGGATCATGCGTACATTGCAAACTCTCGTCGTGGGTCCAGCCAGTCGGAACAATTGGATGTCGAACCATATCAGCTAAACAAAGATTTCTCTAGATCATTGCCCGGATCGCGTCGCAGCTCATTCCAGTCGACCCAAAATACGGAGAAGGGTAAATTATTTAAATTACAATAATATTTATTCTTTTTTCTGGGCTCATCGGTGCCCTTTGCTTTATATTGATTTTACAGATACCGAGCTAACATCAACCCCGTACACGAACAGGAGTCGTCGTAGGAGTTCGTGTACGCCTCGCCAAGATCCGGATGAGATCCTAAAAAATTTGAAAGCAGTAAAAGGAGAGTTACTTGGTCGCAGCATGAGCATTAGCGGAGATAAAAGAGGAATGCGAAGTAATTAATTGTGTTTATATACGATACTAATTATGATATTGTATATTCTTTAACAATGGTTATTGTTTCGTTAAATACAATGAATTGTGTTCTATCAAAAAGGAGGCAGCTTGTCTATACGGCCGCGAAACGATTCCGTTATGGAAAAACCCGAATCAATGTCAAAATATGAAGACGAACCTGTTGGGTGTGTATACATTGATGTTATAATCGATTGTATTAACTGTGTATTATCTGAAAGTGTGCTTAATACAATTTGGTTTGATTACATTTGAATTTACATTTCAGCGACCCCATTCGATTGGGCCCTGGACAGATTATGCCACGAGGGTACGGCTTAAGCTCAGGTAATGGTTTATGAATATATTGTGCGACGTGATAATTCAAGTATAACTAACTACATTTGACGTACAAAATAGGTTGCCATATTGAATTAAAACTAGGATTACTAATGACTAAGGGTCAGCTGGAAGTGGACGTCGTTTGCGCGCGTGGTATTAGAGCCGAAGATTCACCACCAGGTAACTTATAACTTTTGATTTATGCACCGCGTAGTATACCGTCATCGCGACAAACCAAGTTTTCTATAACGATTAATGCAAAATAGAAAATATTCCGCGACGATGTAATAATGTCCCAGGAAATACCTAATAACAGTAATAACATTGTGTTAAACTGTTCCGAGACTACATTTAATAGTATCAGTTGGAAACGAATACCTCATGACATAATACCTCATGTGGTTTATATTCATAAGCTCATGGACGACATGGATACTTTTTTTATTGCATACTATTCATGAATAATAAAAAAAAAATTTAAGGGAATTCAAAACTGTATATTTACTTGCCAAGTAAAACAATTATCATTTATTTTAACTGTGCCTACGTTTACCATTGCTGATGTTATTTATGTTTGAAGAACTAATTAACTCAAAATACGACTACGAATACATACTTATGAATAATTACAGATTATTTTGAGAACACAGGGTTGGATACTTGATACTTCGTGGAATGGTAGACGGCGAGCACTTGATATTACATAATTTATTTTTATTTTTCTTGTTTACTATGAGCTGAGTATTAATATAAATATTATAGGTATATGCTATTTTCTTCATCAAATTCTTAACAAAACAAGAAAATACAACTTTGAAAAATATTTATTTTATTTCTACTAGAGTTACACATAAAGTAATTTTCAATACTTAATATTAATTTATTATATATTAATATAGTATGTCTATATTTTGGGTATTTTGAGCCTGGGGTATATTTACATCAATTGTGTTGGCTGTTAAAATAATTAATTAGTTTATAAACGGTACGTACTAACCTAAAACACACATACAATTAATTCGAAAATGACCTAAGAATTACTAACATAAATCAGTGAACTATGAACATATAAAAAAAAAATTAGTTAATTTCAGTTGAAACAATTGGACTACGGAATTCAATAATTTTTATGATAACTCATAAGCTTTAAACGTTTATATTGAATAACAATAACGAATGTGGTGTTCAATAAATATATATTTTTTTATAATTTCCTTTTAGATACATACGTCAAGACGTATCTCCGAGAAAATGACCGCTGGTTGCAGAAACGTAAAACTCGCGTGGTCCGACATAACTGCAATCCAGAATACAATCAAACGCTAAGGTACTCCGCGTGTGATGTATTGGGAAGATCACTTCTGGTGATGCTTTGGGAGCGACAAAAAGGTTTCGAGCACAATCAAGGCCTTGGTGGTGCCGAAGTCACACTGGACGCCCTGAAGCTCACTCAGGTTACCGAAGGATGGTATCCTCTTTTCCCCATACAAAGTTTGGGTTCAGACTCGAATGATTCTCCGTGACGTCATGCCATGAAATGTCACTTATAAATAAATATTATGGACCCCAAGTTCTGACATATTGGGAAATTCCATTGTTCTCTCTTAAGATTATTTTTACTCTGTGATTCAATCTCATAACTACGTATATATATATATATATATATATATTTTTTTTATCTAATTATCGTACTTCCAAAATTCAGTGAATTATTAACTTCCAAGTCCCGCATGGTAAAATTTGTTTATTAATAACTTATAATGTACATTAAAAAGACACACACAATATTATAAATGCATTAAAACGTTGTGTTCGTGTCTGTATTCAAATCAATGTTTTATATATGTTAAATATTATTTAAGTTTTAAAATTTTATCTGTAATTCCAAGTGTCCCTTTAAATCAGTCTCACGATATACGGTTTTAAATTTTTGTAAAATGATTCTAGTGTGTAAGAATTATTTAATTAATAATTTTTATTTTGTAATTTTTAATTTTTCTTTTTCTTTTTTTTTATTTAACTTTCTACATAAATATTTCTATACATTTCTTCAAACTATTGCAAATGGACATTTGATATTAAACTAAAATTATTCAACTTCATTATGATTTAATAAAATAATACATTATAATATTATAAGATTGGCTTATAATAAATAATAAAGACATGTAGTTTTAATCTAAAGGTAAAATAAAATAATGTTAAGATAAATCATGTAACCTATAAGAAAATATGTGCTAGACATTAAGTGATATCATTTTAACAAAAATAAAATAACCAAAATCTATCATTAGATACATAATCATAAAATATAACCAATATAGAGAATAATCAGATAGAGAATAATCCCTACAAGTTTGTTTCAATCATATGGTATAGTGTTCTGTGAAGATATTTATTAATGAAATTCATTTCATTATAACTCGAAATAAGTTGCTGATCACAGCCAAAGTAACAATTAAAGTGTTGTCATTACAACATACAATGTTGAGTATACAACATTTTCTGTACTTATGCAAATAAATGATTAAATTGTACCACGAAAAAAGGTCAAGTTATATTTTACTATAGTTATACATATAATTGTACATAAATATTACGAACATCAATTTCAACATTATTAAAGTAACGTTCAAGTATTAAACTATAGTGATATAAGACAAATTTATACTACATTTGAAACTGTATACTTCATTAGAGTATGAATACTTCAAAATAAATGTTACTTATACGTATTAAAGCAGAAATATAATATGATAGATAGTCTTAAATTATTTGATATAGTTTACATAATAAAATAAATGATAATATTTGAACCATAATATAAATATGGGACCATTTATTAGAAACAAAAATGGTTGTATAATATATTTGAATAATTAATTCTATACGAATAAACTATATATAACTGATACTGATATACATAATAATAAATCTAAACAAAGCGTAATCAGAATTATTTAATAATTATAATTAAACTTATGGTTCGTGTTAGTTGTGATATGTACTCGTTAGTGAAAAATGTGTGTTCACGATATAATTTTATTTAATATATAAATCGTGTATTATAATATTATATAGTAAAATATACATGGACAAGTGTATATTTCAAAAATTTTAAAATTTATATATTTATACATATTTTTAACTTGTGTACTATAATTTCTAACGATTTTATGTTTAGTTGAAACATTATACTTCAGTCGATTTTTTCAATATTTTGAAATTGTTAAAATGAATTATTATTATAATTTTCAATGATTATTTATTATTATTATTACACATTATGTTCATTTAGACATCTTGGAAATAATCATATTTCTATGTAACGAATCGATCAATAAAATTCGTATTTATTGTATACTAACGGTTTATTTTCGATTCGTGGGAGCCGGGTGGGCTAACATAAAGAACAGAAAAAAAAGGAAAAGTTATTCAGTTACGCAGTTACGAAACATAAAGTATATACATATTTTGTATTTTTTTTTTTTTGAATGTCTAGTAAAACTGTTTTATTGAGACAATCGCATACATGTACGTACTTGATCTATACTACAATATAATATATAAATACGTATACCCTATGCATAGACTTAATAGCATTATAAACCATATTATGAAATCAGTTTTGTAATGTAATGATCATAAAAATAACGACCTCAATGGTGCAACATTTTTAGATAGATTTTTAGTTTATAATCATTACTATTTATACGCATTTAGAATTTATAAGGGTATATTACCGTTAGAATAAAAATATAGGTGCCTCTCCCACCCACCCCAATGGTGCTTTCATGTGAAAAGTAATTTTATTTTCGATTTCTATAATATGAGAATGTACCTCGAATAAAGTATAGCTGATATATTATTATTATGCATATTAACAATAATGGATAATGTTATTTTTTAGTTACTTTTAATTCATCAGCTGTCGTGTTTTTAACGCGTACAAATAATGAACAATAATAATTGAAATAATATTCCTAATCTATGTATTAAATAATTATTACCATGAATAAGTTTGTTCGAGGATGTGTTTGTTTTATTGTATAAATATTGTAAAAAAGAAGGAAGAATCGTCTTAATTCCTCCTGTACTCGTTCTAGTCTTATAAGTTCAATTTTTAAGAAACCAATTTGTATTTTATTTTGGAAAGTTACCATTGTTTGTATTATATTTATATCTGTTTTCTACATTTTCGCTGAATGGTGGCAAAATAATTTTAGTTTTTTTTTTTTAGTTTTTTATTCAATTTTTCATTGTTTATTGTTTTAATGTTAATGGTATAATAGACTATTTCATATTATTGTATAGTTAAATTAATGACAATCTTTATTCGAAACCACTGAATCATGCCTAGGACTTATATGTAAACAAAATATCATAATATTTATATATTTAGCGTAAATGTTATAGCTGTTAGAAATTAAATATTTATCAAATAATAAATGTTTAAACGATTTCGTTATTCATTGTCATTCGACATAGTCCTTTCATTTCCTTTTTATAACATCATAGTATTAATTTATATCATTGATAAAATTATATCATTCATTATGCATATATCGCATAATACTATGCATTTTATATTCCAAGTGAAACGATGAATGTATATGTATGTATTTGTTCCACAATTATATGTTATTAAAATGAATTTTTTTCCTTCGAAACCCAAATTTAGCTCTAGCTGTAACTCAATTAGTTATTAACTCTATTTTGGGAAGTGAGGTTATTTGGGGAGGAAGTGAGGAAGTGAGGGGTTATAATCAATTAGCAAAGTATTATTTATTATTACCAGAATTTAGTTAGTAATCAAAAATATCCTATTTACTAAATTGAAATGTAGGTACTAAATACGTTTTTTTTTTTTTTTATGATTATTTAAAATAAAAACTGATTTTATTTGTTGTTTACTTAACTATACGATAAGGTAAGATATATGACCCACTATTTACGTAAATTTCAGTTGTACTCAGTAAAATAGTATTCCACATGAAATATATGATTATTGTTCTTAAACTATGGATATTATTAATGATAGCGTTCATGGAAATATGCCAATATTGTTTGGTTACGATTTATGACGCATCAGTTGTATTAATATTATACCAATGTAAAATGTATGAACTGTTTCTTCATTAAAATCTTATCTATTCTCATTGTGTCACTTATAAAGCTCCTAAGAAACATAATAATTATATTTTTCGAAAACTTAAATATTGATTTTTACGATGAAACCTAATATACTAATTAGTACTTTGTAGACATGTGAATATTTTACGAAAAAATAACACTGGCGAAAAAAAAATCAAATCTCCGTGACCATGGATACAGTGAAGTATAAAATATATTATCCGGTAACAATAAAAAAACAAACATACATCTAGCATAATTTCTGTTGCCAAATCGCATATTAGCTGTAGATATTTTTTCGATACATAAAATGTCAGGTTTGATCTCCGTAAATAGTACGGGGGCAGCACAAAAGCACGAGCACGACAGCGCAGTAAAACTTTCGGCCAAAAGCGTCAAACACGACCGCGGTGACATGGTAGTACTTTTGGGCGAACGCGACCACGGCCGCGGTACATTAGTACTTTCGGCCAAGTACATTCACACAACACCGGTCAGGACTGCAGCAACAGCAACAACCGTACCCAAAACGGCCGATTTGGTCGCCATACAGCACTTCTGGTCAAACACGACCACGTCGGCGGCGCGTTATTTCTTACGGTCAAATACGTAAACTGATGCTTCTTCCACCTCCGAAGCAGTGGTGCAACTAGGAGGGGGCTTTAGCACCTTCTGACTACAATTTAGCTCCTCCCCCAAAATTATTCACTTTGGTTTTAATATTTGTTTTACTTTACTAATTTAAAACTATAATAAATAAATAAAGTTGACTATGAAATGGTTTTCTATGTCATTGTTGTAGTACAAGTAAAAAAAAAAAATATATTGGTAATTTATGTATAATAGTGTGGGAAGGGCGGGGCTTTTAGTTTACAGTTTTGGTGAGGGCTGTAGCCCCCCTAAAATTTTAATCTTAGTTGCCCCTATGCTCCAAAATCGAAAAGCAAAAAGAGAGATAAAAGTTAAGTGACTTGGAAAAATATTGAAAAACACAGAATATTGAGTCTATCCAGTGGTTACATTGGACAGAAATCTCACGTTTAATAAGGAGCAGTGTAGGAAGATAAAAATGAAAGTTCAAACAAGGAATAATTTATTACGAAAAATAGCATGTATAACAAGTGGGGCGCCACGCCAAACACAATTCGAACTACACTAGACTCTCCACTGGAGAGTACGCCTGACCAATGTGGAACCAGTCAAAACCTACTAAAAACGTTGATGCAGCACTGAATGAAGCTTGTAGGTTGATAACTGGATGCCTCAAATCGACGCCGTTAAAATATATCTATCCATTAGTGGGAATTGCTCCACCAGAAATACGGAGATACGTGGTCACGTATACCGAAAGAACAATACAGACTACCGACCAAAGGCATCCTATGTATGGTTATTTAAAACCCCGAAGGAGACTGAAATCAAGAAGAAGTTTTATTACCAAAACAAATGTGATCCAGGATCACCCCCGAATAGGCCCGATTACGCAAGTAGAGAGAAGAACTATGAACTATGAAATGTGGTTGATATTTCCAATAAACTCAACCTAGATTTACAGCGCTACTTAAATACTATATGTTAGTGCATGGTTGTAATAACAGTCATAATAAACATAATAATGGGAAAAATAAACCAAATTTAAATAATCAATATAAAATAAGAATGTGGCGTAAAGCCGACTTACAGTATATCATAAAAATATAAATACATGAAATCCGAACGATGACTGACAATAGTGATGATAAACATAATGGATACCATACAATGCGGATGGTGAACTGGAACTTAAAATGTTGATATTTACTAATAGGGAATACAAAACATTTGGAAAATTACAATTTATGTCGCGATGACAACGCGCGTACGGTACAACGTTCGAAAAACGACTTATTATTTACAAAATTGCACGCACGCCATCATAATATATTCGAAGCCGTTTAAGGTGGGCGGCGGATTTTCACAATATTGATACGTTTAATTAAATCTGTACTCAACTCATACGATTGTAAATTACAATTGTATGCATTAAGTATGGATTACAATTTGTAATCCAGTTATCAGATAGCTGTCACAGTTTTATGTTTAGGTAGCTCTTATATTTGAGAGTTTCATGTTAGGTTTAAATAGAATGTAATTCATAATCATTTGGTTTATCAACCCGATTGACTCGTCGCACCGAGATCGTTCGCAACCGCGTCACGAAACTCGTTGGTATCATTACAAATTTATGAACAGCGCTACAAAATATAAGCCACCGTGTAATTTTTCAAAAAAGTCGGAAAACTAAAACGCGTTGCTGTTGAGATGGCCAAAAGTACGGTTTTTAATTCCCGTCGTCTATTAAAAACGGTCAAAAAACCCGTTATTAATATAATAATCAACAATCAATATTTGTTGTTTGTAAAACTTTGATTAAAAATCGTTAAATCCTCATAGTAAATGAAATCTACCCCAACCAAGGCTGTAGATTGTACTACAAACAGCCGTGATTCCAACCGATAAGGATAAAATTATTTTATAATTTTAATTTTTCAATAATAATAGGTTCTCTCTTAAACGGACAATAATATTCTTTGCGGGCACTTTATTTTTATGACCATTATGATAAAGCGCAACAGTGTGGTGTACATCAGTGCATGTATAGTATTTATATTTATTTAACTTGTCCACTAGAGGGCATTAAAATGACATTTTTACATTATTAAATAATATAATATTCTATGTATATTTTAAATAAATAAAATTATTCTCACTCTTTTATCTCGTTGTTTTTTACTGCATACCTTTCGGCTTCTTTTTATTTTTATTACTTACTTTATTTTTAATTTTATCTAAACTATTTAAGGCAAACTGTATGATTAATACATTTTACTCGATCCAATGAAATTAACATAAACATTGAATCACAATATTTGAAAATGCTGGTGAACTTAATTTTTAATAAATTATTAAGATACAAGAAAAAACTGTTATTCCATGTATGTACGAGTTTAGTGAAAAGATAAAATATAAAATATGTATTAAAATACATATTAGTCCCTAGTTATTGAATACATAAAAAATATAACGATGCTCTGTATAATGAAAAATACAATTTGTATTCTGTATTTTAGTATTGTTGTGTACGTCAGGCAAAGGCGTCAAGTATAAAACAGATATTTTACGGTAGATTGATTCCCCGATAGAGATCTGCTCTATAGTGTAGTTTTACTCTCGGACAATTGACTATGATTCCGAGTACTAAATAAGAAAGTAATTACTATACCACCTTAGTACATTTTCAAAAGTAAATCGCCAAAAACAATTTCTTACCTATACCCTGGGAAATGAATAAAAAGAAAATTTCAATAAAATACAACTCATCAGAGAAATAAAAGATAAAAACAATATATTCTTTTAAAATGTAAATGTAATATAAAAACTTGTTCGCGTAGAAAATAATATAGCAATTACACCGTAGTCTTCACTAACCCATTGAAACGACAGCCCTGTCCTCGACTTGGCTGCTTCCTGAAGTATCCATCATGCGTTGCCAAATCAGCATCTTTTCGGTGGTGACGGGTACTAGTGTTTGTTGTTACTTATGTTAAATTGTTTGCATAATTTTAAATTATGTTTATTCTTTAAAACTGCTATTACTTACAAGGGCTTTAGACGCTATTGTTATTGTTATGTACAAATTGAAATAATGCTTATTCGCTAAAACTATAATGATCTATATATTTACAACAGTATAGCTTAAATAATTTTAATGATTGGAAATTTTATACTTTTTGCCATAATCTCTGATTAATCATATTTATTTTCATCATTACGTAAGCATACAACAATTTTAATTGCATTTTAATTCAAGTAAAGTGTGTAAATTGATAACAAAGTTATTTGACTTTTTTGGTGACTATATAATATATAATATATAATACTATAAAATAATATTTTAATAAATATTAATATATAATATTTAAAAAGTGTTAAGTATATAAAATTGTTTCTATCTAACAATATTTTCTTTGTTCCAGAACTTATTTTCAAAACTCCATACATAGATGGCTATGTATTTAGCAATTTTATTTAACCAATTTTCACATTACAGTATTCAATTACTGATTCCCTAGCAGTCAGTAGACATACATCATTTATGATTATAGTAAGATGTTAATAATAATCGTCAGCAATAATAATTACCGTTTCATCATTTTCGTAGATATTATTTACGTTGTATTGTTCATTTTTGCGGCTTCGCCATCGTTGAAAAACATTAACAGGAACATGCGTATAGGGCAAGTAGGGATTATATAACGCTCCTCCCTTGTGTAGTCATATATGAATAAATTTGCCAAGATTTAAGAAAGATCGTTGAGCAGTAAAAGTTACAATACTGAGATTCAATATAATTGAATATTAGAAATGAAATTCAATATAGATACGCGATTATAATATGAAATATATATATATTGTAGTTTTGTCGATAGTCGCAAAGGTTACATTATCGAATTGATGTTAAGTCACCAATGCGAGTTGAGAATCACCATAAATATGCAACACAATTAAATTTTATTTTTCAAACAAATAGTTATATTATATTTATATATATATTATTATTATAATGACAAGTATTTTAAATCTGTAACATCGAAATATGTTTAAAGACTCTTTAAAGTCATACCACATTCATCTTATTGTACTTTATTGTGATAATTTAAAAAGAAAAGAATATACATAACTTAATGTATATACTTATATGCATGTACATAACTTTGATACACATGAGAAACTTTATAGCGACTGCCTATCATACAAAAATGTGTTTTTTGTTAAACTTAAATCGGCATACTGTAGCGTACTGCGAAAACGATGATATCTAATTAGAGGGTATTATCGAGTAAAGCTCATATTTCTTAAAGCCGCCTCTGTTGTTGACGAGAGGTCTATACACGGTGCAGGCACATATGCGTGTATGGTACCACATCACTTGTTTCTCCAACCATGAAAAATTCCTCGTGTTTTTGGAAAAAAAAAGCAGCTCGAGCGCCCCGGGAAGCAAGAAATAGACTTCTACGACAAACGCCCGCGGTGACACGAAACACACTGCAACATCGCAGAACATCGTGCCATCTGCAACACCGAAATATATATATATATTATATAATATAAGCCCTATATAATGTCATAAAAAAGTAAATAAAAAAATCGTATATTTTTACTTGGTGTGTACAGCGCGCAAACGTTCCCTTTTATAACTTGTAAATACCGTTTAAAGTAACGCGGCATGTAACGTTTTATCTTGTTCTGGGTTGTTTTTGTTATTGTTGTAAATCTTTCAAGACCTAACCAAAAATCGAAATATGACTCAGGGGCGTGATTTGAGGGGTTGGGGAGGTTTGAGTTGTTATATTTGCACTGTACGCTTGATTTTGAAACGCTTGGCCTACAAGTCCGAAAGAAAGTTTAATCTTTCCATCAACACAACTGCCACAACTTCGTCAATACATACAATGTTTAATATACCACGTGGATTTTGTTGAACTGAAAATTCATGGATCTTAACTATTCGACACTATTTCTAAACACAACAAACACACAAACCACTAAATATCCGTAAGCCCAACAATACGTAAATAGGCAAATACCAAACTATATTAATTAATTATAATTTTTTTTTTTTCATAGGTATATCATTCAAATATAAAAGATAAAACAATCCACACTATCTTTTGCGAACTATTATGTATAATATTTATTAATGGCTATTAAGGATATCTAAATAATATACATATCGTTTTACATAAAAAGTATTTTGAGAAAGTCACTCCTAAGTACAGAAACATCTCCTAACAGTATGTGCGCTAACTTATATGATACCGAATAAGTAATAGTATAATGATTACCCTTAATCCAGTGAGAAATGTTATTTGGGTATATATATTATGTACATTCTGTTTCCATACTTTGGGTGAACAAAATGCATACTTAAATGTGCAAAAATTTCTACCGGACAGCCTTAAAATAGTTTAATAATAATCTTGCATTCATTGTTTCCGATCGTGTTGTACACACACACACACACACACACACACCATATTGTACCTGAGACATGTAGTATATATTGTATTTTATGTATCCTTAAGGAGAACCTATATAAACTGTAGAAACGTGTTATGGAGCCACGTGTTTGTTTTACACGCAAAACATTGTTTATGCCCACGAATACACCGGTACGTGATATCATCGAAATATAAGGTGAATTGGCAACTTAATCCGACCGCACAACGTGTTGTTGTCACCGCGGCGGCGGCCAAGACACACTGGCGCAAAGTCCCATTCGCGGTGCGCGGACGATTAATACGAATAGGTGTTCGGTCGTGTAATAATAACGTCTACGCGTGTAGTGCGGATATAAATCGATGAACGAAATAATTAATCTCGAGCGCGGTAAGCTTCTGGAAGGCATTCTGATAATTTTATGTTGCGTGCGTTCCAGAAAAAAATCGAATTCGAACCACGCGCGCATTTGACGCAAACGAAAAATGATTTGAACACACGTCGTTCGGTGTACGAAAGCTCGCGTATTATGGACTGCAGTATTGTAGTGTCGTATAAATAATAATAATAATAATGTACCTACAGTTACAAAATCAATAAAATAATACAATCATCGTGTCCGATCCGGTGCGCTGCTGCAGTGATTGTGCAACAATCGTCCGTGTGCCTTTGATGTGCAAAATATGTTGCGACCAAAAACAACGTTACACATACGTCACACATAATATCCTTTACTATCCAAATCGTTACGGGATGGATGTTGACGCCGTTTAGTGTTTTCTGCAAGTGCACAGTTTTTGTTGATTTACAATATCATTAATAGCGTGGTACTGACTACACGGTAATGTAATATAATATATAGTGTGTACCGCTTTGCCTCCTAAAACGCGTGGACAACAATCAAATGTCCGACCAACCCGTACCGACCGCAATGTTGATTACTTATTATAACATATTATTATTATCATCATCGAAGTTTGCACGCGGACGGGGTGGAACGGAGTGTTGGGTACATCTCGCACTACGCCCCCGCGTGCCGAACCCTGACCTAGCTGAACGGAATGTAATATTCACTATACCCGGATTCGTGGACGTTTAAAAAATGACATAATATGCATATAGTCTTCCAGAAGAATGGGACAATTTAAAGCAACTCTTTCCCAGGAGTTGATAAAAAAAAAAAAATGACGTTTACACAATATTTTACTGTTGAAAACAAAATCTACATTTCAGAGTCCAAAAACTAAAAATATCATGTGGTTAGACGTCCGTAGGATAATATGGTGTTTGCTTGTACGTACTACGTATATTATATATTCACAAAATCGAACGCTGACATAGTATTGTGCGTGATTCTTTATATCTGCAACGCCTATCTCCAAAATAAAAATTGTGGTGAAATTCTAAACAGCACCGGACCACCAACTCCGCGGATTAGTGAAAAAATGTTGGAAAAGATAACTGGAGAAATCGGGTTTTTTTTTTTTTTGACGAATGACGACTTATGTAAATATCCGGATGAAACACATTTTCATTATTTCACGAATATATGGTACTGATATAAATTTCCGAGCTGATGTTATTGTTAACGATTACCACCCTACTCGTTGCACCACTCCTACACGACATACGTGTTCAGTTTTTCCGGTGTGCACATATCACCGCAGTATGCGTTTTGTGACGTGTTATATTCTTTTAGCGCCACCGATGAACAACATGCACTAAATATAATATTAATAATTATTACTATATAATATTATAAATCTCTCGTAAAACGCGCGGCTCCAATGATCCCTTAATAATTATTGTTACAATTAATGTTATTACACTTTATTATTGGTACTGTACGTTAAAATATTTCTTCGTGCACTTTTATGGTTAGTCGCTATACGTATAGTGACTAACCAAAAAATTACTGCGTGCTACGGAGACGAATCGTTAATAGTTGTAATACTTACATAATTCTACGCGTTCAAATTACTCGACGGAACGAAAAATTAATTTCCCATAACAAAATCCTTGTACACTTGTATCAAATGTGTTGATTTTGCATCATGATTATAATATATTATTTGGATTACAAATATTTGTTTACTTTATACCTCTTAATAACACGAACCCTATCGCTTAAAATCTATATTTATACTTGTATTCATATACCTATACGTCATTTGAAACGATGTAATACCAATTAAGCTTTTCAAAACTATTACGATAATAAGGAGAACTGTTGAATTAAATTAAAATTCGATTTTGTCGTTATGATCTTCCGGATAAATAGAAAAATATGCCAAAATTAAAACGTTTTCCGTTGTAAGTAACTATGTATGTAAGTTTCTATATTATTGTAAAGCCAATTTAAATAATCTAGCGTCAATATTTCGTATCACGATGTGGTATAACAATAAATGTTTTTCTATCCATGTGATGTATTAATATTTATTACGGTTACGGTAGTTACGCACTAAGGCATTAGACGCATTTTTAGCTAAACAAAAAACAAACAAAAAACTATTACAGACATATTCATATATTCGAAAACTTAGTACATAATTATTAAAATATATAAACGTTTAATATACGTAAAATACAATATGTTTGACAAGTATATATTGATAGTCAAAGAGTACAAGTATTAGTAAACAAGCCAAATCGAATTTTCAACTTATAATTGGATAAAATAATAATATTAATATAACTTTTGAAAATTGAATGTTTAGTCATTCAATATAATTTATGTTCATAATTTTTTTTTTCGAAACTTGTTAATATTGATTATAACTTATTTTGATTTCATTTCTTTATCTATGCATATTTTTATACACAACTTGGACTGTAATTGACAGATTTGAATTACAAGCATTAACGTAAGACGAATTTCATCACTTCAAAGTGATAATTTATAATATTGGTAATTCATATTGTGACCTTACAACTGTATTATGCTGAAGATAAAATATGAAATTTGTATTAATAATATTTATTTTTGATTGTTTTGTCGATCTTGATCTCACACAAAATTGCTAATCCCATTTAGTATTTATAAAATATTAAATACTAATTTACAATTTTAATTCTTGTTTAAATTATGGTTTATTTGTTTTATTTTTAAACGTGATAAATATTGCAAATTCAATTATAAAACAATGAATAATTATGCTTGATGAAAGTCAGAGTTATTGAATTTAAGAAAATAATAAGGATTGTATTTTTTATTGGGTTGATGATAAGTTAAAAATATAAAAAAATAATTAAAGTACCTAGATACCGCTGACAAAGATTCATTAATCTTTTTACGTAAATTTATTACGATTTATTGATTTAAATTACAAATTTTCAATACATCCATCTATGAACAACAAATAATTATTTTTAAAACCAATATTTTGATTCAGTGAGTTCAAAGTTTAAACGTTTAAGAATGAAAATCTTACAAACGCCAAAAAAATCATTTATTTTTTTATTTCAGTAAGCTTTTGAAAATAAGATAAATTGAAAACGACATATTGAATTTTCTTATATTTTATTTAAAAATTACATTTATTCTTTTGTTTATTTAACGAAGATCAAAAATATTATTTTTACAATATTTACTTATATAAACTCACAATAATATGTCCTCAATATATAACTCAGTTTAAATTCGAATAACAAAAATATTTTCTACTTTATCATAGCTCTAAGTTGTGACACGTTCATTGTAATTATTCAATATTTTGTTGGCTATAGATTACAATCTGAAGGAATAAGTTTTTAATTATTAAAAAGAAAAAAAGAAGCAGTTTCTTCTTAAATTCCGAGAAATAGCATTTCCGATATCTTCTGGAGTTAAATAATAATATAAAAATTAGTGTTTACTTGATAAAATATTGACTTGGGTCGTGCATCTCATCGAATCAATCAGAAAACCCCTCCAACGACCGAATAGCTTCATTTATTTTTCTCAATTTCTCAAATCGAATATCTCAGTGGTGCACACGAAACACATTATTTATTAGTCCCTTTTAAGGCTGTGAATTCAGCCATATGAAATTCGATTCGGGATTGTGCAAATCATTGCAAATATATATTTCACAAATTTTCAGGTTATTACTTTGCATTTAACCGTTTCTACGTCTTTTTATATTTGTTTCTAATGATGCATCGATTAAAAGTAGTAATATCGGTACTTACACCAGTTATACGCTAAACATCGACGATTAAAGTTTTACTCGAAATCACAACAAAATAATATATAAATATATAAATATATAATATATTAATATATAAATAAAATATTACAACTTACGACTGACCCCAATCATATACACATGATAGGCTTCAAATACGTCCGTAAAAATACATTTGATAACCATTGATTTTAACCTGCTCAAGCCTTAACTACTGTTTTCAACAACTATGCCATGGACCGAGATATACATTTTATTTATTCCAAGGGTAATAAAACTGAATGGTCTCGATCACCCAGTGAAGATTATAAATTTCTTGTGAGTTTACTCCTCGTCCTATTTAACTATATACTACTTATGCAGGTTTTGATATTTAAAATACAAGAAGCAATTTACAAACGCAAAGAAATAATTTGAGAAAAAAAGAGTATAATTTTACAAAATGTGTATGTATTTTAAATACACAACAAAATAGTCATGATTTAACTCATCACTTCAACAACTTGACAGATTAATGTATAGCAGATAATTTTTTTTTAATTTCGATTCGTCCATAATTAACGGTGTGAACTCTGCAATAACTTCATTGATATCCCCTACAACTTGTCATCCCGTATTTGTGTCGTTTAATATATTCGTATAAAAATAATAATTACAATAAAGTCATAAGACATGTGTGTTCTATGTAAAAAAAAGGTCCAAAAAGGTAATCACGGTAATTTTGGACAAATTTAATCGTACAATACGTCAATTGGAAGACAGTTAAAAGTAGATCATATGATGAGATGTATGTCAGTGTTCAAAAGCTGCACTATCTAATAGGATTAGTATTTCAAAAGTGATTAATAATTTCGATCACATATATTTACAGAAAAAATTAAATAAAACTGTTCAAGTGTTGTACTCGAATTTATGACAGATGATTGCTTAGTTTAGAACAACAATACCTACGTTTTTAGATGTGTAACTGTGTAACAAATATACTAAAATAATTTTACATAATAACTACAATATACACATTATGTATATAAAGTTTAAATGTATAATAAAAAGTCGAAGGAAGAATCACTACGGCACATGTTGAAATTATTTTTGTTATTTGATTAATCTAATAATATGCGTGTCATAATATATATTATATCTAGAAAAATATGTTATCTATTCAATATCAATGATTTTTGATAAAACCAAAGTCATTAACTATTAACTACCTAACCTATTATACTAGACTAAACCTAGTTAATACTTAAGTTACTTTTATAAGAATACCTATGACATAGTGAAGGTGAATATACTTAACATGATATAGTTTTCTGTTTACAAACAATTTCATAGAGCAATACTATCAAATGTAATTAAATAATAATAATTAAAATCATTTATAAACAAGATGATCCATTACGAAAGCACACCCCATTTTTATGCTTATATTTTGCGTTTTGAAAAATGGACGTGTACTACAACGCTTTATTTTCCTATACTTGGGACATTTTATATCACTTAAGAAGTACTCTGTAGTCATATTAACTACTGTTTTTCAAATGGGAACGTCATTTATTTTCATGCTAATAATTAAAGGGACGGCGGGAATCACGTGCTATGTAACACTTTTTCCGGTTTCATCTTTTTCGCGGAATAATGTGCTATGAGTCTATCTCAATATATTTATAGAATCAGAAAATTTCCAGAACAGTCTAATCGTACATAATCATTGTGTATAAGCTTAGAAACCAGCGATTTGTTGATGGTTAAAACGTGCTATAATGTGCGTGTCCATCATAGTCATTTGACACAATGTGGGACGTTTTTTTATTATTTTATTATTTTTTTAATTTTATTTATTAAATACTAGATAAAAAAAAAACATGTGCAAATATAAGATTATAATTTTTTTTAAATATGATGTACAAAAATGATTATGTTTAAAGTTGGAAGAACATGCTACGTGCAATACAAATAATATTTCAGATAGTAGTTATTTTGTTTTTACTTCATACTGAATAATTTTCAAATTGTTACATAGCACGTTATTCCCGCCGAATAATTATACCCTTCAATTAGTATATATTATTGATTTTTTCCTTTTATCTACAAAATTACACAACAAATATTGAATTCATTCATATTCACGTATAAGTATAATAAATATTTAATAATTATTGTGATGACCATGATAGGCATACATTAAATGGCGTTATCTCGAAGCAGTTAGGAGTAGCCATAAATGAATTGATGTGTTACAACATACCAAAAATATGTCAATAATATACAAATTATTTTAGACTTTTCATAAGTAATTTAAAATTTCAATGATTCCAAAACTACTGCTCCGAACGATGACTACGTTATATTACTAATTACAGAAAAATTAACTGAATTGGTGTTTCTATTTGAAAAATAAAATTTGATATTGTCAGTATAAAAACATTTATTTTTCAAAAATCAAAATTTGAAAAAACACAAAATGTACGCAAAACAATATTTAACATCAAATTAAATGAATTGTATATTCTTTGGATTCATTAGTAGTTCAGTATAATTCAGCCTTCAATTATTATAAAATCATTTTTAGAAATAATCATTCACAATTAAATATTCTAAATATTATTCATTGTATGATTTTATGGGTGTTGAACTATCATAAAATATATTATTCAAAAATATGTTTCAACGCTCTTAAACCATGGTTTTAATTTTGATTTTTTTTTTAATAAAAATAAACTGAATCTTTGAGTGCCATTATATAATTTTTAACTATCTTAATGTGACTGATTAACAGAGGTAATCTTTAAAAAAAACTTTTCATTTCCACATGTGATTATGAACTGTTTAAAAACGAGTAGTGGGTTCGTGGAAAACGCATGTTTACTATATACCTATGTAAATTAAGAAGTTGGTATAAATTACACATGAGAATGAATTCTCAAGTTTATTTTGGTGAAAAGTCATGTTTTTAACGAGGAATGAGGTCAGCAAACTATTAAAAACACAAGAGTATGGGTTTTCAGTAGAATTTCGTTTCTATTGGACCCACTTTAAGTGCTGTCCAATATTATTACAGAATATCTTATTACAATTATACTATTTATTCTCAGAATTGTTCGTGTAATTATAGCTTTGTCCATAGCATAGAGTGACCATTTTAAGAAATAAATAAAAACAGGACAGCCCCTTAAAAAAAATTAATTTCAAAACATAATTATAGTAATTATTATAATATATATATATATATATATATATATATATATATATTGTAAGGGAGATTTAGACATCATGGCCATTAAATTCAATAATTATTTTACGAAGATTCAGATTCAATTATGTGTTATGGTTTAGGAGGGGGTCGTAGCGGCATTTTCTTACCGGACGGCTGTGCCGCCTGGATTCAAATCAGTGACCATACGATTATGCACAGCCACCTTATGCCACTAGGCAATGTTTAACACTTAATTATAATATTATTAATTAATATGATATGTTTATAATATTAACAAAAATTTTTAAAAGTTTTATTTGCCCTAAAATAATTTACTTTTTATTATTAAACTATTTAGGTACATTGTTAATAGTTACACATCAATACTGATTAATTATTTATTTAACTATAAATTAAAAAAATACTTTATCAGCTAATTTCATGATTCATGAATTTTATAATATTTTTTCTATACAAGTTTACTTGTTGGAATGCTTTTTAAGAAAATGATAAAAAGCGTTTAATTTATATTTATTCAGGACAACGAGATATGATTATCAAAAAAAAAGGACAAACCTGTTTTAAATGCAACGTGTGGTCACCCTACCTTAGTATAGGTAGACACTATCTTAGCATATTTTTCTACCATTAAGTGACCCAAAAAAAATTGTCTAAAAAGTTAGTTAATACTCACCTTGCCGTGACGGTTTTAGGTGTTTATAATGTATTACTTATTGATTTTAATATTTATTCATTTAATAATACTGAAAATCCCTTATACTCTAAGATAAGTTGATTTTTAATGTTTTTCTTTTTTGTAAATTTCGTTTTAAAAACATATTATAAACACATTTTACATTTACTTTCTGTACTCTGACTATGAAAAAATGTCTGAGACTTCAAGTCTGTACTTTGTCAATTTACTAATAATTTGTATCCTATACTAATGACTTATTGAATATTCTTCGTTTATCCCAATAATCTTAACTATTAAGACAAATGAATAACGATCTACAATAAACATTTTTCATAAGTTGATGGCTACAACTATAATTTCAGGTCATTGTACACTACAGTCTGATCGACTTACAGTTGTATTTTATTTTCCGTGATATTATCGATCGACAATCAGTGGGAACATGCTACCTAATTCCCATTTATTTTTAAAATAAATATTTTCCATTGAAATCATTATCCGGGAAAACAAAAATAAAAATAAAATAACAATAATTTTAATACATTGAATTGTTAAAAATATATTTGAAATTTATAATGAAATTTCATTTATACCTATATTTGATATTAATTTTACTATAATAATTATAAGATAAAATTTTTTTTTAAAAAATCTATGCATACAATTGCATCATATGAACATACAAGAAATAATAAGTAGGTACTTCATTTTACATAAAAGTACGTATTATTAAATGCATGTTATTAATTTGGAGTACAAATATTAGTAAAGTGAAAAAATAGTCTGAAGTTACTAGAGAATTTGATTATGTATCATTACTGAATATGCACTTTGTCATGATAAATTACTTTATGTAATTTTAATTTTCATATAACAGTGATTTTAAATATAAATAAAAATAACAAATTTATTCGGCATACATAAAAAAAAAATACATTAAATTCTGGAGACACTGGGGTCAAACGTTATTATTAAATATTTTTAAAATATTTCGTTACAATTATTACCACCATGGCACCATTCTCAATCTATGTGAATGTTTAATTGTACAAAAATCAACGTATTTACAATAATCTTCGTATTTAAGTGTTATAAATGTATACTGGATATTAATGATTTATAGCTTCTCACATGTTATGGGAAAAAATGCTAAGCACTTTAAAAATGTATTGTTGTGTAACCTAATTTATCTAATACGTCCAAGATTCTAAGTCGAAATTGACTATTTAATTGAAAATGTCTGTTGTAATAGAAACAAATTTTAATAATTGAAACTACGCGTCACCTTAATAATTTATTGTAATTTCAAATAGGGTTATGACTTATGATTTTATACTTGGTATGTCTAAAGTCTAAGGTATTGATAAATAATATACTGTGTACTACGGTACACGCAAGATCAGGATGACGTAATATTTAATTATTTTTTCAGCAATAATACACATTTTCGAATTTTTTCAAAAATAAATTAAATATGTATTTTACTCACAGTTTTAGATTTTGAACGGAGTGTTGAATCTATTGATTTTACAATGATTTGTTTTTTTTTATTATTTTTTTTTTTTGTGACTGACGACACCTTTTTGGCAGTAAAAATGCTTTGTTTAAAAAACAGCAACTTTTCTGAAAAGAAAATGATTGTAGATAGTACTTGGGCATGTCAAAACTAAAACTTTTTAATTACTTTTTAAAAGCATCGAAAAAAACGATAAATAAATTACGAAAAAACAGAAATTTTACGCAAATCCACGCTTTGACAAAATACATTTTTTTTTTTAAATGCTCTACCTCAAAAACGAAAAATCGCAAACTCTAGAAATTTTCACCAAATCTTTATATTGGCTTTTTCTATATATAGTTAAGTTTTTAAAGTATTTTGACATATTTTGACTTATTTATGGACAATTTTAATTTTCGATTTCTGTAAGTTTTTTTTTTTGAAATATCTATAAGATTTATTTGGCTGTCCGAAAACTTTTGAAAATTGAATACAATGTTTATTATAAGTTATACTTATCGTAAAAAAAAATATTGGAGATCGTTTAACTCAATTTTTTTTATAAGCCCATAAAGTTCAAATTTGTATAAAATGTGTCAAAATCATGCTAATTTGCAAGTTATTTTGAAGATAAAAATTCATAAAATTTATTCTGTTTTTAATTAAAATTCAAAATTTTAACACTAGGTTATTCATAAGGTACTCTTCAAAAATTTATGAAAAAACTTCTACTGGATTTTATGAAAAAAATGTTATGACCGTTTGAAATTTAAATTTTTACGAAATTTCATAAAATAGTGATTTATTTTGAAACGATTTTAAATATTTCTTATAATTCAAAAAGTATAAGTCGAAGAAACATGAAATTTTTACCAGCTGTTAATATTGGCAATTCCTTAATATCATATTTTTTTCAAAATATTATAATTTTCACCAAATATTTATATTGACGTTTTCAAAGTATTTTGACTTATTTATAGATAATTTAAATTTTACACCAACATATTAACTTCGTTCAGAATCGTTAATTGTATACAATGATACCTTTCATTGCATTCAAATTTAACAAATCCATTGTAATGACCTAGCCTATGAACGAGGTGCACTCCACCCCAACTATACAGCAAAGGGAGGCCCATCCGGTTCTTTTTATAATTTTTCTATGTTCTGCCATTGTTTCTATATGACATTTTTATATTTTAGTTTTGTTTGAGTTTACGATCATGAATAATTTAGTTGATTTTTATTACATTGACTGTTACAGTCTTACTTGAAATACTTTTTAACCGCATCTAAGTTTATTGTTCATTGAATTACTTTTAGAACCTTTATTCAATAGACAAATAAAAATGCAAATAATGATGTTTTTTCATATGAGTTCGGAGGACGCCAATTTTTACAACGCATCGCAGTATAATATTATATTATATTAATTAACTATTATATTTGTCATAGTCATTTATAAATTATAATTCACAAATTAATATTAACAATTATATAAATAAAATCCTATGAGGATTTATATTGAAGTATACATATAATTACCATTTGAACAAGAAGTACAAAAATAATTTCTTTGTTAATGAAGAACAATTTATTGTATAACAAAAATAATAAATTTATAAAAAAAAAAAAACCATGTTGATTTCTTTTTTAAATCATCATAATATTTCAAATATTCATAAAAGTGAGAAAGGAAAAGGGCTTTAATAAAATATATCAAAACTTCATTTATTTATAATCATATAAATAATAAACTGTTTTTGAACAGAACGTATGTAATCAAACTATCAAACACATTTTTCTTTAGGTACGTAATAAATTAGAGTTTTACCACAGAAAAATGACTTTACCTTATTTTATTACATCTATTATTTATTTAATTATCGAGCTTTTGATTTATTTGTAAAATAATAACTCATAAATCAATTTAAAACAATATATTAATTTGTAGTTATCAATTCAAAAATAATTTTAGTACCTAATAAAAAGACGTAGATACTATTGTTCTCAGACTCTAAGTTATAAACTTGTTTTCAATTCAATAAATTTATTAGCCCCAATATAAGATTATTTCAAGTGTTTATTTTGTTGTAATTAACGTGTCAACGACAAGTTACAATATTTATATACGTATAAATGCATAATCAATTATTCACTTTGTGAATTTGCGTTACTGTCAATGGAAATATCACCGATTCTGTACTCTTATAGTAATGCTATATAAAGTATCGTATTAAATCAATGTTTCCCAACCTTTTTACCATCATGGACCTCTTCGAAAATATTTTATATGTCGCGGACCACCTCAATTTTACGCAAACTAGGAAGACCTTTTTTTTTTTTTTGCTCATTATCAAGAATAAACCAAATTTATTGAAAACAGTTAATTTTTATTATTTTACTGTACTATTAAATATAATCATAAAACATTTTATTGATAAGATAACCTAATATTTATTATATATATATATATATTACGGTGAAATAAAATATTTTTCACTGTTAAAAAAAAAAAAAAATTAATAGAAAACGAAGAAAGGTACCTCTGTTGACCACCGGTTGGGAAACACTGTATCAAATGAAAATGATTACGTTTAAAGTAATCACAATTATGTAAAAAAATTTTAGGTTTACAACCATTAATCTTCTGCAGTTTAATTCCCTGTACCTGTTATACTACACATTTCGTTTGCACATAAGATTATTGACCTAATTATATGATAATTATATGATAAAAATACACAGTTTGTGAAAAAAATAAAACACTTGATATAGATACCTGGTATTGCATTAAGTCATTGTGGTAAACGAGAATCATATTGATTTAACTTTGACGTTTTTTTTTTCTTACTGTAAACTTTTTTTTCATATGGTAAACTACGCAAAAAGTCTCGTGGAAATAGAAATTGGTTCGCAATAATGTCACATAGAAGTTGGAACAAATATTAGTTTTAATTTTCTTAGCCGTTTTTCTAGGAAAAATTGAAAAAAAAATATGAAATATTTTCAATAAAAATAATATTCTATATTAAACCTAATTAAACATTTTTGTTGATTAACCCTATCACATAATTCAAAGCAATCTATTGGACTTAATATTCAAAGTTAATATTTTGGACGTAAAATTACTTTCGGAGCAGTACTAAAAATGCAATAACACAGTCGTAATAGGGTTGGAATAGGATAGCTTTCATGCCATCACCCACGTGTACATTTACCACCTCCACTATTATATCCGAGAATGATAGAGGTTCACACTGTATCTTTATAATACTTAAGACCTTAAGAAGATTGTAAGTCTTGACCTTTTGTGTCTGTCTATCCCACGTATAACGTTGGAATTACTAATTAGACGTTTTATATTTTAATTAATGTCATGAAAATTTTGAAAACTTATTTAAATTCTTTGTGAATTCATTAGATCGAATTTCTCATTTTTTTTTTAAAATTTGTACTTAACATACCCAAAAATGAACTTTATTTTTTATTTTTCCAATTTATTGGATTCTATTTTATGAAATGTTGGGGGACAAAATAAAAAAGTGAGGATTTCAATCTAAAATAGACTCAACGATGGATTTCAATCAGTTTTGAAATTATAATCACATTAATTGATCAACCGGTAAGTTAGAAATAGAAAACGTCTAAATTCCTATGTTGCGCGTGTGATATACAGAGACAGAAAATTATGTCTTACAATCACCCTAATATCACGATGACTTGCTTAAAATAATTTGTTATTATTTATCTTACTAAAATGCACTACCGTATTTTTTATACATCACTTGCATTGTATATTGTTTTTTACAAACCGTGCTTATATTTATGTGTTGTTTACTAAATTTTAAATGATATTTAAAAAAAAAAAATCAATTCAAATAAACAATTAAGTTGAATGATAGTTTGCAGAAAAAAAGAAAAATACTTACAGTATAATAATATTGTTTTTTGTGGCCACCGACTTAATGAGTGTAGGCGGGGAGTTATTATAAAATATATATATAATGTCTTATGCACGTCGTATAAGCTGACGTCATCGAAAAAGACATACTACATAGACGAGTGAACTTCCAATGTCATCATACCATATTTATACACTAAGTAAGTACATAAATATTTAATAATCATTTTGTTTTTAAAATACGCCCTTTTTATAGACTTCTAAAGTTCATAAAATTTGTACAAGACAATTAGACAAAAACAATTATTTTTCCGAATTTTACTAAAGCTCAATATTTTATAGCATATTAGAAAAAATGAAGCAAAATAATTGATCAGAGATATTCCTTCGTATTCTGTGTTCGTTACATATTTATATTTTACAACGCACTAAGTTCTAACCCTATTAGTATACATCATATAAACCGCATTATTTTACAAATATATTTATTTAAAAGAAAATAAAAACCATATAATTTTAATATGTAAACTATAATTATATGTATTGGAAGTTTAAGGATGGTGTGTATTATAATAATAATATGATTATTTTAAACAGAAATATAGATATATATATATATTTTTTTTTTTGACTATAGATTTACAAATAAAAATTATTAAAAAATACTGTTGTCCAAATTTTAGTAGTAAAAACATATACATATACCTTTTTGGGATGGTATTAAAAGGATCTCAATTCAATAAAAATAGCCAATGTTAATTTAAATCATATAACTTCCATGGTATATTGCTTTTAATGTTTACTAATCATCAATTAGTTTATGTTTAATAATAATAAATTACATGAAAAAAAAAAAAAAACATTCATATAATTTATGACCATTATTATGGATACGTATAACACGATGATCTTATATCGTATATTATAATACAATATAACCTATTATAAAATATCGATTTATCATATGAATAAATATTTAATAATCATTTTTACCTTGATTTAACACAATTTTTAATACCTAATTCAATGTATTTTTATTCTTACTAAGTACCAACTAAACCATAAATTATAGTTGTTAATTTACTTCGATTGTAATTTAAACGAAACAAAAATGTATATAATATAGCGTTATTGCTTAAATTAAACACTTATATGTAAACTCGTCAGAGATTAACCAATAAAACGATTAGATACTTAAACATGTCCATCAAAAGAAATTCGTACTCGACTAATCTTTTTATACTTGAACATACTATAATAAGTACCTACTGTGTGTTATGAGTAGAATGTAAATAAATATCTGCATATAATAAATTATAGTCGTCAAATGAAAATGATTTATTGCGTGGTTAACCACCGCATGTGACTATGTTACAATTTTAATATGAAAATTATTTCTGTAAAACAATATTGATTTACTTCTACGTGCATACACAATAAATTATACTTGTATACATGTGTGTTTTTACAACATTATACGTTAATAGTCTTAAGCGACAACTGCAGTTCGAACATTGACATATGGTATAAACATTATTAATCGGGATTTGATCATATAATATATATATGATCAAATTTACTTTAAAATGTTTTATTCATGTAAATAATAAAAGTCCAAAGAAAGACTAACATGCTCGTGGATATTTAAATACTAAAACTCTTTTTTTAATTCTTCAATACTGTCTTGTCCAATTATTGCGAAAACATAACATAATGATGGTTGTTTTCTATTATTATTATAAAAAATATAACATATCATCGTTGTGTGGAGAGTGGCCAAGTATCTTGTTTACAGGAACAATATATTTTGCATTTGAGGTTTAATATTCAATTTATTTAACTTCTTGATACAAAATTTAGAATCAATGTTATAAACTTACTGGCGTACATAAAATATTATGTATTTGGCGTCATGCAAAACGTTTTGAATAATTCTATATTATAATTTATAATTGTTTATAAGTGACGTGACGGTTGGACCTCACCTACATAAAAATATGATCAATCATATAACATGGAAAGTTGTAATATCAGATTAATTTAATAGTATAATCATTATTATAATATAATGTTTTATGTATAATCAACGTTTGAAATAAAATATAAACAACAGTTATATTGGCATTTTTTAATGTGTCACTAGAGAAAACTAAGTTATTTGCAAAGTAGTAAATATCAATAATACTTTATAAGTCCTAGTATTTATCGTGATTTACCATGTTATTATTCCGATAAGTTACTCTAATTTATTTAAAATATTTCTATATAATATAGCCTATGCTATTATTTTGTATTTCTTACTCAATGTATAGTATTATTATGAAAATGTGGAATTATTACAAAATTTTAATGGGAAATAAACTAATATTATTGAGTCAAACTTAATAAGTACCTAATATCGATATTTAAGTATGCCATCAGTGACTGCCCTATGCTTGTTCTGGTATCTCAATGAAGTATCAGAATAAACTATGAATAATTATTAAAAACTTTTGAATTCACTATTATGAATAATTTTGTTCATAATTAATTTAATGCATTTTATAGTAACATATGAGGTACAATGACCAATAGATACATTAAATACTTTTATCTTAACTGAAATACAAAGCAATATTGTTTAAAACTCTAAAATTATGTCTTAGACCTTGAACATTGCATAATTATAAAAATTGCATGTATATTATCTTTTTCTTAGGTTTACTTAACAGAATTTAATATAACAATACATTTCTTTATTTTAAATAAATATTCATATATCCCTCAAGCCACTACACTAAATTTAAAAACATTCGTTATACTTACATGTACAGATTGTATAATTCTAGTTTAAACAAAAAAATATATTCATACATATTATTTATATTTCCAACTTCAAAAAATATTGATACCCTCACCGCATAAGATTATTGCTTGACTGCATATGTATAATACGTTGAGTGTATGAAATTATTTTCAAATGTTGCCCACAGTAAAGAATTTTAATGACTGAAAAATACTTAATATACTGTAATATTGTTTTTATATTATACTGCAATAATCAATGTAATTTCTTCTATGTTTAGATAGGTAGAAATTATAATAACTCAGGTTGCGTAAGAAAATAACCAGTTCGAGGAAAATAGAATCAATGAAAATTCTAAAAGAAAAAATATAAAATACATGCAATTATATAGAAATTATATTTTATATAGACGATTTTCGAACGGTGGGGATGTGAACGGTTCAACAAAGATTTCAAAAAGCGAGACAAAATAAACACTCGGCATTTTTAAAGGGTTTAAGTTACAATAGTAGCTAAATCAAAAATTGACAATGTAGATGCGTAAGATAATGCTTTATACTCGTGCGCTATTTATTTTATGTAAAACATTTTGTCACCGAATTCGGTAAAGAAGCATGTGCGGTCTCTAAGCAGGCTTTCTTTTCTGTTAAAACGGTCGTTATCGCACGTCCCATGTAATGGTGTTCGCGTGATAATCCTTCGTGTTCCTTTATTCAGTCGATCGCCAAGCTAGTCGGATTTGGCGTGCCTTTTGTTCGTCACCCTGATAATCCGATCGATGTCGCTACCGTGATATAGGATGTGTCGCTTTTATCAAAAGACGCACACGAATGCTTTATTCCCGGTTTGATGCCGAGAGGATTTTGATAAGCATGTAACAACACCTAAAACCAAAAAGCACACGTTCATCGATATCGATGTAAGTGTAAGTATACGATTACGTAATATATATATATATATAGATATATTATAGTCATGTGTTATAAATACAAGTGTACGTTGTTAAATTGTGTATTAACGGTTCCACGCGGAGTGCCTATAGAGGTGAATAATAACTGAACAAAAAAAGGTTTGACAACACTACTCTAAATAATAAGTATAAGAGGGATCAACAGTGAACTTAGAACTTTAACACACACTAGAGTTGTTTTAAAGGAGGAGTTGTTATCCTATTGTTTTCTAATTTATAAAAAATGCAAAACCAGATTACACACCAAAATCAAAGGGGTGGATTTTTTGCTCGTTAAAAATAATAAACCATTCCTTGTTTGAGTGAGATTTGTTATTTATATTCTTCTCTAACGTTTATTGTTTTAACTTGCATGAGTTTCTAAATTATAATAGCGTACAGATATTTATACTGCGACAGTACGACTAAATGACACATAACTGCTATGTAGGTATTAAGAGTATAATATCCTATATCGTGTGTGTAGTGAACTGTTTTATTGGTTAAACGTTGTGATCGATGGAAAATGTTTTGAACATTGTTTATAATCGTCATGAAAATAACCGTAACAAAAATTATTGAAATGTGATATTTCCTGAGTAAAATCTGTGTCTGATTTTCAATGGTTGCTGTTTAGTGTTTCCATATAATATTTTACCATATTATATACTACCAGCCCAAAATATTTGTTGTTGAAAATCGCTAAGATTGTTGGTTATTTAGATAATGTAGATTGTCTTCACGTAGGACTACTGTTCCCGTTGTTGCTTAGTAGTTGTTAATTTCACCACAAACTCTTGAACTATTTCTCAATAAGTGTATATTATTGTATTGAAATTAGTTAGAATAAAATAAACATTTAAAGGTATTAAATATTACCAAACGTAAAGTTTTTGGTCCGAAAAACTGAAAACTTACTGGTAAAACACGTATAATAGGGTTTCTTAAAAAAAGCAGTATTATTCAAAATTATAAATTTTTTTTACAAAGAATTTTGTTTTTTGTTTTGTGTTAAGGTTTATTGTTTTTATTTATTTATTTATTTATTTATTTATTTATTTTTTCATAAAGTTAAATGGTTTTCAATACCAGACTATACTCTTTTTAAATTTCTAACCGGGCTTCGTATAGTTATATAACAGTGGTAAAAACAAACGTAAAATAATATACCAAAGTATAATACCATGTATAATTATATAGCTGGTATATTATGCGTTGAACACACATCCCTTTAATATTTCCGTATTCTTTATTCAATGATTATACTCTTGCTAGATGGTAAAAAAATGAAAACAAAAATACAAATAATAAAGTAACAGAAAAACGACCAAGTAAAAGTACAAAAAGTATAATATAATATGGAAAAAACCATGAATCCCGGTTCCGTTTCCTGTCGAATTAATAATGACGCGTTGTGGATAGCGAATTATTGTGTATGTGGACACATTATGTAGTGTGATAACTGTTAGGATTTTTAGTGTTTTTTTTTCCACCCAAACGAGTTTCTACGTATTATTCATGTATGAATAACGCTCCAGTTCCGACAACAATCGGCTATATGGATCCTTGTTTGTACAGTTTTTATGCAATCCTACAAGTGTATGCAGAATTATGTGTTTTATTTCTATACGATAATTAAATGATAGAATTCTCATGTATAAAGTTCTTATAAAATAGTTATAAAAATTGGCTGAAATTGAAAATGACAAACCGATTTTTTTCAATTTTTCAACATACAAAAAAGCAATTTAAAATTGTGTAAGTAGGTACACTCTCTTTAAACAATTAACATTATATCTTCAGTTAGGCACCTGGTTATAATTTTTTTTTATATATACTTAAAATAAAATACGTATAAAATATATACCATTGTGATAATAATTGTGTGCGTAATTGGTTTTTAAGTTTTGTGGACTAGTTAAATTTTAAATTTTTATATATTTGAAAAGCCAATTTCTTAGCGATGAAAATTCGAGATAAACTTCAAATTTGTGTCCCAAATAAAATTATTCTTATTGAATATATAAAAAAAAAAAACATGAAAATATCTTTATGGCATAAAAATCATGAAGTTAGTTTGCTATAGTTTCCTAAATTTAGAAAAATGTTGTGGCAGTAGTCTATTGGTTTTTTCTCCCTGTTTATTCACACTCAATGAAACCAAATCAAAAACATAAACTCAATCTGTTATGAAAAACCACCACTACTGTAATATGAACAACTTCCATTAGTCTAATTAGCTACAACAAAAAATTCTGATTTATTAAGGGGAAACAATAGGATAATTTTAATATCTCGAATATGAAACTTAGTTTTAGTTAGTTTAAATACGATTAATTCTGCCCAAATTATATATTAATTTAAAAAAATATAACGGACCAAAGTTTTTTTGATAAAATACATTATACATTATTTAAAATTTTCATAAAAAATATTAATGAACAAAATGTATACATTGAAAAAGTTTCAATATAACATTATAATATTATATTATATTTAAAATTTTCCCAACTTAATGAAAAAAATTCTATTAATGTGGACAATTATTTAACTAAATTTATTGCATGAAGAAAATTATGAATTAATAACAGTTTTTTTTTTTTTTAAAAAAAATAAGTTATGGTAAATAATTCATTACTTCTAGAGAAATATGATGGAACCCGATAGCCTATTTGTTCCAACACAAAGAGACAATCAATATTTCCACTTAAAATATCAAATATGAATAGTATATCTGTAATGTTTCTTCTAAAGAAGAGGGAATCTAAACCAATTGAAAACTGGACAGTATCGAAGAATTTTCTAGAAATAGGAGTTTTAGTAACAATTGCTATTTTTTTTAAAAAAATTGAATTGAACTACTTCAAGGTCGTTAATACAAGTTAAAAAATCTTGTGACTATATTAATGTGTCAAATTCAAGTGAGAAACGTACAAGTGAACAATATAGTGTTTTTAGACAGTTTAAATTATTAAAATTATGAGTATTTCTATTTATAAATCCACGCAATTTGTATGATTTTTTTGTATATTATTTTGTAATTAAATTCAAATGAAAAATCATTTTCAAAATGAATACCTAAATCTTTTATACTATAAACTCTATTTAACTCATTTTTGTTGATATTATATTTAGAAATTATTGGATTATTAGAACGAGAAAATAAAATATGAAAAATGTATCTAAGCTATTCTGTAAAAATTTAGAGTATGCAATACAATTGATCGGAGAATAAAGTTTTGCATCGTTTGCGTTGAGCAAAATATTTGTGGGATTTTTAAATAACTAATGTAGGTCATTTATGAAAACAAGAAACAATAAAGGACTAAAATGTGATCTTTGAGAAACACCTGAAGGAACAGGGGACTCTTTCGGAGAAATGTTATGATAATATAACAACATAATTTACTTTTAAAATACTCATCATTAACGAATTAATGAATCATTTAAAAAATCATTAATTAAAAAGCCGTAACTACACACGTTTTATTTCCATTTCAATTTGTTTCTAAAGATAATTCTTATTATAATAGGTACCATTAACGAACGAATCTTGTGAACGATTGAAAAATCTTATTGTGTTGGTATGGCATAATATTTTATTTCATTTCTCCTACAACACTTAACTAAATTGACAATATTATGAGAAAATAATAAGGTTATTTTTTTTTTTTTTTAAAGAGTATATAAGAGCTATTCAAGTTAACCAGACAATTAGGAAATCTTTTGAAATAGAATGAAAGAAAACACCTCGTCAAGATCATATAAATAATATGATTAAAGTAGTATAATATACTTTTCAAAATGAAATCATCAATATTATACACAAAGTTTAAATCATTATAGACACTATTTTGGAGTATTTATGAATATACATACTATCGATTTGATCATGTACTTATTTAAATACTTAAATATTTATTTCGTAAATTAGTAATTTAGTTATTTTAATATACGTGTAAGTGTGATAACTAGAGGTCGGATTTTTATGATTTTACACATTTGTTTATATTCTATGCAGTTAAATGGGAGTGAGAAATCTTTACGATTCATGAAACACAGAATTCTTAGGAAAAAATTTATTTTGCATAAAAAAGCATATTTAAGGGGTTAGAGAATATTTAACACGTTAGAGAATACTTGAGAATATTTTTGTAATATCGGCATATAAAGAACATGTTTCACGTACACCAGCACTTTGATTAATACAATGTTCACTAAATGATTTATTCCTAGATTTTAATAAAAAATAATCTCCAGATATTCCTTATCGAATGCGATAGTACGTCGGTTATGGAAACACATGGAATAATATAATATAGTTATTAATTGTTTTTGTAAAATTAATTACTAATTAATAAGTTGGAAGAAGAGTATAATTTATATAGGAGACATCCGTATTATGTAATAGAAACGATAAATCTGTAGATTTTTTACAATATACAATTTTGTATTGTTCACACAGAAGCTAATGTGAAAAACGTGACATTTGACCATACTTAATGTTATATAGTCCTACGCTGATCAGTTACTTGCTGGTTATTAATTGCACTTATTCAAAACATATTTTATGACGATAGTATTAAACGTTAATTATATTTTGTGTTCTAAAATGGAAGAAAACTATTTTATTCCTACAAGATTTATTACCGTTTAATGAACAATATTATCGTTTGTTCACTTTAAATTGACAATATATGCAGGTTGTATTTTTTTAAATATTGCGCAGTAGGCTAAATATTTCAAGTAGCATGTTCTATTCTAGAACCGATTTCTAAGAAAGGTATCTACTATGAACAAAATACGTGTTCATATAAATAAAATAAAAAAATATTCGCCTTTCAGATTTTCATGTATATTTTTCAACTATTATTTCTTGAAGTCAATATTTTAAACGCCAAGTACATTATTGAATGATCTAAACAAAAAAAAAATAATAATGATGATAATAATAATAATAACTTACAAAATTAAGTATATAATTAAACTATCTATATAAAAATTACGGCAACCACCCACAAAGAGTGAAACGTTGTGGATTAAAATATTTATGTAAATATTTTTATAGTTCTGATTTATTATTAATTTTAGTTTTTCATAAATTTTATTCGTATCAATGATACCTATCATTGCATTCAAATTTAACAAATCCATTGTAAATTGTAATGACCTATCCTATGAAAAAGGTGCACTCCACTCCCAACTGTACAGCAGAGCGAGGCTCATCCGGTTCTTTTTTATTATTCAATCCATGGATGATAACCATGAATGTAACCTTTTTTAAGTTAAATAAATGGTCATCAAATTAGTTGACACGCAGGAAAAATAAACTCTAGCTAACATTTTTATTTGACACGTGGGTACAAAAAGATTCGTTATCCCTGGCTTAGGGTCTAAGGTTAATGAATAAGAAAATCTGACCTTGATTATAAAATCAAAAAATCAAAAGAAAGCTATAGTATTGAAATTCTTTGGACAGTTTAAGAATAGTGTAATCTCTTAGTTATATAATCATAAATAAAGCGATCAGTTAAGTACTTAAATTTTATTCAAGAACTTAAATATCATATTAATGTCAAATTATTTAAAACCATGATATTTAAATAGAAAGTTTTTGTTATTTCTAAGGATATGTTGTAATATTGTATGTTCGTTAGTTTTCTCTTCCTTTATTCGAATAATTTAGAATTGACTAGAAGTGCTAAGGAATATTTCAAATAAAAAGAAACTATTTTATTTTATTCTATTGTTTTAATAAAACATAATGAATGTTAAGAGTATTAATTTTTTAAGATAATAATAATGCTAAAGAAAATATTATGAAATAAAAAGATAAATATGCAATGTACTATGCTAAAGCATAAAGGGTGCCATGAGTTAAAAAAATATTGGAAACCACAGCCTTTTCTCATACCATTTGCCGCAAAAATCATTACGAATTTCAGCGATCTATTTTTTGTTACACAATATATCAATGGTGCGCGAACCATTTGAATAGATTTGGATTGTGTCAGTAGTATAAAGAATGACGACAAATTAAACATTTTTCCGATCACACAAGTTTTAATTGGTCTAGGAACATTTTTAAAACATCATTATTCCAAAAAAGCTTTAAAACATGATAATACGTATATCTTTATTTTAAAAAATAAAAATAACACACTTATTCAGTATATATTTATAATAGGATACCTACCATTATTATTTATTATAAAATGACAATTTTCATTTAACCGACTGTAGTTGTATTCGTTAAGATGAAATACTATTAGAATTATTGTAGAGAGATATATATAATGTGTTTTTCCGGACTGAAAATACTTGTTATAACTTGGTTGGCTGACAACGGAGTACAATATTATTATTTTTTATTATTCTACAATGGAATTTGAATTTTATAGGAACTGTCGGCAGCGAACGAAAAATTTATCGATTTTTCTGATTTACGTTTAATCAAAAACGTTCATGGACGCTTATAATTGCAATCGGAAATCTCTAGCTATTGCCAACTACGTATATTGCCATTCGAATGCAATTCTAAAAATACATATTGAATCTAGAACTACTCAATGTTTTATTTGTTTGCTTGTGTATTCAAGTTTATACTAATTATATTATAAAATAACTTATTAGTTACCAACACATCTTACACGTGTAGGTGTTTATGACTATGATTTTTGTCGTTGAACAACACGTACTTCAAAAATGTGACTTTTTATTACACGTTGTAATAAACTTGGTTTTAGATACACACTAAATAAGGACCTCTGATTTAGACTACACATTGTACAATGTACATACATAGACTTAATGTTACCTACATTAAGTAGGTAGGTAGTTATACGAAAATATTTAAAACATTTCAAAAACAACAATGGTTTTAAATTAAGCACGCGCTCGCACCACACACAATAATCAAAATATTAATTATGTGATAAACTGAGAACAAAGAAGTAAGAGGATAGAAAAAAATATACTGTGGTCATTAATTTTTTGATTGTACATAAATGATGATATCTCTTTCTCCTTATCTCTATCACTTATACTTCACATTCGAGCTCACTTCTGATGCAATATGTGCTCTCGATTCATATTTTTTTATGATTACTTATAATACCGAAATTACAAATCTTTATATTGAAATTAGCAGGTGAGATCAAAGTTAAATAGGTACGGTGTACTTTCTATTAATACCTAGCAAGAATTACGTTTGGTGATAATTATTTATTTGCAATTTTTAAGAGAAATATAATTTATACTATTCAAATAGAATATTTCTTACTTCTATATCGATGATAATAATTTTTTGAACGTTTTCTTTGTTACCTGCTATATTTTAATGTTCAGTTATTTTTTAATTGAGTCATAATTAATGTTTTATAATAGAAAATATACAGTTGGAAGTATCTATGATAATTGTATGAATTTAAAAATCTTTATTTTTGAGCAGAATTTATAATAGGTATCCAAAACTAAAGTGGTTAACTATACAATTTTTTTTGCTATGTCTAGTAACGTATACATTTCAGATTGGGCAAAATACTTAAAGATATATAGATATATAGGATTAACAAAAATAAAAAGTAGTAATTGTATCTGTTTATACCTTAATAGCAATGTACGGCTATTCAGCCAATATGTAATTTTACAGTTCAACGAATTTTATTAGTATTATATTCTGTTATTAGTAACTAGTATTGTATAGATATCCACGAGGCATGAGCCCATATTTTACCATATTTTATTAAAGCTTTCATTTGTATTCAAAGACTTATACATTCATGAGAAAAACATTTGACATATATTCAATCACAATGTATAAATAAAGATTAACATGCAATTATGTCACATAAATATAAATTTAAAATCTTTTACATCATCCATTTTTTATAGAAATAGTATAATAAAAATAAAATTGTATTATTGTTACAAATTATAATATTGAGCAATAAGACCAAAAATACCTGATTTGTAACTATTGATTTATAATATTTTATCTGTATGATAAATCACAATAATCACATAAGTAGTTTTCATCAAGGCTTGAAATTGATTTTAAATAACGATAAAAATCGTTAAAAGTCTTTTAAAATATTAAAAGTATTATCAAATTCAAAAATGTTTTAAATTATGTTTAAAATTTATAGGTACTTAAATAAATTTAAATTTATATTTTATAACAAAATTTAGGAAAGCCTTACACCTGCCTGTATTACCGAATCTGCAGGTAAAGTGACTGAAATAAATGTTCGTATCTTCTAGATCAAAAATATTTTGCTAGTTTTCCGCTCATTATAAAAATATGAAATATAGATAGATAAAATATACAGTAAAACCTTTCTAAAATGGAACCTCAATTAAACAGAATCTTCCTAATAGTGGAAAATGTCAATAGTCCCGTACAAATAATATATGAAATTGACCTCTCTACGACGGAAAACTCCTTACAACGGAAAAATATTTAGTCCCAAACACTTCCGTTGTAAAGAAGTCTTACAGTATATCAATGATATAGAATATTTATGATGTTTTTGGAAATTATGAGAGCGTGTATCATTTATGATGTGTCTTAAAATGTGTTTTAATACAACAAAAAATACATTGATGATAAAATTATATTAAGTTTTTTCTATCCCTCGAATTTTTTTTTTTAAATTATCTGGACCACCATCGAAATTAATTGCCCACACTATTGCTCTAGACGTAAACGAGTTATTGTGGTATCATATAAGTGCATCTTACCAGTCACTTTTTTATGGTTTGTGGTGGCACATAGTTATGAAGTTTGGTTAAAACTTCTTTACTTACACATTTATTCAGTTGACACTAGTTTAAAATAACTAAAGACGGACACCGTGTTGTGGGGTATCATGCCCGTAGCACGCTTATTGAAAACGATACAAAGAAATAAATGTACGAGTCTTGCGTCACGACATGATATAGCCGTAGTCGTGCAGAACCGAATTAATTTTGCATAGGAATAATAAAAATGAATAATTATCGAAAAAATACACAATATTGTAATATAATCGACACAATTTGTGTTCGCGGACGAATTTATCAGGTTGTCGGACGTATGGCGTAGTTCGTGGTGTTACGGAAATGACGGACCGTTTCAAAATCGTGTACCAAACGACATATTATAAGTATACTATACGTTGTTAGAGACCCATAACCAAATCGATAGTTCTGATTGGTTGTATTTAACTGGTGATAACAATTCAAATTTGGAACACTGATAAGTGATAATTGATACACTAATTTAAACTTACTTTGATTTTCTAGTCCTAAAGTATATTATTATCTTTTTTCAATTTGTTTTTTGCAGTCTTAACATTAAATGTGGATGGAATTAAATTGTATACAAAGATAATTTCAAAATACTTTCATAAAGTATTTTTAATTTTTTTAATGTTTTCAATTTCATTTACTTACAGTATGTTATATGTTTTGTAACGGAATGTTTTTAATAGAAATTATCTTGGTGTGTACATAAATACATACTGAATGGTCTACTAACAAGTAGCTTGAATTATTTTATTTATATGAAAAGTTAATAACTGTGTTATTTAAAAACATTAGTTTATATTAACTTGAATTACCAATAAATATTAACAATTTATATTTGAACATTTATACAATACCTTAAGATGCTATTAAGTGGATGTTACGCGTTGTACCTAACGGAAAAACGCGTATCCGCTTCCCTGTGTTGGATAGGTGAGCGGGGTGGTCGCTACAGCCTTCGACGCTGCGTGGCGCGGTTGATTCGTCGGATGATTACTGGTTGACGAGAAAACAAAAACTTGATCGCCGGTCGGACAGAGAGAGAGAGAGAGAGAGAGTGAGAGAGAGAGAATGAAATAATATATTATACCGTGTTTTGAAAATTTCAAAAACTTCGTCCCTGTCCAAACCGGCTGCAATGCACACCCAATTTACCCGAAACCAGTCCCCACGATAGCGCGTCGAGAGATGAACGTTTGGAATCTTCCACCCCTCCCCCGTACCACTGTTTCCTACCGACGCGCGTCGTACGATTCCGTGACCATGATGTTATCGCGTACTCCTGTTCGTCGTATTTTTGCCGTGTGCAGACCGTGATCGTTTCGCGACGCGCATACCTTTTTCTGTGTGTTCTCGGTGCTGTTTTGCCCGCATCATGAGTGTTTTTTTTTTTTTATTTATTTGTACCCAACGGCGTCACCGTGGATCCATAAAATGACAATATTTCGTCTTGTCCATGCGCCGTCCGGTCGATCGAACTTTTGTATAATTTTCCTTCATTCATTGCCCTGTATTAATAATAATGTGTGTTTAACGTCTATTCACGAGTCGTGCTTAGGTTTTTTTTTTTTTTATTAACTGTTTCTGCAAAAACGCGCAGTTGTACCTACACCGTGTGCTTAACGCCATATCAGCCACCACGCCGCCGCCACCGCAAACCGATGTTCGTTATACACGCGTTGTCCAAATAATAATATATTGCCGTGTGCGTCGTACTATATTATTAGTGTGTTTCACTGTATCTGTGCTCGAAAAAATTCTTGTCGAGGTTTTCGCAGGAATTTCGGGGGCGCCGTCGGTACGTGTGATCACAGCAGCTGTACGTTTTAGAAGTTATATCATCGTCACAGTATGGTCCAATATATAATTATCATCATATTGTACGGTGGTACTTATTATCTTGATGATTATTTTCACCATTGTGGTCATGCTATAATTATACTATAATGGTGTACTTTGTTAATTTTTAAATTTTAAATCTGCAACCGATCCCAATTTGTGTATATTATTGTTATTATTTTATTATGTCATACTGCTTCTGCATAAAACCCTACTTAAAATGATTTTTATCATTAATTGTCTGTAAGCTATATTATTTATAAAATATTTGGTCACTTATCCATTTACCCCACCAACACTGCGAGTCATTACAGTTACTGCCTAGTGCCTAGTCGTGTAGACGAGGTAACCGTACCTCAAAGAAAATAAACAATAATTGAAATTCGTAACGTAAATATCGATTAGTATATTATTAGTATTACTTCGGTCCCATTTATCCTAATTTTAAATTGGCTGTACTAATTGGAGTGAACATTGTACAACAAATGCAATCGTGTGTGGTAATATATATATTTTATTTCATCTTTTCGTATCTTTTGTTTTCACACCTGTAGCTAGGCAATAAGCGAATATATCGCCGGGCTCACCACTTGGGGCTGGTGACAGCTTCACTTTCACGTGTTGTTTAAAATATATCACGCAAGATAAATCGTTTCGTTTTGAATCACCACCGTCATCGTTCCAAAGCATCGGGTAAAACAATATTATTACTTGTAACAGTGGGTATACCTACACTGGAGAATTTAGATGTAATACTGCAGTAATACTGTTGTTCGGTAGGTAGGTAATTGTAATAAGTAATAACTAGTTACCAAAATGTCGTAACTTTTTCATTTTTTTAAGTTGCGTTAACACATGAGCGCGAATAAGCGTGAGCGAAGGTGAACCGAGGTTTCTGTGAGTACAGTATGAGCAAATCACGAGAATGTTGTTCATATAATGTAAACAGAATACACGAGTCCAGTGTACGGCTAAGACTGGCTCACTATTATTCAATTTTTAATTCCTGATATTAAAGTTGAATACAACTTGTGGTTTTGTAGACAATTGGGTCTTGGAACATAACACGAATGAAGATCTGGGTATAGGTGTAACTTGTATATTACTGTTGGGGTCAGATATTTTTCGATCAGTTGAATCATATGAGCAAATAATTGATGCGATTGGTATATACTATAGATGTAGACCTGGGAGATGGATCGAACGATGAAGCCCTGTATTAAAAATAAAAATTATTAGAAGTATTTTGACTATAATAATCTGATAATGGTATAGCGAGAGGAAACTAATTAATATATGATTTCTGTGGCATAATATCCTTTTCATGCTTACTTAAATCAGTATCAACCAACAAAATAATGTATTTTTATCTTGTTCTAGATTCTAGAAACATTTTAGTTTGTTTAAAATGAGTATGTCTTAAATTGCTATGCTATACTAGCACGATAGATAATCCGTGCGTGGAACATTCGATGGCAAATTTTTTGCTTATTTTGCTGCAATAAGTTTAATTTTTATACATACAGGTCACAGACAGAGTTGAATTATTGAGTAATGCTTGGAATAAATATTTTTCAATTACTGTTTACTATATTAAATATTTATGTTTCGTATATAGGAGTTTTTATTTTTTAGGTAATTTATAGTAATTTTTACCATGATTCATGGTTTTCATACTTTTATATATTTTCCCACTACATACTCTTCCTTCGTGAATATTATCAATCTTTAATTGGCAAAATTTTAGGGAAAGAGCCAAAGAAATATGGAGTGTAATTAAAATCTGAATTCAAAATCAAAATTAGAAATAATTACAATCGATATTGTATAGCAATATAAAAATCAATATATTATTATTTATTAAAATAAAAAAAAAACTGATATAAATTAAAATTAAAATCGAAAAATCTTATTATGAATTCAAATCTATTGGTTACTTTATTAATAACAACTATTTTGAAACCATAATTTGAGAAATCGCGTCACGTATACCGAAAGGTAAAAGCACAATGTTACTATTATTACTGTGTGCCGAAGAAGTGGTTACGGTTTTTTTTTTTTTTATTGTAGATTATAGAACTATTGTACTATCTCATGAATATTTTTGTTGTTTATTTTTATGCGGTCCATTTCAGTGTTAAAAAAATATTTTACATTCTATGTTTATTGAGGCTCAACTGATTATATCGAAAATAGAATGATTGTAAACTAGGTTTTAGAAAAGGAAATTGAAAAAAAAAAATCACTGAAATTTAATTTTTCATTTATTTATGGATGAATTATCAAAAAATATTATTCTTTAATGCCTTGTCACAAAGATTAATTTAATTTAAAAAAACGTTGTATGACTTTTCATTAATATTCTGTTTTATTAATTTGCATGCGTGGACTATGTAATCAAGCTAACTAAACATAATTACAAATTTGAAAACTGATATTAAACATTCCACTCGAGAGCAAAATGATTACAAAATTATAATGACTTATAATGACATATCTAACTTTAATATAATTGGTTGTATTTTATACGTTTTATATTTTACTTAATATATTGGTAAAAATCAATATACACTGGTATAGAACATTTCGCGCTGCAAAAAATCCAAATGGTGTAATGACTGTATATATGGTAGTATGGGATATCCCTGAAATTTAGTAATATTAGGTCTTCTCGGTAAAATATTGCAGTTATACACTATTTGAATACGTGTGTAATCTTCTCGTAACACTCCCTATTGGTTGTATACCGATACGATTTTTAAAAAAGTTTTAAAATATTACAACATAATATGATATTTATATACGTTAACTGTATACTTCCAATAAGTCAATCTTAATGGACATGACGTGTGATTATGAGCACTAACACGCGTTTTAATGTACCGGTATAAAAATAATTTTACATAATTTAAGACATTATTACACAACAGTATTGTATACGTATTTGTGTACACTTTTTTTAACATATTATGTTATTCAATTTTTTTTTAAATAAAACATCTGTAACGACCGTAAAAGAATATTATTTTGATAGTGTCGATTCGTAAACAGAATCTAAAATCAAATACGAAATCAGTTGTATAAACGTACATATTCAAAGTTCAGACGAACGGTTGTAGTTGTTGTACATCAATATTTTACAACGTATCTTGCAATTTCTCTTTACTCATAGAAATTCCAATAACTCCTAAATTATTCAGTACTGTTCAATGATATTTGATTTTCATATTTAATAATATGTTTGAAAATATTATATTCTTCATCGCAATATGAAATTTAAAACAAGCGTTGAAAAATAAATAAACACAATATTTCACAGTATTATGAGAATTATTATACTACTTCGCGTATAGTATTGGGCTATATAATGGTTGTAAACAAACTACGTAGGTAAAATGGTAAAGTCTCTAATTCAACAAAATACGATTGTGAATTTTAAAATAAGCCTCTGGTGATATACGCATTTGACATGTCATAATACACGCGATGACTTAAAATAGATAAGATACTTAATAACATTAATTTTATTCTAATATATAAAGTGTCATATAGTGCGGACGTGCGGTATCGCTACGGTGTAATAACAAAATATGAAATAAGTCCGAGGGGCAATGAATTACGACGATCCCCCGTACGCGTTACCCACCCAATCTGTTCGTTAAATTTGGTCGGCAAAATATATCGACACGCGGGCCTGTGCACATAGTAAATAAACACATTAATTCGTAAATGTATTAAACGTTGATAGGTGAAACAAGGTTGGTTAATATTGCAAACGTTCAAGTACAATAATTATGTCAGTGTCACATGGAAAAGAGTACCCCATTAAAAATATACCTATCATATAAGTTTATAACCGCAATAACGAATACGTGGTAATCATCGATTATGTTATAAAACGTGTTAAAAAATATAATTTAGTGTCCACCGATGATCCTGTTAAACCTGTTGACATCGTGTCACATTAATGTCTCATTTTTATTTAATTTTTTAATTTCACTCCGAAAAATGTTCGTAGTCACTCAAACACTTTCCGTTAGGACCTGCATAAATATATCACCGTGGACCAAATATTATTGTTAAATTATTTCAGCAGAGGTTTAAAATTTGACTGATGGACTTAATTAGATCTGTAAACGATGTGTTTTACTTGTTTTGAGTACAATGTATAAATATATTTTTTATTTTTTTTTTGCATACTTGTTCATACACCGTAGTTAATATTCCGACCATATTCCACGACTACATTACATCCATTTTAATTTAATAATATGAATAATAGACCGGACAACGTTTTACATAGCCAAAAAAGTAAATAAAACAGTACGCATACAATTTATATTTGGCAGTTATTCTGCAAAAATTCACAACAAATTCTTGTGAAACTATTTGAATACAAAATTAAATAAATAAAGACCCATTTCTAGAAAATGATCTGGTTTTATAAACAGCTAGCTCAATTACCCGGCTTTTCTCGGCACAGTCTTGGCCAGAGCATAATAAAATACTTTTTACGTTTTCAATACGTTTTTAATGAAATACTACCTTACCATATTTAAAACCTAGCAATATTTAGTTAGACCGTTTACTGTCGGTTATAAAACAAATAAAAAAAAATACATATAAATATAGACATAGAAAAAATTTCAACTGTTATAACTTATAATACATACTACGTAACGAAAAAGTTAAAATATTGTACATTCAACCTAAAACTATTTCAACCTTTAAAAATTATATTTTAGTTCTTTGTAATTCGTCTACACTTACATTCATTAATAATTTCCGCAAATTTTCATATGAATCGACATGGGTTATTTTAGCTGTTCACTGAACCACCTGTTTTCCAAGAAACAGATTTAGCAGGGGCCAACATTTTTAAGTATTTTTAAATCTCTTCTTATTGCATAACTAAAGTATAGAGGAAGCACTTTGTTAAATTTCAAGTTCATTTATTTTTTCAATTTTAATATGAAAGTTAGTGAGATGTATTTTAATTTTATATATACAGATAAAAGATAATTTAAATAAACCTACAAAGTATGATGTTTTTGCTATTTTTATCAAAACTATCCGAGAAGTTATGTTTTTCATTTTTACAACGTTTTGCCCTTTTTAATTTCACAATGAGTTGAATTTAGAAAAAACCTTTAATATAAGGTCTCTCATAACTAAGTTACTAACTAAATGGTTTCTCATATCTACAGTGGTTCCGGCTAAGGGTATTTTTTTCACTTTTACACCTTACGAATTGAGTTTTGAAAAATTCTTAGGGCTGTATTTTTTTTTTTTTTATTCCAATCAGAAGGATTATTTATTAATATTCAAAATTATATACTTTTTGATTAAAAATTTTGTCAAGTTGCACCAACTTGAGTGCATTGAGGGGGTAATTTTTTGAATCAAATTAGTCTACGAGTCGACTCAGTGACTCAAAATATCATTTACTGAGTACTTTATATCAATCATCATATAATCAACGCAAAATCAACATAAAATATTACCTTAACCAATAAGTGAAAAAAAACCATATGTCTAGCCCAAAGCCCAAAAAAACCTTATTTTTACAAATACGATTTTTGATCTCTTATTTTTGCCTATTCCCAAGGTCTAATTTATCCCTGTAACAAATTTCTTCAAATTCAACGGTTTAGGCATGAAAGCGTAACAGACCGACATACAGGGATACTTTCGAATTTATAAAATCACTAGAGATACTAAGGATTTATGATATGACTAAATCTTAGACTTATGTATTGCTATTTTTTTATTCAGTTAAATTAAATAAATAAAGAAAATATTGCCCTGGTATAAAACATTTTGTCGTATTTATTTTTAATGCTTTTGAAATGTATTCTTTACAGCTTCAGCAATAATTTTGAGGTCTAAATCTGTAGTTTGAATATGTGAGCATCATAATAAATGTCTAAATTTATATCAAATCATATTCCATTTATGATACATTTACCCAGATTTATAGTTAGAAACAATCATTGAAAATTTAAATGGTACATTTTAAATGTAATAAACCAATCGATCATAATAATGACAATGTTTAAAAAAATTTGAATTAACAATTTTTTTGGTAAAAAAATATCACATTCAAATGTGTTTTGATTAATTAATTAATCATATTTTTTAATACCTATAACAGGTAAAAATTACCTTCGTGAGAAATATTTGAAATTCCACGTGTGTAACGGTTTAACGAAATGGTGATATTCTGTGCAAAACAGATTTCCACTTTTTTCCACAGTCACCAAATCCTATAACACTGTTTGTGAGCCTTCGTGCTATGTAAATCTTAAATGTCAACAAAACATAAGTAAATTTCAGTACTTCCACAATCCACACAACTTGCTTGGACAAATGCAGTATATTTTTTTTTCATTTGTGAATTCAACTTTGAATTATATTTATATGCTACATATTTATAATCTATATGGTTATATCATATTACCTAGGAAATTTTCTGTTATTATAAAATCTATTATAGAATAGGTAATCAGTGAAAAAAAAAACTGCCCTAGTTATCATTGTGGTCAGACATAAGATATTTACAATGTTTTTAACTAAGCGATTTCCTTAAAAAAATTATTTATTTTATGATAGTTTTATTTACAATATTATTATAGTGTAGTTATATTGTACAAGCTGGATTATTGTGGAAATATTATAACAGATTGAAATCATAATTACATTTAAAAATATTTTGACCCAAAATAAAAATGTTATACTAATATTCACTTTAATTTATAATACTAAATTAAAACTGTTGAATTAAAATATAATTTGGTTTTTTTAGTTTTTTAATTTAAAAAAACAATAAAATCTTAAATATTTTTTTTTTCATTACATTGTTTACAACTATATCAAGTATTATAAAACAACGGTTTGATCCCTTTAGTAACGATGAATTAATATAATAAATAATATCAAGTATATGGATTACCTATGTTTTACATTTACATACAAGTAACTTCTATCCAATAAATCTTCTCCACCTTTTGGAAAAAAAAATTACAAATACGTCACTGGAAATCACATTATATTTAAAATTGACATTTGTTCTGTACATTTTGTATATTGTATATAAGTTCTAACGCTAATGATATTTACATAAAATGTATCAAATTATAATGCAAATTTGTGATAATAAAGTAAATATGCTATTACAATTACAGAATAATTATACATAAATATGAATACAATATAATCTTGCAAAGTTTATAATAGCTATCACTTTAGGTTACTTAAACATAAATTTGGAGAACATAATCTGTAGAATATTATTTTTTCCTACAACATCTATATAAATGAAATATTCTGAAATATAATATTTTTATGCGAGTAATTTAACCGTCTCAATTTTATACGGAAAAGACTCCATTTATAATTTACTTATTAAGATTTAAGAGGCAGTCACACTAAAATAAAGTTTGTTATCTTTATTTCACACACGGGTTACACAGTGAAAATACATTTACATAGATTGATGATGTATTTTTGGGAAGTGATTCCAGAGCTGAAATCCTTATATAACATAAATTAAAGAAAACAACATTTTCAATAGCGCTTCTAAACACATAAAAAAAGTTACCTAAGTATATATATATATAAATAAATGGTGCTTCAAAGCTTTTCCGTGGGGATGGTAGTTTTCAAAAAATAATCACTGTACCTATGAATTATGTTTATTGGAATGAAAATAATATCTGTACTTCCTTGATAAATTTATTTTTTCTAATATGCAGTTTAGCCGTAACAACTTCTCAATTATTATTGACTTGCATTCTCAATACCAATGTTCAATAATGAATCTATTATTAATAATATTATATATATATATATGTAATATGATTATAAGGTACTAGTTATTAGATAAGTACATTGTTATTAGTAATTTGCATTATTCTGTCTATATCAGTTCGGTCTTATCGTATAAAAAATAATGAAGGATCGTCCAGGTTTAAACCAATAGTTCCGGTATAGATAGTCTCCTTTGAAATCTATTGTATAATGATTTAAAATTTTAAAGACATAATATTGTAGAATAAATAAGAATTCGGCGATACCTAGGTATTAACCAAACCTTTTAATAAAAACAACAAATTTGCTATTTGTTGAACTATATTATATTATTAAATTGATAAAATCGGTAACACTATACGTAGGAGGTAAAAATATATATTACTCAGGTGCATAACATATACCTGTTATATCTGTTATACAAAATAAAATTAACATATTCTACGAAACGTCAGATTGTAATTTCTAATTAATAAATTATTGTTAAAAAATAACAATAATGAAATACTTTTATACCCAATATTTTGTCAGTTTTTCTTATAAGTATATATAATATATGTAAAAAAAAATACCAGATTGGTACACTGTAGGATGTAAAGGGTTCACGTTGTGACAAACTTAAAGTTTATTAATGTAAACAAAAAATTTATAGTCAAAAAATTAAATTGATGATTTTATTTACTTTCAAATGTTATAATATATTACATAAATATATGTATATAATATAGCCTCTAAAAATACAGTCTGTGACTCTCGATGTAACTAAAGCAACGTTGATGTAGAGATCTTAAAAATCTACAGTTAATAGTGTAATATATTTGAAAAAATAATATAAAAAAATCCTAGGTGTACGGTATTACACTGGGTAATTACACGAACCGATTATGATGCACTAAAATAAATATTAGATCAATTTTACTTATAATTACAAAGGAAAGTATTAATAGTATTATAATCGTCCCATGTTAAATTTGTACCGGGTTCTTCTATCTACTTTTGCCATAATATAACTTAGAATGATACTCCGCACTAAACAGACGTAGTTTGTATTTTACATTTTGAAATTTCAGTTAGTATAATAATGTAAATATCCAGTCTACAAAATATAAACGTTTACGGTCTGAATTTTTTTTTATTTTATAATGGGTATTATAATTTGTTCGCTTTATCAAATTATAATATATTTTCAGTCCAATTCAGTAGAAAAATAACTTGTAATCGATCCGGTCCATAAATTTTTATGTTCTTAAATTTGGTTCAGATTGGCGGCAGTCCAATCTGGTCCATTCTATCAAATCATTTTAAATATTTAGTCCATTTGGGTCTAAAAAATAAAATTAGCTATAAGCACCTATACATAACGAGAAAGACAAAGGCCAACACAAGACCTTGCAGATGTTCCGTGCGTGCTTAAAAATGTATCATACTGTGACACCTGTCTTGGGACGGCTGACTATTGATAATAGAAAAACTTGTCTCAGACGGACATTTTATTTTTTCTCTGGTTTATTTATTGAATCGGATATAAACCGAATACTTCACTAAAATGTATTATTTCTTTTGTCCAAGGAGATATTTCGTTTTAAACAATTTTCGCTATTTGTAAATTTATGTGCTATACTAAAAAGATGTATTGCAGCTGCACTGTTGGTATGCAACGTCTAGACGTTTGAATGTATACAAGGTTAATCACTCTTATACCCGATAGATTATAAAATTCATAATAACAGTACAAATTCCTTAACGGCACAAGACACTATTATTCATTTGAGTTTTTTAAGTTCCAATTTTTAACCGAGAAAATTCTTAAACGCTTAACAAAAACTAAGCAAAATGTAACCAAATTCACCGAATGAATATTTAATATTATTGATAAAACCATACCCAAACTGAATAAACTGTATAAACTGTAAGAAACTAAATAAACAAAAAAAAAAACTTTAGAATTGAGAGAAAATTACCTTCATTTATGTTTTTTAACTTAATGACTCGCAAAAAAGTTTTGTAAAAGATTGACCAAAACAACAATTACCTAACGAAAAACTAATTTCGGTGATTCAATCAATGTATTTAGTACGGATAAAAGTTGATTTAATATTATTTAAGAACATTGGACGTTATTTAAAACCTTCATCTTCGACTACTACATGGATATTTAGAACGATTCATTAATTGCTATGAAGTATCCATCGGGCGTGTATTATACTTCCCATACATCTATTAACGTTTCACTTTTACATTAATTAACCATGTAATTTATAATTTTTATTCTTTAAATACCAACTACCGTAATCTATTGTAACCAAAAAGTTAAAAAAAAAACTATGTGTAGAAAAGTTCCAAGTGTACAGGTAACCAAACGGTTAATTTATAGCTTCAGATATTTCTTAGGCATTTAACTAAACGCGCCTGAGAGTTATTTCCTATTTGTTTCACGTTTACTCCCTGACGGTTCCCTGAACAAAACTTTAATACTTTGTTAGTGACTCGTTATAAGTACAAGAGTAATTAATAATGACGAAAAACTGTACATCAGCAAAACACTTATTACGTTAAAAAAATAACTGTCTCTCATTTTGGTGTTATACTTAACATTTGTTCAATATTTTCAACTCGTATAAAACCATTAATTATAATAAGAGACTTATCGTTTTGCACCAAAATGTGAAATGTACAATTAATTTACCACCAAGACCGCTCTTAGAACTTTCGAGGCCCAGGAAAAATTATCATTGCCCTTCTAGTTTTCACCATCTACTTAAATACTTACATATAAATTAAACGTTTTATAATAATTATATGTGCTATTTTACAATATGGAAATATTAAACAGGTAATAGCTTTTTTTATAAGTTAATTTAAATTATTATATTATTAATCATTAAAATTATTATTATTTTTACAAATGAAAAAATTAGCATATACAAACACAACAATTTAAAAAGTTTTGCATTCGCTTCCGTAAATATTGCTATTAAATCAACATAAGATATATTTTCCAAAATTTCATTATAGATTGATAGTAATGTCAGAAAGTCTTTCTCGAACCATTGTAATAGTAGTCTGCAAATAGTTTATATTTTCAAGAAACTTCTTTTAGTTCTAGCTGTAGAACAAATTGTATGCATAATTTTCAAAGCTATACAAATATTGTGAAAATAATTACAGATTATACTTAAGAGATTAACTTTATTTTTCATTTAAGGTGTGACAAAATATTTTTATGTTATTTTACAAACCAATACCATAAATATCTTGACTATTAGTATCTGTTAGTAATAACTGTAAATACATTATTTAATGGATTTGCAATTTTACATCATCCATGGAATTAAGTTTATATAAATTATATAAATCAAAAAAAAAACCAAAATGATTTGAATGGTGAGCTAATTGTTGAAATATTTTATTAGTTGAAACAATTGTTTAATTTAACTATAGACAGAAAATATTTTTAGTAAAAGTTTTTCTGCTTTTTCAACACTTAAGTTAGTCAAATCACATTGAATATATCACTTCAACCGGTTATAAGACGTGAATAACCGGCAAATATCTACAGATACAACATTTACTAATTTTCAAGTAAATACGTCATTTACTGCATTATATATATATACATTACACCAGACTTTAATCAAAATCTTTTTTTTAATACTGTGTGACTTACCACTACTTCCATGCTTATACAGTACTGTACCATAATATATATCTATCACGATGTACAGTATTCTACTCAAAGTTCAAGTTGTTCTTTTCTTTTAGTAGGTACTATACTAGTTTTTTTCTGTACAATATGTACAAATAAGTACATAACTTAAATTCAGTTGTACGTTATAATACTCTATGTAGTAATGGATTACTAAATATGGGTATCCTTAAAGGCACTCTAAGCTTTAGTTAACTCATAAAACAAATAGTGTTTAGGACATAAAGCGGGTAACCCACCAGATTCGCTTAACGTACCGAGTATGTTCTTTTGGTATTAACATAAATGCATTGTTAATTTTTCTCATAAAAATAATAATAAAATATAAATTAAATTAAGTGAGTAAAATGCATTCATAATTTTTAACAATTTTATTTTTGTTGAAAAAACACGTTAATTTCCATTTTCAGTACTACGACATGCGTATAGCATTTTAATTCATTATTATAATAAAAATAAATTTATACTACATTTATAATACATAAACGCAAAATATTTTTTATGAGTGTAACAAATGAATTCAATTATACTGAATTCGTTCATTTATATTTTAAATCACTCTTTAGTATCACTATAGTACATATTTAGAAATAAAGATTTACTTTTTTCTGATGAATAGTTAGTAGTGGTCAAACGGTGGAATGAGTGGGTGAGGAGATAGATATCCCCAATTACCTTTTTTTAATACTAAATATAATATATTTTTGACATACATTTATCAACATAAAAAAACTGTTTGAAAAATAAACCACATCCCCCGAATCACAAATATGACCACCATTGTGTATGCGCGAAATAAACTTTATGAATTCCAAGTTCGATAATTTCAAAATCAAATGAACACTCATACATTTAAAACATTACGTTTCATAAAAACAGATTTACTGTTTATAAAATTGTGTATCAGCATTCATTTCACGTAAATCATAAATTAGTAACTAGTAAGTACTTATTATAAATTATAAAGATCATATTTATTTACTTAATTGTTTTTTTTTTTTTTTTTTAAATAGTTAGTTTAATGTATATTATATGAGAATTCAAACAAATGACAGTAGTAATTGTGCATAAGTCATTCAGTATTGTATACATTATTTTACTTGTTGATTGACATATTGAGTTGTTCAAGATAATAGAAGTAGGTACTCTTATGAAAATTTATTATTATCAAGATACTTGAAAATGTCAATCACCATAAAATTGAACTACTGCAAATCGATGAAGACATTTGAAAATTTTAAATGGGTACATTTCAAGATGTTAATATAATATATTTAAAAGAAGCAATTGTCATAAAAGGGTTAATTTATTATCCACAAAATATTTTTAAAGTCAACCATAAATATACGTATACAAGCAAAAGATAATAAAATAATATACATTTTATAAACCACTTGATGATAAAATAAATTTATTTTACATGGAAAATGAGGCTGTTGAAGAGATAATAAGAAAAAATCTGGACGAGGACTCGCTTACATATACAGTAGGGGGTGGAGTGGACCTCGTTCATAAAATAGGTTATTATAATAGATGTATTAAATCTAAACGCAATGCTAGGAATTATTCCATACGAAAAACGATTCTGAACGGAGATGATTTGTTAGTCTAGAATAGGTATATAGAATATATAATATAATTTTAAGATTATAATATTATATCAATATATGCTCTTCAAACGCTTTAAAATATAATTTTATTAGTTATTTATAATTTATACATATAATTTATACACATAATTTTATCATGTGTATTTAAATAATTTTTAAATAATAGTAATAAGAACTTCTATGAAATCATCTATTAAAGTTTTAAGTATTTTGTCAAATGTAATCATCCAATATAAAAAAAAAAAAAATTGAATAATTCAAATACTTATAAATTGCTCAAAAATTAATGAAATATTTTGAAAAAAAAATTATTTGAAGAAAATACCAATCTAAATAACTGGAAAAATTTCAAGTTTGAAGATAAGTATAGCTTATTATAATCTTTGTATTAAATGTTTTTAGATAGCCAAATTATTTTTATCAGTATTTCAAAAAAAAAAAAACTTAAAAAAGTCGTAAATCTAGTCTATAAGAAGGTCAAAAATGTCAAAATACTTTGAAAAAATAACGATATATAGAAAACTTTAATATAAACATTTGGTAAAAATTTCAAGTATTTGTGGTTTTTTATTTTTGAATTAAAAAGCATTTTAAAAAATTGCATTTTGTCAAAACTTTGTTTTACGTACAAATTTCCCGTTTTATCGTAATTATTTTATGGTTTTTTAAATGTTTTTGAAAAGTATTTAAAAAGTTTGAGAAAAGTTTTATTTTCCTCTCAGAAAAGTTATTGTTTAAGGAAATCGAAGCATTTTTACTGCCCCAAAACGTGATGACAGTCACAAATAAATAAATAAATAAATAAATAAATAAATAAAATTATAAATTAATAATAAATTATAAAACCTTAATATAAAACCAATAGATTCCATCAATCTGTTCAGAATCTATAACACATCATTGTAAAATTAATACATCCATTACTCTATTCAGAATCTGAAATGTTATATCGTGGATTAGTCAGAAATATTACACAACGTATTGGATGACTACGCATTTATGCATCGGATAACGCATAATTCATGTCATAAAGAGATCACCGATGTTGAGTTTTTAATTCGATTATGAAATAAAAGCCGTCAAAAATGATTCAGTCCAATTGGAGTTTTAAAATATATTTGATGTTCCGACTAAACAGTTATAAGTATTGATAAACGTATTTGGATGATTTTTAGCAAGCTTATTGTGATAAACGAATATGTCCCATCCGTCCTTTTTACATTTATTATTTGATTTACGTACTTGTTTTAGGTATACGTCAAAACTGTTGCTGAAAAAGGAGTGAATAAAATCGTCAGTGAATGTTTCAACGAATATCATCGCGCTTGGTATTAGTTTGGTGACCAAATACATCTATCTCTTTGTAATTTTGTACATTAGCAAACTTTTATGCACACGTTTAAGCACACGCATAATGTGTACGTAACACAGTGTATTAATTAAACTATATAAATAACACCGTAAAAAGTGTATAAGTAGTTAAATCGTACAATACATAATACGTATAAATTTAACGTTGTAATAAGTATACAGCAACAATAACAAAAATATAACTGTATATAATCGTAAACATTATTGAAATAGGTAAAATAGGGATGGGCAATTCAAAGTTACTATAGAGGGCTAATTTTCGGGAATTTAAAATTTACACAGAATGCAAAAAAAAAAAAAAAGCTCATTAAAAATGTATCAATATCTCAATTAACATCTCATTTTTAATTTTTATAATAGTTTATGTAGAATATTCGTGTTAACTTGTTTCAATGTGAGCTAAAATAAAATATGTATCAATTCGCTCGGTTATTTATGCTTCTATAAATACATTCATATTTAGACATTGGCTGCAATTCAATACTAGATAAAAATGAACACCTCTACTGGCTCTATTACACAAATATAATAATAAAAATAAAATACCAAGACCTATCCCTTACCATTTTGTATGTCCGTTTTTAAACAATTACTGCACGATTTTACTCATAGATATAATAAATCCTGTTTAATATGGTTTAATTACATATAATGATTTGCAGGTTGGGCGTGTTGCGAAGAAAATAATTATATATAATATAGTGTAGTATGTCTTGTAGCAAATATTATTATTTTATGTACTTTTTAATAGGTAAATATTTTATACAGTGCGAATTACAGTATATTTGTTTATCTTTATTCTGTATAGGTTCAGAATTATTTATTAGTTTAGAGTTGTGATCTTTAAACTCTAGATCTCTATGTAACTTCACCTGGCCAGTTCTCGTGCCAAGGTAAAAATGTCAAATATAAATATGTAAATTTAAAAAAAATAGTTGATATTGTTTTACTAATAGTTTTTCTAAAATAAAAAAAAAATTATCATTTAGGCATGGATTCCAATGCAAAGTGCATCTTTGGAGACCTGGGGTCTTAATTAGTTTCACGTAACAGACGATTCAAGTTCCGAGGGCGACAATTTAATTTTCGATTTTCATTTTAATTAAATTTATATTTTTTTAACTTCTTACTTTTATGCAATCTGTTTAATGTAAATAATGTTTTTGTATAACTTAAATCCAATGTATTTCATTCATTCATTAAAAATATTTTTATTTAAATAATTAAAAATCTCAATTTTAAAAACAATTTTCATTCAATTCTCATTAAATATGAACAACATTTATTTTTGTTATAAAATATCTGTTTTTCTCACCTAAATCAAATTACTTCGAAAGCTATAAGGCCTAATTGACGTCTATTTTAGTATTTAACAACAATATCAACTATATTTATAATTATTTCAAGTTTATTTATGAATCTTTAACTTCTATTTTTATATATATATATATAGCATATTCTATTTTTATTGGTTATATGATGACGTGTGTTTTATTTATTTATTTATTTATTTGGTTTTGTGCAACAGTACACAATTTCAACTCGAAGTATTGCTGCTCCTATTTATACTTATAAACTTTTTCCGATAAGAAATTTTGTTGAAATGGTATTTCGGGAAAGTAATTTTTGGACAATAGATTACTGAATAATTAAAACTGAACAAAAAAAAAAAAAAACAGTGGGAATATTTAAAAATTATCTACAGTAAATAGTCGGGGAGTTACTTGTTTTTTGATTGTGTTTAATTTCTATAAATAATGACCATAATTAGGTATAATTGATTTACTTCTGGAAAATTGGATTTAATTTAGCTAAAATTATATTTTTTAAACATAAAAAATGATTAAAATTGATTAAATATTTTTGTTAATTTATTTCTATACATACAATATTATTTCATTTGAGGCGGTGAATTTATGTATCAAACCGAGTGGTGAAATATCGTAAGGCCAGCCCTGCGATCCTAGGCCCATCTTTGTCTTACATCCTTATACGTTATACGTATTACATAAAATTATTTAATGATAATATGCGGAAATTTAGAAAACTACATTTGACGTTCCACTGCAGTTTAATGGGTCGTGGTGCTAATCATATTATGACAATATGGGAATGGTTTCCAAAAGCACCATCATCGAGTCATGTAATTTGTATCGTATTCGTATTGAATCAACCAATTATAATATAATAATTACTACATACATAATATGAAAATATAGGTTTTAGTACCGATCGTTAGTTAAGTGATTTCGTAATACACCTACCTAAATTATTAATATTATGTTCAGTAAGTATGTGTGCAATATCTGTGAAGCTTAACCTAACATAAGGCGTGTCGACGTATCGTTCGTTTGCTCCAACCAACACAAAAGTAACGTAAAATCGAAATACAAAACGAAAATACAAGCTTATCGACGAAAATGCGTGCTCTGCGACGAAATCAAACACGTCATAGGTGTATAATACGCGGTAATAGCGCTCAACGTCCACAAAAACATCCCGATGACCAGTCAGTCTCAATGGACCAGTTATGGTCTTTATGTTTATTTACAGTACAAAACAGTGCCAAGACGTATAGAAATGCCACGTATAGAAATGGATTCGAGAATTTTTTGACATCTTCCATGTGTCTTTAACGGTTTCACGTTCGACGGTTTCGATTCCTGCATAGACGAAATACAACAATTTGACTGTTGTGTCTATAATATATAATACCGAGTTGATCGAAAAACGAAATTTTTTCCAAACAAAACTACGATACCGGGATGTCACCGAAAAGATTTTTTTTCTTTTATTTCACGTATTTTTTTTTTTTTTATTGCGGTAGATATCTGCATGCAGGATAGTACCCATTTGATGGTACTGCCGTCGTGACGATTAGTACGTTTTGTTCGGAGAAAATCGTGGTATATTATTACGATAAAAAATAATAATACGTGATAGCTCGTAATATTGGTAGTAATGAATCATGTGAAACGGATATTCGAGTGATAAACAAGCTTCGTCATGTGTGTCGGGGTGTTAAAACGAAAAACGTTCAATTTGAAACGGCATTGAGTCATGGTAATCTCCACGGAAAGTCGAATATTATTATGACACGAGTGCGGCCGTCGTGTAATCACCAATACAATAATATGTAAATATGCACTTCAATAATTGATTAACATAATTATATATAATTTATTATATCACACGAATATTCTGTACGGCACACACGCAAATCACAATAAGACGGTATACGCATGAAAATACGCATCGAATGCGGGTGGGCGGCTTATGTGAGCGTATTTATATGAGTGTGTGTGATTGTGTGTGAGTGTGTGAGTGAGCTTGCGTGCGTGAGTGTGCGTTGGTGTGAGTGAGTGTGTGTAAGTGTGCGTTTATACGTGTGTGTGTGTGTGCCTGAGTGTGTGTTGGTGTTGGTGTGACTGTGTGTGTGTGTGTGTGTGTGCCTGAGTGTGTGTTGGTGTTGGTGTGACTGTGTGTGTGTGTGTGTGTGTGTGTGTGTGTGTGTGTGTGTGTGTGTGTGCGAGCTTTGAGTCCGCTGCGGCGCAACGCCCGTGTCCGCCATTGGCTGAACATCGGCGATACGTGTGGCGCGCACGACCGTTAAAAAGTGGCGGGCGAACGCGGCGTGTACATCTCGCGCTTTCGGAAACGACAATATAACAGTCCGCCGCGACCGAAACGCACGGCATTTTCGTCGCGATTTCGCATCATCCAGTGCGTGTGTGTACTATCGCGACCGATAGTTTTCTCACGAACGTAACTCGTTAAATATCACCGTAATCGTTGTTTTTTAATCGTAATTATTAGTAATATTAGTCATAATAATAATAATAATAACAGTAATAATAGTTAAAATAATAATAATATTGGGCACACTTTTTAATATAAAACATACCGTTACGGCGTCACGATCCGTGAACCGTGCCCGCCCGTGTCGCGTATACGCTTCTCCGCGAGTCGTCGGACGGATCCAGAATTTTTTTCTCGCCTTCTTCGCCGTTATCAGGCAATCCGTTCCTGCCGTTCGAAACGCGACCATTGTACCCGTACGCGTGCCATCCGAAAGTGCGATTTGTCCGCGCGCTCCTGTTCACAACGTCCACATAAACTAAAGTGAGTGCAATCTATTTATTTATTTATTTATAAACGGGCATAAAGCTCAATGGTACAATAAATTACATAAGTTTGGTAATACATATAACATTTAAAAAATTTACTATTGTTATTCTATAAAATTCCGAAAAATTAAATATACTTATTAATAAAATATTTGTAACATTTTAGTAATTCAGCTAAAACATAAGGTGCTCATTTTCCAAGTGCATCATCCAACCATTCATATAGGTACTAAATTAGTTAGTATATTGTAAAAGTGAATTATAAAGGCATGGTGTAATAATATAATAACAACTAAACTTTATACTAGCCAAGAACAGGTTCACTGAAACGTCATCGTTATACAATAAAATATAATAATATGTGTTTGTAATAAACGATTATCGTACACTTAAATCGTCTCCGAAACATTCCATCATGCACATACAACAATATGATACCATAACGTTTGTTTTACCATTTTCCGTTCCCGCGATATGGACAGAGTGAATTATTGGAAGTATAAAAAAATTAAATGATTGTGTATTTAAAACGAAGTGACATAACTGATATCCGAGGTAAAGATAAAAATAAAAGTTCAACAGAACAATTGTTACACCGACCTGTTATTGTTTTTTACGTTTTCGCAATTACAAACTGTTAAAAGATAATTCACATGCGTGCCCATGTATTAATATGGAACAGTATCTGACCAAAATATTTATAATACGTGTTTAAAAATCGATTAAAATATAATTAATAATTAATTCAAAACAATATTAAAATAAAAAAACTATGGACGTGTGCCTAAATGTTAAAATATATCCGTAAACTTACGAAATAAAATAGTAAATTTTGTCCTTTCACCGGTCGTGATTCAAATTTAAATATATATATATATATCTATTTTTTTGATCGTTCAAAAAAAAAAAAAACATGAAGTTCCAGGCTCTAATTACTATTGTTAATTGGTCACACGCCACCGATTAATGACATTTGAGTAGTGATAACATTTTTAATTGAAATTACACGCTTGGATTTTTATTAGCATTTTTTATTTTAATTTTTATTGTATTGTATTTTCATGGTTATACTGTCGCTTACGAAAAAAAAAAAATGGATATCATTGATATTAAACATTGTTTTGAAGAAAGAAAAAAAACTACACACATTTGACGAATAAAATATTTTTCTATATGCGTGTCTTTGAACAGCCAACAGAAATGTACCTGAAAAAATATCAATTAAGTACCTACTTTTCAAAATGTACTACTCTAAATTTATTTTATATAAATGAATTTAAAATGTGAAATAATTACCACATTCTTCATTCTAATTTATTGACGGATACAGATAGAAGAAGTAATAAAAAATATAGTTGCATGGGTTATTTAAAATTGAAAATGTTGAATGAAAAAAGAAAAAAAATAAGATCTTAAACATTATATCATAAAATTGTTTTGAAAAATATTTCTACAATGTTATTGTTTAAGCAATTACATTAAAGAAATATTTGAAAAATCTCAACACTCAAAATTAATTATCCTTATTTAAAAATGTATATAACACTTTCCATGAAACCAACTTTATGAAATTATATTACATAACAACTGGATATTAGAAATTGATCTCATTTTATTCGTCAATGCACTGGATCAGGGTAAATTATTTTCACATTGCAATATAACGATCTAAGCTCAAAATATTTGTAACTTTTACATAGATACTTAAAATGCTTTTCCGATTGTCGATCAGTTGAACAATCATAGAGGAACTTTTGGAGCTATATTTACCACACTTTTTCTAGCTGAAAAATAAAAATACTTTTTTTCAAGACAAATAATTTCCTTACTCCTCTATAATTATCTTAAATTTACTTAAGAATAAATTATCTATTATGAAAATACATCAAAATCATTGATTCAGTTGTGAAAATAATTCGCTCTTGTCTTGTAATATTATATAAAGATATCAAAGTAAGGAAAAATATTACTGGTATTAAAACATTAATAGGTATAATAATAACAAAACCGTGGAGCAACAGAGATACAGACATGCAAACACTGTAAAGTTTGTTTATTTATCATTTTAAGCTTATATATTATACATATATTAAACTCATTTTTCATTTAATTTTTAATAATAAAAGCCAACAATTTTAACTTAATTTAAAAGATTTCGCCTGATAATCGTTATATGTATGCATATAAATAAAATTTAATCAAAAACGAAAACCTTTCCGTTGTTGGTTTTTTATTTCACCAACATCATTTTGCAATGATTAAATTCAAGGTGATGGCAATATTAATAACAAGGACTCGATGAAAACAAACGTACCTATGTGTATTTCATAACATTTAACTTTCTTTGGTCTTTTCTTTTTGAAAATCAGAAAATGTATTATTTTGAACTACTAAAACGATTTTAGTTTTGATACATAAAATTACTTCGAAAACAAGTTTATCTTTAAAGAACAATTTTCGACAAAGAAGACTTTGGAAGTTTAGTGTATATATAGTTCATTAAATCAAAGTGTGATTGAAAGTTTAAAAAGATAATTGGGTTATTAATAGATTAGTTTCAACCTGTGGTGAGCCTATGGTTAAGTACTATAAAACTATTTACGAAAAACTTCGCTGGAATTACTACGTTTGATAATTTATTATTCATTTTAATTTTAACCTAATTAAACCAAATGTTTCCAAACTCTTATCTAAGTTTTGCGTGACAACATTAAAAACCTCCATTCAAATTCTTAATTGGTAAACAAAATGAATTAATGTTTACAGTAGTAATTCTGAAAAGTTGTATTTTTTAAAAAAATTTCTGAGTATGCATCTATTAGCTTCACTTCTATAAAGACAAATTCTATATTTCATCCTAATACAATTTTTCTAACGATAATTAATACGCATAATATGTATTTTTTTTTACCAAGGTTTTATGAAGTTAAACATTTTGTAAAAACAATCTAAAAATTTGCTAGTTAGAAGAATACTTTTCTTTCAATCAACAAAAAAAATTTTTAATTAGTTAAAGAAAATGCTATTTTACGTTACCTTTCATTAATCGTTATGAGTTAAACGCCGTGTTAAATATTTAAATAATACATGAAGAATTGTAATACAATTGTAATAATTGTAATATAATTCATTTACATATTTACTTTGTGATATAAGTTTTATATGTAACTACTTATAAGTTATAAGTTTATAACTAAGTATGATGTTATGCAGTTTATTTGATAAGCAAAAAATACAGATGAAACAGAATCAACAATAAATGTATAAATGCAATTTAAAAACCAAGCTCAATGGGGATTTTTATTAAATATCTTTTGATGTGTATAGATAAATACTTCCAAATGCCTTGTAATAATTATTGATTTATAATACTTTATCAATATCAGATTTTTGTATTTAATTTCTCATTGTAATTTATCGAACTAGTATACATAAAAAAGAGTAATATAATGTCTCAGGTACTTAAGATGGTTGAAATATATTTAATTTACATAATAATTAGAAGTCCTTCCAACGTTATTCATGTCATTTAAAATACATTTTTCATATTTTGAAATAAAACATAAAAATATATTAAAATTTATCTATGAATTAAAAAAAAAAAAAAAAAAATGATTTTTTTGTAATTGATAATTATTATATGTAAAACAAAATACTTATTTATTGAAGGAATATCATAATCATATAAATAAACATGAACATTGAGTTTGGTTATAATTTATCAACTTTTTCATGAAATGTGTAAGTTTCCTTAAATATTCCTTAAACGTATTAAAAATAATATAATTAAATAGTTCAGATTTTTAATTTTTATTGTTAATGCTGTCTGGACTAAATACTAATAAGTAGTGATAGTAAGTTCTATGGTTAAAAAAATCTATAAATCATCTGTTTTTCTGGGAGAATAACAATGAATGCAATAGAATTATTAATAATAATATAATATATTGCTAGGATACAAACAAAAAAAAAAAAAACGTTTACGTTTATGCATTACGACCATTTCCCTGGAAAAAAAAAGTTTTATCCAGCCCAAAAACATTAATGTTAATATTGATATCAGAATAATAAAAAAGTATTTTGATTATTGTTTATTACTATCAGTTGTGTACGAAATGTTGTTCTTATTAAACACGTGATGCATGCATGCTTATTATTTACGATTTTCTATTCAACAATCAAAATTCCATACATTGGTTTTTATAAATCTTTCAATAATAAATCATTATAAGGATCACTTATTCTTTTAAAGTTATTTGAAGTAATTATTAACATATCTTATTTTAAACCTATAGGTAGTTTGCACTTATAAACATCAAAATCAACAGTTCATAGTATAGCTTTTAGACATACAATTTTGATTTATCTTTAAAAGCCACCATAGCCAGCTAAAGTTTGTTATTTTTTATCAGATATATTTATATTGACATCAAATATAATGATATTATAATGATTAAAAATTACGTGTTAAAAATATAAGTTAATTATAAATTTTATTATAAAGGTATTGCAAAACGTTAATAAAATATTATTTCTATAAATATACAGAGTTGGACAGAAGGACCAAGTCAAAATTTTATCATATAATAGAATATAATTATTATGCACTTTTTCCTATAATAACACGTAAAAATGAAGATTTTTAGTTGTAATGAATGTTTGGTGGTTGCTTATCGTATGATTATTGTTGACTAGTACTCTCCTGCATGCATTTCGTATTATAAACTGTAAAAGTGAGAATCGTTTTAAAAGTTTATCGTATTATAAATAAATAATATATTAATGCATATAAATATATTTTAAGTATACTAAATGTAAATTTGTATATATTAAATAATAGAACTATTGTAATGTGACCAACACAGGAAAAATGTATATCAAAAATAAAAGTATTATACATTCATATTTCTTATATTTCAAATTATTCAATTTGTTTTTTTATTATACTTTATTATTATGTTTTACACTGTTAGAGTTATTATTTTGTCTTTCATATTATTTTTAGATTCTAAACGGAGTGATGGAATTGATATTACAATGATGTGTTTTTTTTTAAATTTTTTTAGTGTCTGACGACATCTTTTGTGGCAGTAAAAATGCTTCGATTTTCTTAAACAGCAACTTTTATGAAAGGAAAGTGAATTTAGATGGTACTTGGGCAAATCATAAAATCCAACTTTTTCATTACTTTTTAAAAAAATCGAAAAAAATGATAAAAAATTACAAAAAAAAACGGGAAATTTTACGCAAAATCACGTTTTTACAAAATACATTTTTTTTAAATGCTCTAACTCAAAAACAAAAAACCGCAACAACTTGAAATTTTCACCAAATCTTTATATTGGTGTTTTCTATACATGGTTAAGTTCCCAAACTATTTTGACATATTTTGAGTTATTTATAGACAATTTAAATTTTCGATTTTTGTAATTTTTTTTTTTTAAACATCTATAAAATTTAATTGCCTGGCCGAAAACTCTCGAAAATTTAATACAAGGTATATGATAAGCTTAACTTATCGTCACTAAAAAATATCGGAGATCGTTTCACTAAAATTTTTTTTATAAAGCTCAAATTTGTATAAAATGTGTCAAAATCACGATAATTTGCAAGTTATTTTGGAGATAAAAATTCATTAAATTTTTTCTGTTTATACTTAAAGTTCAAAATTTTTACACAACTTTGTCCATAAGCTACTCTTCAAAAATATATAAAAAAATTTCTACCGGACCAAAAGGAAAATATTTTATGACTGTTTGAAATATAAATTTTTACGAAATTGCATTAAATAACAATTTATCGTCAAATGATTTTAAATATTTGTTATAATTCAAAAAGTATAAGTCACAGACACTTGAAATTTTTACCAGTTATTGAGATAGGCATTTCCTCTATGTCATATTTTTTTCAAAATATTATATTGACTTTTAAGCCACTTATAGGCATTTGAAAAATTCGAATTTTTTACTTTTATTTTTTTATAATCGGTGATAAAAAAAAAATTGACTTCTACAAATATTTGAAAATTTAATAGAAGATTCCACAGAAGTAGTTATTATTGTCATTCAAAAATTATTAAAATCCATAGCCACAATTTTTTTTTATAAGCGTTTGAACAGCGAATATTGATATAAAATTACGTGTAATATTTAATATAATATATAAAATTCTAGACTGAAAAATCATATCGGATTTTTGAAATTTGCTCTAACTCAAAAACGAAAATTCATAACAACTTGAAATTTTCACTAAATCTTTAAATTGGCATTATCTATACATAGTTATGTTTTCGAAGTATTTTGACTTATTTTGAATTATTTATAGACAATTAAAATTTTCGATTTTTGTAAGTTTTTTTTTTTTGAAATACCTATAAAATTTATTTGGCTATCCAAAAACTCTTGAAAATTTACCACAAGATTTATTATAATTTATACTAATTGTAACTAAAAAATATCGGAGATTGTTTCACTCAAATTTTTTTTAAAAGGTCATAAAATTAAAATTTGTATTAAATATGTTTAAATCGCAATAATTTGCAAGTTATTTTGTAGTTGAAAATTCATAAAATTTTTTCTGTCAATAACTAAGGTTCAAAATTTTAACACTAGGTTATCCATAAGCTACTCTTCATAAATCAGTAAAAAAAAGTTCTACTGGACTTAAAGGAAAAAAATTTATGACTGTTTGAAATTTAAATTTTTACGAAATTGCATACTATTGCATTATATTTCAATTTAAATATAAAATATTACATTATTATATTCATTTTAGACAAAAATATTAACTCCGTTCAGAATCGTTATTCGTATACAATGATATCTATCATTACATTCAAATTTAACAAATCCATTGTAATAATGACCTATCCTATAAACGAGAGGTGCACTCCACCCCCAACTGTACAGCAAAGCGAGGCCCACCCGTTTTTATTTTCAATTTGATCGTGTTAAATGAAATTTCATAAAATTAAAATTGATTGAAAAATTATTAAATTACTTATAGTTACTTTGACTAACCTGTTGATGGAAATTGCGTTTTCAGTTTATACGTTGAAAACGTAAATCGATATATTGCTCGTAAACATCTTCAAGTTGAATAATGATTATATACATGGTAATATCTGGCGAGTATAATAATATTACATAATAATCGTCTACACTCGTATACATGATTTATTGTATGGAAATAATAACAGTAATAAAAAAAAAAATTACAAGTTTTTAACGAAAAATAAATAAATAGTTACGCAAACACTACAAGAGTAGAGTGCTTGTCAAAATGCTTTTCTTCAAATTTAACACATTTGACGCCGGAACGCGTTTACCCTTCGTTATTGCCCGTTGACAATATGGAACCAACTAATCGTTTACCCATCAGTTTAACGTATCGATAGATAACTTGATTAAAGAAACTGACACATAATGTTATACAACTACTTTAACTTTATTACAGGTATAAGATAGGTATAGCATAAACTGTGTTGTAAATCCGAAATTTATGCACACGTAGGATTCTTTTTTGTTCTACCATGTACAATAATTATAACATATATATATATAAAATGTATAAAAACAGCTGATTTAAAAAAGTTATTGTTTTTTATTTATTTGTGCACCCAGTGACTACTCAAATGTTCACAGTTATAGCCAAATTTACAAAAAAAAAAAAAATTATAATGTAGTGTTCACGTTAGTTGGATTGATAGAAACGCTATTTCGATAATATACTTTCAATGACGCGTATACCAGGTAATAAATGTATTATAATCAGATTTATAAGAACATGGATCACTCTCTATTTCTAGTGGAGAGACAATATTATTTTAAGATTATTTTGTTTCAATTTGTGAACATTTAATCAAGGATTATAAATATTGTCCTCGAATAATAAGCTATCGGAATTAAAAAATATAATTTTTCTGCTAAACTCTATATTTTTATATTGATGTACACATTAAATCACCATTTACAAGTGGTATCATAATATACTACTATTATAAATATTTCGTTAATATTATAATTGTTAGATAAGAGGTATATTCTATGCTGACTAATTCCGATATTTTTTAGTGACAATAAGTTAAGCTTATTATAAACCTTGTATTAAATTTTAGAGAGTTTTTGGCCAGCCAATTAAATTTTATAGATGTTTTAAAAAAAAAAATTTACAAAAATTGAAAATTTAAATTGTCTATAAATAAGTCAAAATATGTCAAAATACTTTGATAACTTAACCATGTAAAGATTTGGTGAAAATTTTAAGTTGTTGTGGGGGTTTTTTATTTTTAAGTTAGAGCATTTTAAAAATATGTTTTTTGTAAAAACGTGAATTTGCGTAAAATTTCCCGTTTTTTCGTAATTTTTTTATCGTTTTTTTTGATTTTTTCAAAAAGTAATAAAAAAGTTGGATTTTTGACTTACCCAAGAACCGTCTACATTCACTTTTCTTTTAGAAAAGTTACTGCTTAAGAAAATCGAAGCATTTTTACTGCCCCAAAACGTGATGACAGACACAAAAAAAAATAAAATAAAAAAACACACCTCATTGTAAAATCAATAAATTCCATCACTCCGTTCAGAATCTAATATCAGAAACGTGAATTATGTAATTATCAACTTAAAGATATATATAAAATGTATAATACGTCTTTTCTTACGCCACGTGCCACGTAATTCAAGCTAATAATTACGGTTCGTCCATAGTACGTACGTTTATTTTTAATTCAATTCCCATCAACCATCGACATTTATTTTCGTGTATACATAAACAAACTTAATAAAAACCGTTCGCTCCAAACTAAAACGTTCACACATATGGTGATTGCCACTCACTCGGAACCATATTAAATAATATATCTATACAGTGAAGATTTTTGAAAAATTCGACAAATCATTATACAAAAAAGAAAAAGGAAAAAGTAGCAATTTACACGTTCAATTGATGCATATAACATAATAGTTTTGTTACATATTAATATGTATTAATAAAATATTAAATATGTATTGAACTTTTTATTAATATTTACTCGTCTTGGTGCTATAATTATTTTATATAAACGCAATAATTACAAACTTCTTAAGCGAAAACTTATACATTTTACTTTATAAACCTGCGTTTTTACGTTACTTAAGTCTGCAGTATAAATAAATAGGTACGTTTGAAATAAAGCTAAAGATAAAAATAATTAATTCCATTTAAGTAAATTTTCCGGCTGTTATAGTACAATATCCATAAACAATTAGGTAGTTTGCGACGAAACACGGGAGTTGGCACTAAATCATATTTCCATCTCAGGTAGTTTTCCGCATACTTTAGGGTCCCCTTCAATAATGTTTATTGCATAATACCGTCTTGTTATATTATACTTTCTTATTTAAACTTATGCATTTGCCATGTATTTATTTTTTCTGTTTTTTTTTTTTTTTTTAATATGAATACTATGAATTTTTACAAAGCCAACAAGTTATAATTCGTAATTCACAACAACAGATTTTTAAAAGTCTATGTACATATTTTGATACTTATAACAACATAAAATATTGAACTAATATTTTAATAATTGAATAATATGTAATAGTAATTATAATTACGTATATTAATGTCTTATAAATCCGTAAAATTCAAAAAACACTATTACCAGCGATAAATAATTGCTCTTATACTTACTTTTGTCAAACTAAATATATAACACTAGCTATAATCCTTTAAATGTTATAATAACTTCGTAACGATGATAGAAGTTCAAATTCATTATAGGTAGGTAATAGGTATTACGATTTTAATCGTTTAAACACTCTAAACGTTATAAATAATCCATTTCATCATGATATTTACAATGTTAAAGAACACATTGAATACATTAATATTATTAATTACGTATTAATCCTGTACATTTCAGAGTTCAATGATCATTTCAACTTGTTTAATATTTTTAATTCATCAAAATCTATATAAAGTTAATATTTAATATCAACCTAGTCATATATTATGACACAAAAACGACTATTTTTTTATGTTCCAACAATATTAATTTGTGTTTTTGGTTTTGATATGACGTTTCGAACGACGTATTTAATATTGAAATTCAAATGATCAATTATAAATTAAAGTTAGCTTATTATACTGGCAGTAATCTAAAACCACAGCGATGTATCCGTATACAAAAGTACTAAAAACTGAAAACGGTTTGTAATATTATGACCTTCTCGTCCTAGCACTGACCGAAGTCAACGTGCTGCGAGGAGAATACCGTGACAAAGTCATTTTATCTTTACAATATTGTCATGTTTGCTATATCGCCAACGAGAAAATACACAAACTCCAGTTGAGCTAAAATATTCTAAACATTATTCAGATACCTCAGGACCAACCGTTTTCGAGGATAGCGAAGAAAAAATAATAATATAAAATTATTAAACAAACAAATAACTACGCGCAATAACTGTTGTTGCATTGTTGGTATACTGGTAGTATTTTTTTTCTTTTAAATGCTATATTATGAGAAAGATGTCTACATTTACATAAGATTAAATTAATAATATTTATTATTATATTGAAATAATGATTTTTTAGTGCATATGTTGTGTATTATTATAGTTGTTTATCTTATTATCAGTCATTTTAGTTATATACGATCACATGTAATCCAATTTCTCATACAATATAAATTTAAAGATCTTTCAAGTTGGTATTAAATGTGTACCTAAACAATAAAAATACCTTTTATCGTAAAGTACATTTTTAAATATTGATGAATAAATGTATAATGTATTCATGGTTTGATTAGGTTTGGCCAAGAGTTTAATAATTTAAATTATTATTAATTGTCAACGCTATAAAGGTACATATAAGAGGAAAAGGAAAAAAAAAATTTCAATATAAATTTTTTTTCAACAAAAAATTATAAAGATAAATTCCTTGTCATCGAGAAATGAAGGCATCACATAATATGTCAATGGACGACTTTATACGTGATACCTAATTAATTTTCAATGATACCGAAAAATATAGTATATATAATATAATATACATATAAAAATAATATACAATGCACACTCGTAAAACTCGACAATAAATAATAATTGATTCACTGAGTTGTTTTATTGACCAGATGTATTTACTAATAAATATTTTTCGTTAATAAAAGGAAATTAATGTAAATTATATTGTTTGGATAAATGGATTTGCAACAAGAAAAGTTTAGTAATTTATTTTCCATGCAAGTTTTCTTTTGTTTTTTCACTTCTTATTTTTTATTTAACTTATTTATGGTCCATAATTATCACCTAACTATATAGTATTCTATGTTAATACGAAAAAAAAAGAAAAAATTGCAAAAAATGATCGACTAAAAAAAAGCTATTGTTTTTTATACTTTTTATAATAATTTGTTCGCAACAGCCATCCAACATTTTACGGTTTAGCACGAATGTATCAAAAAATCATACTATACATCAGTTGGAACATGACATAATATTCAATGACGCATATCCCATTTGGAATAAGGTTTATTAGAACACAAATCACTATATCGGTAATCACCTCTAGTGTAGTGGAAGCTTTATCTTTAGATTATTTTGTAGCAATGGATGTCCAATGTTTTCAATTATTCACTAATAATGCAATGGAAATTAAAACTATTATTTATCAACTAAAGTGCAGTATTTTATATCAATGTTCACTTTCAATCACCTTCTACAAGTGGTATCGTAAAAGAACATATATCTACTATGTTATGTATTGCTACCATTCTTGGGCACCAAACAATTTTCTTTGACTTTGTATCGTTTTACCTACATGCTTAAAGCTTCTAATCCTAATAAATACCTAAGTTTCACATATAAGATGGTTAAGGTGCATGGTGTGCGCCAGTGGTTAGCTGCATTTGAATTGTATCTTCTAATTTTTCTTCCATTCGCTTAAATAATTTTTTTGATAATCCAATGTTATTATTTTACCATTACAAAGTTCTTTTTATAAATAAACAATATGGATTGATTATTGTATTAAATAGTTACACCGTATGAATTCCATATAACTCCTTATTTTATTTTTATTTACTAATATTCTGTTTCGTCAGTTGGATTTGGTAATTAATAATTTAAATAAGCAATAATTATAATTCATTTATATTTTTATATATTAGATATAAATTGTGAAAAAAAACTTGTAAAACGATTAAAAAAAAAAAATAATAATAACATTTTAATCGAAATTATTTTTTATTTCATAATGGTATTAAACTAAATAATAGCATAATGATTATTGATGTATTGAAAGTATAGTACACAATAACTACAAACAACAAATGCTTTCAAACTTTAATTAATTATTATTCAATGTCGAATGCAATTTTATACAAAGTCATGTTAATAAAATTCCTACGTCTACCTCACCCAAAAGTCAACAGAATTCGTTTATGTACCACAGAAAAATGTCCACGTTCAGTTTAATGTTAGATTATTTCAAACTATCTTAAAATGAGTAAAGAAGAACATTATCTAATTATAAACGTGAGCTCATTGTTAATTTTATGTAAAATTCAAATATTCAGTACGCTTTTTCAGATAATCAACGAATTATCAAATTAAATAATGCTAGGAATTTCCCTATAACTTCATTGCGATTTTATATTTTTTAAGAATCGCATTTTTCTTTCGAAAAAAAAAAACATAAAATTATCAAGTGCATGACGTGTTATATTGTTATAACATGATGGTAATTTCTCATTATAAGATCGATTAACTGGTATTACATGATATTGGTATATTTCAGATTCCATTAAACTAATTTTGAATTCAATGAATGGTGTATTACAAATTTTTGTTTTTTGTATGTATGTACGTTTTCTTTAATTTAATAAAGTTTACCTTCTGTAATGAACTTAGAGGTTTGATTTATCTGAAATTTACGGGGTAAAAACTGGCGTATAAAAGGCATATTAATTTGTACGTAAAGCAAATACATTATACATACACACGTAAATACGTAACACAAAAATACATTTTTAAAAATGTCACCAAAAATTTAAAACCAGCAACATATTTCTTTACTGGATAACCTACTATTCCGATTGTCATTATTTGTCATAACCAAAAGAGTAAGGGCATTTTTAATTTATGACTATAATTATATAGGTAATAACACGGTGTCGTGAAGTACTCTAATTGTATTATAATTTGTTTATTATTTTTTCTACATCAAAATTTATTTTCTTCATTTGTGTATTTGTTGCAATGGGGAATGCGAAAGAGGAGGTGAAAAAAAAATAGAAAAAACAATAATTGTGTCCCATGTAAAGAGGCTGATGGTTGCGGTCAGTTGGAACGTTATTGTAACACAAGTGGCACATAATCGACCCTTCCGGTTCATTGAACGGACATAATACATACATCCGGTACAACAATACCCCATGGGATGGTGTAAGAAAAACGTTTTTCTCGATAATTCGCTAACACGTAACTGTATAGCGCACATGTCTTTGAACCGCTTTATTCCCTTCTGCGTTTATATAAGTTAAATAATCGCTGGAAGTTTTATCGAATTACTATAATATTTTTCATTAATATTGTGTATGTACGTACAGCACAAGACTGATGCAGGTACACGAAGAGTTGAAACGATACAAATATAATGATCTAACTGTGTTACCTAAGTAAACGTCATATTAATTGTACATAAAATCGAATATGGACATTCAACGAATCACTTAGGTACCTATTGGTATAATAAATAAATCATGTCATATCATAATATCATAAATCTAATGTTCAAATGTTTTATTACCTATTTTCTGGGTACAATTTTAAATGAACGACGAAAGTTATTCAAACGTCATAATTTTTAAAAACTGAAACTTTGAGGATAATTTAACAAGGATACCTATACAAGTTAATTTCAAAATCTCTCATTTAGACAATTATTGAATCAAATAAAGTCGATGCTTTCGGGTGGAAAAACAGTACATCATTGCTTGCTTCAGCTATTTTAACGTATATTTTTGGCCGTTATATGAGTTATGACAGCGTGTAAGAATTTTACTGAATGTCTGAATCTATTCATAAGACAAACTATATTAATGTATTTATTACAAATGTATAAAGTTTAACTTTAGAGACTTAGAGTCAATTAAGACGTTGAAATTAGCAATACTCAGATACATGTTTTCATTTGTAAATAATATGCGCAATACGGTAGCCCCAATGTTTATAAAAACTGAGATATGAAATCAACTATTTAAAAGATTAACGATAAAATAACAGCGCAAAAGTTGTCGGGTTGCTGATGTTTAATATGTATTTTGTTAGTTTTTAATTAAAACACATATATTCATAATATTAAATTGATTAATAATTATTTTTTAGTTTTCAAACAACCCACTGTGTTAATTATTTTGAATTTTGTTAAAAGAAAAAACGTCTATTTCTCTTCAGTTTTTCATAGATTGTGCATAATTATTATTATCAATGGGGTTGGACTGTATCGGGATAAACTGCATTTTTTGAAGAATAAAAGTGTCAGTTGGTTTACTGAGAAATTTATACTACAGTTGAACATTTAGTTTCTGGTCCATATTTGCGAATTTCCGATACTTACCAATAAGTGACTATAAATACCAAGTCATTGTTGCTTATCAATGCTACTTTTCTGTCCTAATTTATATCTCTTGTAGATAATATTTCATCTTTACTAAACACTATAATTTAAGTCTATTATTTTACCATGGATTCAGTTTTTTAATTTTATAAAATGCATAATTATTATTTATCTCATAGATTGGCAATGAAATATTAGTTTTTTATACGATGTATATTCTTCAAAGGACGCCTGATTCATAAACAAATACATTACTTAAAAAATACTCATATTTTGGTGCGAAAAAAATAATTTGTAAGTAACAAATGCAAAAACAAAATTATTTTCTGTTCCAAAACACAAAAATGATTATAGTAATTAAAAATATGTCTGAGCACTTTTGAAGTAAAATTGGCAACTAATATCAAGATGCATTATAAACGGGTAACGAGAAAACTTTTCAAAATAATTAATAATTTCTTATCTGTGCTGTGTGACATTGATTAGTGATTACAACTACGGTGTACAACCATAAAATAAAATACATTATTTATTATTCATTGGAATGATTGAGCTACATGAAATTGGAATTATAAAATATGGAGATGCGAAATTGGTAAATTTTCAACAAACATGTAATTTTTTTCCTATATTTTCAGTAAAAGGTTCAGAGACATATTTTTGCAAGTAAATTTGACTAACGGATATGTAATTGAAGTTCTATAAGATAAGTTATTACCGTACGGTATTATATTTATGTTTTTGAAATATACGAAAGTGCACTTGTATCATATTTAGAATTTAGTTAAAATGATTATGTACCTAGTTTAATAGAATTGTATAAAACATTATATTTGATTTCCAAAACCATTCGATCGTTTCGTACAAATTAGTCTACATCATAATATTATTATGTACATTTATGTTTCATAATACAGAGTAGGTATAGTATATATCCGTTTAAAATAAATTTGAGTATTACAAATTGACATCTGCTAAATAATTCATTCTATATAAATCTATGGTACTCCCACAACATCCATTATTATTGTAATGGTATACCGAGTACGTTGCCAAACTATCCCATTCAGTACTGGAACAGGAACATACCCGTGTAAGTATAATTACAATCAACGTACAAAAAACTACCAGTAAGGACAGCATTTTTCTAATTTATTGATTATCGAGTGAATGGAAATTTAAATCTACCTACTAGAGATTACGATTTCTTATTGTTCTTCATCAATAATTATTAGGTATAACATCTATAATATATGAGTGGGTATATTATATGTAGTTTTTCTTATTATTGAATAATAACTTTATTCGCTATATTGATCTATTTGCTGTAATGTCTGGGCTAAATTATTGCGGAGCAGTTTACGTGATACACTAATAAATAATGGTAAAATATAACAGTAAGAAAGTAAATTATTCATTGCGTTTTAACATTTTAAAAGGGTAAATTGGTATAAACAACCAATAAGTCATGCTTAATGGTAAGCTGATAAAAAGGTGTTTTAGCTCAAAGAAACACATTAAGGATATGCATTAATCTCAACCAATTGTTTTCGAGCCATAGAAAGACAAAAACGTTTATTTTCTTCCTAAAAGCAATATTTTTATTACCATATTTTAAATTTACAATCTGCTGCATAATTTGGAAAATAAGTGAACTTGTTAACATATTTATTTATTTTAACAGGAAGTATGGATTAAAGATACATTCCATGCGAAAGCACTTTCACAGTTAAACACAAAGTGCGATACCTGTAGTATTAGTTCATTTCGCGTATGAGTGATGTTGAGTCCCTGGAATTTGCGTCATTTTGTAATTTTGTCATCAGTTGGCTGGTTGATGGGTTGCGTTTGGTGATTGGTTAATAATTATGGTTATTGTTGTTGATTATTGTTTCTTGAGTTGCATGGTTGGCGTGCATAGTGACCTTTGTAATTTGTGGGACACTAGTTGTTACAGAGAACACATTTTGCCGGGTAAGTCGGGTGATTTGGTGCAAATTGCGGTAGAATAGGTCCCGCTGCATTTAACGTAGCGAGGAGAATATGAACAGTAGCTTCTTGTGTGGCCGTTTGTTCTGACGGTTTTGACATCGAGGGATTTCGTGTGACGTTTATCAGGTTCATCTACTTTTATTACTTTTACTTTTATTATTTAAATAAGTTCTATTAAATATTTTCATACTAATAGATTCAGCGGCAAAATAAAATAATGCGATAGTGGTGAAATGTTGGTTTTTTGGTGTTTTATGTTAATCACTCGCCTTTACGGTGAAACCGATCTCTTCAAGACCATACAATCGAATCAAACCGAAATTGTGTCTGTTGATTCGGTCGTTTGGTGAATAATTTGTTTAACTGCTCTGAGTAATATAATAGAGCATCGTGTTGTATTTTTAATTGCATAGTAGTTGATTTGTAAGTAGAGCTATTGTGTCCGATTAGATTGGCGATTACATTAATTTCAAGATTAGCAATATTAATTGTTTCTTTTAAATAAATTGGTAATGGCTGGTCTTTTTTTTTTTTTTTGTTCGAATGTTGTTAAAGTTAATTTTGATTAGTGATATATGTATTAGTTATATACTATATTGTGTTCGTTTTAAGATATGGATAATTGGTTTGATGAGGGAAACAATTAAAATTTTTGGTTGTTATTTGAACTATCCGAGTTAGGTTAGGAAGATACTACGATATCGAACGTTTTTGTTAATCGGGGCTCGATAACGTAAGGTTGTTTTTTTTTATAAACGTAAGATCGTTATTTTATCATTTTATTATTAACTATTTTAATTGGTTATACCCTTTTGGATTGTTCGTTTTTAGACTTATTACCTTGTATGTTGTGGTTGTCTAATATGGAGTCCAAAGGTCATCTATAGTGTCTGAAGATGAAAAATAATATTTTTATTATGCTGTTTGTATTGTAACGAGCTAATTAAATACACTAATTTTGAATGTAGCGATAATTGATGTAGCTAGAGAGGTCTGAGAGCATGAATTTGAATTTGCTGTAATTTTATACAAAATTTGAAACAAATTAGATCATAATATAATAATTTTAATAAGATTAATGAATAATGTAAAAACCTAGGTAAAAACATAGATAGGAAACAATGAAATGTATGTGCACATTGTATGGTTGATCATGATAAACTATAAAAGCAATATAAAATTTAAAACTATCAATACTTAATATATAGTAATCTTTACAATAATATTATATATAAGTACCTACCAAATAATGTGGTTCAAACACAAGAAAATTAATTACACAAGAATAGTAATAATTTTTCAAAACAATTATGAGTATAGGTTGTCTTTCGAGTGTCTAGTGTAAGGAGAAAAACGATACAATTTTCTTGCAACCACTTTAAAATAGCAAATCTCCACACTGTATGATTCATCCTTCAAATAATTAATATTTAATGAACATAGATCTTCTATAATATAGCGTTATGCATAAATAAGTATACAATTGCAAATCAAATATCTATATATTTAATTTTAACATAAAAATGAAAATCAAATCCATTCAGTGTACTAATTAAACATGTTATGTTTTAAGAAACCCAAATAAACCAACACATTATTAATATAGGTACCTACCTACATATTATATGATTGTATGTAATTTTTTTCATTATGATCAATTATAGATACTATCTAAGGAAATGGCACGTGATACACCGGACGAATCTGTTCCATTAGGAATCATCCCGGAAAATACGATAAGAGGATCGGTGATCAGTAGCCGATTTATCGACTCTACAACCGATGGACTGCCCAACGGCCACACCAACGTATCGAAACCGTTGAAACTGAAGAACCTCATATCCAAAGGAGAAGTGTTCGATTCTTTGCACCAAAACTCTACTACGGTAACAATTGTGTATTCAGTATTATAATATTTCTTTTAGACCGAAAAAAGTTTAGTGCAATGAAACAATTGCATTTTAATTGAAACAAAAAAACCGTCTCGATTTTAACAATGTTCCGTAAATGACTACATGGAGCTGTAAGTGAATGTTTAAGGAAAAAAAAACTACAAATGCTTATTTGACTTATCTCCCGACAGAATTTAACGTTCAAAAGCCAACTTATCTCAAGAGCAGAACGAACCCCATTGTTAGAATCACGTATTTTTTAACGACAAAAATCAATATTTGTTATGGTTACACTTTATACAGATTATTGATTTAATTTTTCTTTAAGATATTTTAGTATAATAATCCCGATTGCATCTTAAACAATTTATCGACAAATTTAATAATCAATATCTAAAAATATTTTAAAAATAATTCAAACTTGCAGATTTCATAAAATGTTATCATTTAAATTAGATTCTTGAATTTATTTTCGATCTATGTATAAGTTTGTCGACACGAATTAACATTAAAAACTACAATTTTAGCTACATGACAAGTAGAACTTACAACAGTAAACAATTGGTTTCTATATGAAGAAGATAGATTGATCTTGGAACGCGATCAAAAAATTAAAATTGTAGTTCACTTAACAGCTATGGTTCACTGTCACTGTAACTTTTTGAACTGTCGTATAGGTGTTCCTTAAAAATTAATTGTTAATTTTTGGTTTTATTTTCTTTTAAATTCACTAAGAATATGACTGAACTAACCTTATACTAGAACTTAAAATTTTTCAAGTTTTTAAAGTCTTCAAAGTTCAAAAAGTTCTAAAAATTTCTATTATTTATAATATCGTTGTTATTATAGAGAAATGTGGATCTGGCTATATCTCAAACGTAATATAATACAGTTACCAATTATAAGTTGACCACATATTATTATGAATGTTAAGGTAGATGCAGAACTCTAAAACATATTGATTTATAACAATATAAATTCCAATAGTCTCCTCGATTAGTATAATCATGAAATATGAATTCAAATTAAAAATATTAAAATACATTTTATTAATAAACAAATTATTCATTGACATCACTCATTTCATGGGTACTTACTCGATTCTTTTTGGTAATTTTTTTGGACATTAAAATAAAACGATGTTTGAATTATCATCTGCGTCTAAATTACAATATTTATAGAAACTGGCTGCATGAAACTTTTAAAGCATCTCTTGCCTTTACCAATAAACGTGATCACAGATTCAACGAAAACGTAAATAATTAAACACAACGCGGTAAGACCAATCTCTTTTTAACGTTACTCTTCATAATAATTTAAGATGCATAGTGTATAACGTGCTCGTACTCTAATTGATCTCTACAATACGGTGTATTATGATATTACATTTTACAAATCATTAACTGTCAAAAGTTGTATTTATTTATACTTTAAAACTATTATATATTTTTTTTTCATCATACATTTTAGCATAAACTACTATAGAGTAGTGAAGAGTTTTTAAAGCAAGTTTTTTGAATCAATTATATCATTATTCTGTTCAACTGCGTAAATAATATAAAAAAAATCACCGTTATATTAAAACTATAATAATGAAAGTTTTATACCGAATGAAAATCTTTAATAACTGCAAATTACAAAACACTTGTTTGTTATACTTTCTTACTACCTATAACTTAACCACCAAAAAACAATAGTTCGTAATAATCGTTGCAAAAATAGTTTTAAATGTTCTATATTCTTATATCTGGCATGGAATGTATTTTCTTCTAACCATGTTATTTATTTATACTTTATAGTTTAAAATGTTCTACATAAAAACATATATGATTAAATATACCTATATTATATCTACTTAAATACTTGACAGAGTCAGAAATCATTAACAATAAATTCGTTTGTTTATTATTTTTTCATTGTAAACCATTATTAATGTTAATACGTTATGCGTCGATATTTTATTGAAGTGGTTTTGACTATTGAACATCCCATAAATTACCTATTACTTTTGTCTTTTATTTCCAAAATAAGATAATATTTTACGTTTTTTTTTTCATGCTAATTTTATTTAAAAAAAAAAATAAATGAAAGTTTAATCAAAATAAACTTATCATCAAAAGAAGAAAAATTCAACATATTTAGAAATAAAAAATCAAGAGTTTTCCTCTTAGCTCATTGATTTTTTCTGTCAATTTCGCGCGTTGATTTACGAGTTTATTTAGATTCTACACTAATAAAAAATCAGTTATATTGTCATTTAAGATTGAACAAAACTATCTGATATCTCCATCATTAAAACATAATAAAAACTCTACATTTAAATCAAACTTGAATTCCTTTTGTGTGATAATAATACATTATGAAACTTATTTTTTTATTCGATTTATCATACTGTAAGTCTTTAACATTTTATTTTAAATTTCAGTTTGATAAAAGATTTAAAGGATATATGAGTTAAAAAATACTAAGTTGTTTTTAAATCTGGCCTTTTTTGTATATATTTTTTTTATCTCAACTTGGTATATTAATTTTATGGTTTATTAGTAATAAGCTCTAAATGACCATAACATTAAATTAGTATTCTTGATAAATATTTTTTAAAATTAATTATTATATAATTTAAAATAAAAAACAGTTAAGACTCATTTTAAGTACTATAATTGAACAATATTGAACTTAAGCTTATATATTTATGTTATAGTACAGGTATAAACGTATGTTTCTAAACAGAATCATTAATTTTCCAAAATTGCTTATGATTATAAACGTAAGGATTAATAGGTTTGTTGAAAAATCAATATAAATAATTAATGAAAGTTCTTAATTTTTCCATTTTTTTTTCTTTACGAAACAAGATTTGAACAAGATTATAACGTAATCACATTGGCATTTTGTTGGTTAAGGAATGAAGTAAATAACTGTCATTTTAAATTTAAGTCAACTTGTAGAAAAAAAAGGGTTGAAAATTTTAATTATTATTTAGGTATAATAAATATATATTGTCAATTTGCATTATTTCATTATAAGTTTCATTAAATTGACGTACTTAGAAAATATTTTAACCAAATAATTTTCTAAACACAAAATTAGATAAGTATCATAATAAAAGTATGAAATTAAAACATTTATTAAAACCAATTTCGGCTAATGAATTTTAACATTTATTAACTATCAGGTGTACTATAGTCTTGATATTTTTATTGAAGTCGCTTATTACGTTAAGAACATATTCGATATTTTATTAAATAAATTCATTCAATTAAAAAAAAAAAAAAAAAATGTTACATAGTATTTCACTTTTACATTAAATAAAATCTAATTATAATATAAATTCAGGTAAAGCTTATGGTTATGAATATTTATCACTGAACAACACTGCTTGATAGAATTAATTAGAATAATAAAAAAAAAAGAATACTTAAAAGAAAAGTATAATTTGTATCAAGTACAAAGACACTAGAAACAAAAGGTTGTGTCAAAGGTTTGGACACTTTAAAAACTATTTGAACGGTTTTTTCTCCTCCATATTTCAATAAAGTCTGCCTAGAGAGTTCAATCGAGTATGTTATGTACACGGCTCGACTAGCTGCTATATGTGATTTTGTTGTTTTCTTTAAAATTCAATGATAAAACTTTTAACAAATTTGTTAGGCTTTATTTAAAGTCTAATAAATGTCCAACAATATTATCCGAGAAGAAAACTAATTTTGCGTTTTGGTCAAAGGAAACTATAAAATTTAAATTTCATTTACAAAATTGAACGATTATTACTTAATAATATGTAGTTAGGTACAAATTTTACTAAAACTTAACACACTTTGGTTTCACCTTGACGAAAACGGTGTAACGTTATTATTTTAAAAGTAAAATCAAATAAACTAAAATATTGCACCGATAACAGTAAGTTAGGCTACGGCTACATTGGAACCGATTCCGATCCGATCCGATGGTCCGACTGGTCGGAAGAAAAACAAAACCGTGTATATTATTGATAGTGAATATATTTATCCGTTCTGCCCGTTTCCGATATACTGACTCGTCGGATACCGGAATACGTCGTCGGTCTGAAAACAAATTTATTTGTTTTTCTTCCGACGAGCGAACTGTTTGATCGGATCGGATCGGATCGGTTCCAGTGTAGCCGTAGCCTTATGATGGCCACCAAGTCTTAAATTAAATTCCAATAAAATATTGACAGTGCTGTAGTAAATTATACTTTTACATGTTTTACAAAATATTAAATAATAATATCTTAACGAACATCAATAGCAGCAGATGTGTATTATCGGTTGCGTGTTTACGAATGAAAACGGCGTGATATACGATTCGTACCAAGTTGTTTGAGAACTTTTATGTCTATTAATTTCTCAAGATATATTTCAAATAAGTTTATAAGCTAAAATCAATATGCAATTAGTATAACTCACTGATCACGTCCTAATATCGATAATTTAATTTACTTATCATTCAGTGTTTGTACTATGTTGTACTTCTTAATTCAAATATTTTTTTAAAATAATATTCAAACAAGGTTAGACTTATTATCACAATCATGTAATACGACCGTTACAGTACCGATTTCCGAGCACAAATAGCATTCTAATGCAATCAGCTATATTATAATCCAAGGGGATAAGGTGTCTGGTAATTAAATATTGAAATTCCAGAACACTATAAATTATAACTAATAAATGTTGAACATTATAATGTTTAACATTTATTGGCTTAAGAATATTAACCGTAAAGAAAGGACAATAAACTATACATGTTTCCGTATTATAACATCACACCATGAATACCATAATTTATTAAATATTTGATTTAAGTATATTATTTTGACTCAACTAACTAATAACGATACAATACTCAGTGAAATAGTTTGTGTAACCAAAATATTTTCTTTTATTAAGTTTAAAATACATATTTGAGCAATTACATATTTTATTCATAAATACAAAATCATAGGTAAACCTCTAAAATGCTGATGTGCATATTTATTTAATATTATTATGATTCGTGAGCAAAAAAAATTATTTATATAAAAATTCTTTTTTTTTTATCTCCAGAATAAAAGGGGGAAAAAGTACTTATAACCAAAGTTCTTCAAAATAAACACAACGGAATAGGTGAACCACAATATAAGTTGTGATAATGTTTTATTTTCTTTAGAATGTTTTTCCATAATAGGTTTTACACATTAGTTTATGAAAAAAAATTAAAAATACACATATATTTGAAGTATTGTCAGTTATCATCTACATGCGAGTAATAGATAATATACGGTTTAATTCATGTACACATACATACATATTCACACAAACAAATATTTTATACATACCAATCTACATTTAAAAAAAAAAAAAAATGTTTGTTTTGATCGTTCGATAATTAATTTAATTAATTTAAGATACAGTAAATTAATGTACGAGCATCAAATAACATTTTTAAACAGAAATCGGTTGAATCAAATTAAATGGAAAATTATGAACTACAAATAAAAGATAAAAAGTTTGAAAAATATTTAAAAAATAAAAATAAAACTTTTGACAGTCCTGGGATCTGATTTTTAATTATCGAACTCAATAGTAGTATTCCAAATTGTTTGAAACTAGTTTTATTTTTAATTAGAAGTACATATAGTGACAGACGTAGGACATATATTTTATTACAATGGTAAAATTAAAAAAAAGCCATCAAAAAAATTTAATCGGCAATTCCACAAAACTGAAATACAAAAAAAAAAAAACTTTAAAGTAGAAACAAATACATTTTTTGAATGTTATGTTAGTTTTATTGAAAATATCTTCGTCTATAAAATTAGCCTAACCAAATTAAGTTTCATATTCATACGAGAACGTGATAAACGTTCCATCCCGTGTCTTTTAATCGTCTTATCAAATATTTATTTGTGAGAAGTTGATTTTTTTTTCAGGAATTCGATCAAAATCAGTACCGAATATCCAAAAAAAATGTTGAAACAAAATGAGTTATTAATTTTCATTGAACAAAGAAAATCTGCAATTTGAGTATTTTCGTATTAATTTAAGATTCACAAGGCACATTAATATTATTTCAAAATACTTAAGTAATTATTTTAATTTAAAATTATATAAATAGTAGGATACATGGTGTTTAAAATCAGTGTAACTAGAAGGATTGTAAAGGATCTAACGATAAAACGAACTATTGAAGTATGCGTAGCAGGAAATGAATAATCAAAGATGTACGATTTATAACAGATGACTAGGAAAATTGTGCATGCTTACACAAAAACTAAATGAAACTATTTAGTAGCTATTAACGTTTTTTAATGCTATTCGATAAGACTTTTTCATAGCGAAACTTTCCCTGCATGATTTGGTAATATGACGTACCCAATAAGGATTAAAAATAAATAAATATACGAATGCAATCATAAATCCTCTACATTATTTTTGATCAAACATGTATTTCTTATGAACTACAGTTTTTTCTTTTAAAAATATTTAATATTCGCACTGTTTATTTTATCAAAAATACATAAATTACGCATGAAATAATCAAACGAAATATTTGATTTGTTTTTATTCTCAGCGTAGTTTCGATTCTTTTTAAGAACCCACAGTGATATCCGTACTTCGTAGTCATTTCCGTAAGTATAATTATTTCGTGGTCTTAAACGCGTACATTATCAAAATTAATTTACAAAGTTCTAAACTTAATCGAATGATTATCATTTCCGCAGTAAAATATGCCAATACTAATAATATAATGTGCTGAATGTTATGTAAATTAATTCGAATGCGTTTAACTATAAGTACAAGTAAAAATTACAGTATTGGAGAAAATTAATAATTAGATAAACAATATATTATAATGATATACTTCACATATTATGCGTTTTGAGCTTCCATTTATTTCCATTTTACGAGCAAACGTTCAAATTATTGTCATCGCTGTTTTATGTCTATTGTTTACCCGAGAGGGGTGAGGGGGAAGCACAGGTGTTATACTACTGCTCTAACCGAATGAGATCCGATTTTAGTTTTGTTTTTATTGTCATTGCTAAGAATTAAAGTGGGTTTAGATACATTAACATGTTCATATTTATCTAAAGTAATGTCCTTCCGCCTAAGGGACATAACACTAAAATTTAAGAATATAATCAGATAATAACGTAAAACTTTTCCATGGAAACTTATTTATATAGAAAAAACAGCCGGTTTGGTATGAAAATTAAAACGGAAATTTAACCATTACTACGTTTGAAAAAAACACATTACTTTTGTTGTGTACAACTTCCAGGCTTACGGTAGTCTATAAAGCACTATGGTATAAGAACTTACGTTTTAAAATACGTATTCATGAAAAAATAAAAAATGTACACGTTATTGTGCTTATTACGCATTATTTTAATCAAAAACGAAGTAGGAAAAACGTCTGCACTGTTATACTACGTACTCTATAGTATACTTGTGAAGTATGAGCATATAATATTATGGTTCACTCAATGTGTAGGTACTGTAAGTCTGTAACACAGTCTGTAACACGATATTGGTTATCCTCATGCAAAATGTGTATTCGTAAATTAGTAGACATTACAAGTTATAATGCCTAGTGTTGCCGATTGAATGAAAATAGAAGATGTTCCAAATAAATGTTACTACGTATTATATAAACTGGATCACTTAAAATATCCTAAGAACATATTAATAAAATAAACAAAATGTAAACATAATTATGACCTACATTCCAAATGTGAAACGGTTCAAAATAAAAAAATATTATCTTGATAAAAAAGTATAATAAATATCGTAAATTTAGTGTTTAAGGGTTTTCCATCCTTATATCTAATTTTTAATTGTTGCTTTTTTTAATAAAGTTGTAAATAACCAATTCTTATTTTGTAAAAATTATAAGAAAAAATTCCAATATTTTATAGTGTACAATATAGCATAAGAGTAAATAAAAGAACATCGTGATAAGAAGACTATACCCAGTGAAAGAACCCTACAGGACTGAATTAATTTATTTTAATATTTTAAAAGATCTCGAAACCATCGTGTTTTCAGACGGTGAGAGGGATTATCAGAAGAGAGTATATACTTATAGCCAAATAAACTACTCAAAAAAAGCATATTAAAATAAAAATAAAAAAATGAGAAAAATTCTGAACGCATTCTTTAGAACAAAAAATGATTTTTTCTCCTGCAAGGAATACTTGACCTAAAAGGTAATGTATTCCTTATTGTTTACTCGTAGTTTCTAATATAAAATACATGTTTACTTTATACTTGAAATGTAAATTTAAAAAAGTTCACACAAATTTTCAATTATTATTTCTTTGTTTGTGAGGATTTTTCTATTCGTATCATAAAAAAAAAAAAATATGTTTGATGTTCCAATGATTACATACATTGTTGTGTTTACGTAAGAAACAACAAATGGCATACTGGAGTATTACAGGTGTTAACCAATACTTTAAACACTTTTTGATCAACTTTTTTTTTTTTATTCTATTAGATATTATATAATATAATAAACATGTTTGAACATATTTTCTTGTGTAACTTGGTCGCACTTATAAATTGATGACTATTGTATATTTCATAGATCAGATGAATTACCTATCTACCCATTAACTTCATAACATCGAGTATTGTAATTTATGTAAATTTAAATTATATAAACACTTAAGTTAGTATATTTATTATTATAAGCACAATTTGAGTAAAATGTCGGTCTTAACATGTTGGCATTTTTAAAACATAATGGGAACTTAGTAATAGGCATATTTAATATTATCTTCTTTAGTTTTAACAATTGAATCATTAAATTATGTCTGTTAGGCCCTCGTTCACTTTGGTCTCTATATCTATATGTATATACAATTTTACATTTTTTGACCTCGAATCATAATACTTAAAGAACAATATCCCTGATAGTGGTATTTTTTAAAGGTACAATTCCATATCCAGTTATCCAAATATATTATTTACATGTATCTTTAGTGCTAAATTATACATATGACAACAATTAAAAATAATCTTCTATAAGTAAAATAATTGCAGTTTAATGTGAGATCGAAGACTAATGTATCAGTTTTCGTATACGATTTCGTTTGAATATATCACGTTTCCCATCTTCCGAGCAGCGCTCTAATCGATTTTAGAACATTATAGTAAAGCATATTTTAATAAAATTATTCAATTTTTACTGAAAATCGTAATGCAGTAGTAAGCAAACAAAAGTATTAGGTACTATGGTATTTGAAGTATAAATCAAAATAATATAATATGCAATAATTATGATATGATGGTACGGCATTTTAAACATTTATACAACAAGTGATAGTATAATATAATATTAAGTAGTCATTGATAAAGTATCATTCAAAGTAACTAACACAAAATAATCTACTATAATGGGTGCTCACCCTTTTTGTAAGCTTATAATTTGTGTTTTTTTTTTTCGAATTTCGATTTTCGGAAACTGTATGTGTATTGCAAGATCATATTTTCCAATGGTTACGTTTTTTTTTTTATCGCTTAAGTAGTATCATGTGATAATATCAACTTTTTTTTCGAATGTGAATGCTATTTTTTCTTTTGCAAACAATCATTCACCTACTTTTTCCTGCTTTTTTTATGAAACGTAGTCAAAATTTGAAGCAATATTTTCGAATATATTAAAATTAGTTTTTTCAAAAATTATATTGAATAACCCCGAATGTACCGATCTAAATTTTGACTATGTCACATCAAAAATTCCAGAAAATTGTATTGAATAATTATATGTATAAAAGTAAACGGTTTTCTTATTTGAAAAACAAAAGCTGATATTGCCACCACAGAATACTCCTCAAGTGGTATACAATTCCAAGTATTAGAAAATATGTTTTTTTACCCAGAACGCATTCAATTTCTAAAATCACTCCGTTCGGAATTTAAAATAAGAGTTTAAAAAAAACGCAAAATATTAGCATAAAAAATGGTAGGCATTCTAAATGGATCACTCTGTATACAACCCAGAAATAAATAATAAACTGCTAAAACAAAATTAATTTATGACGGAAAATATTGAATAACTGGAAAATTTGTCTTGTGTATAAACATACAATACACGCAGAAGCGTCATAGTAGTATTAGTATCTGATTTCTTAAGTGCTAATTAATTTCTGTGGGTGTATTATTTAATTTATCGTGTGATAAAAGTGCCACGAACATAAATTACAATTCGATGAATTCAATCTTATAAATCATGAAAATAATATGAATTTCTCTTATTTCATACATATTACATACATAATGGAAATCAGATATAATACAGAACGTATACCTACTAAATGGGTATAAGGAATAATGACTTTAACAGTTTGAAACTTTCTAATGCTTGAATACAGATTCAAAATAATTCACGCACACGTTATGTGTTATGAGATAATATATGAGCGTGTATTATATCTGTACAATTACGTGGTATGATTGTAGTAATTAAAAACTGATTTAAATCCTTGTTTGTTAAGAGAAAGAGAAAGAGAGGGAGAGACAAAGAAATACAGAGTAGAAACAGAGTCAATTTTCAGAGTCTGTGGGAAAGAGTGATAGAAGCAGGAAAAAAAGTAAAATGATGATAGTAAATCAGAATTACTTTATTGAGATGGTTTTTTGAATATTTATTTTACAGTCAGCAAGCCAATTTACAAAAAGTATTAGATACTTTACTAAGGTGAATCGTTCTTTTGAAAGTCTCCATTTTCATTGCAGAGACTAGAACCAAAAAAAAGTTCAAATCTAAAATTAAAAATGCATTACAAAACAAATAAAAAAACTGATTTTTTTTTTTTTTTGTAATGAGCAATCTGGACAAATCACAACTATAAGTAAGATTGTAAACAGATCGGTTGATGATGGTTGTTTTAATTATTATTTTTTAGATACCTTAAAAAATACACAAGTACTGTTTAAACAATTTTAAATTAAATTAAATATTCTTCTCATAAATGAACAAAATGAAGTTTTCTATTTAAACTACTGTAGTAATCAATAGCTGAAAGGAAGATGAAATTAAGTTTAATCTAATTAATACGATTAAATATATTTTAAATTCTGAACGTAAGCAAAAAAAAGCTATTAGTTTTACAATTAATATTATTTATGTTTTTTTTTTCTTTTTTTTTTCTGTTAAAATACACCATGGAGTAATATGTCAAATGTATAATTAAACTTGAAATTGCCAAAGAAATGTAATGAAAAAAATTTAACTTTAAAATACGGCCAATATAATTATTTAAAAGACAGTGATAAGACTTAAACGTTTTGTATCATATGACTTTTATGATTTTAATCATACAAAGCATAGATTTTATTACAGGTCGATTATATAGTCTTTAACTCTCTACCTATGTCTGAAAAACGCGATTATTAATATTTTTAATTGGTATTTAGAATATTTTATTAGCGTCCGTTATTTACCATTGTTTTTTTATGAACATAAACGGCTTTATAAAATATTCCATGTACACTAATAATAAATTGCACTTCAAATTTCGTGAAGTCATTAATTAATGTTTACCTATAAAAATAGGTGTACCAACATGGCAACACTGACCGTAATATATTATTAATATACTGAAATATTTTTTTCCACTTATTAAAGTTCTATTATAGAGAATTACTAATAATATCTATAGGCCAAACTAGTATGATATATATATATATTATAGAGTAAAATATTTTTCAAGTAAAATATTTTTTTGTAATATTTACTGAGTAACATAAAGTAATAGATTCCATTGTCGTGTGCCTTACGTTAAAGTCAAACTTGCCCTTGTAATTATATTATAATTTATACTAGCTGTTCGACCCCATTAAACATATTTACACTTTAAATTTTGCATTTAAGTTATATTCACTAGTCATGCTAATTACTTATGGATTTGCTTATAAGAACGAAAAATACTCAAATGAAAATGTATATATTTAAACTATGTATGTTTATAATATTATGATACTTTTTACAATAAGAAACAATACAATATTTATTTCATGATTCGAATTCAAATCATATCGGTACCCCTATATTATGGTTCTGTATAAAAAATTATTTTAAATCATAAATAATATTTTTATTATTAATAACTAAACATGCAATTATCTTACCAACAATATTATACTTTATTCAATATTTTATTTGCATCAACTTAATATTATTAAAAACCTATAATGTTAACAATTGAAACACAATTTATTTAAGGTGTCTCTCAAATAGGAATCTTAAAAACTTTTCCTTTTATTACACCTCGTATAAATATACATTGATAATTTACATAATACGACCAACTATGAACACTATTTACTTTTATATAAGTACTAATATTTGTCAACAATTGTATCTATTTAAAGAAACAAAATTCAAAAATAAAATCGTATATTATTAATTGTTATATTTGACAGTTTGACACGGCCTCACGCTGTGGACGTAGGGTGTTATAAGTGTAAATAATAATGAACTCATTATTAAAATAGTTGTGTGGTCCATGTAAATTTAATTTAATTTATTGAAAAACCAACGAGTTGGAATGAATTTTATGCAAACACATTTAAATTACATCAAAGAAAACTAACGAACAAGTATCTAAAGTTTATAACTTCCGTTAATGGCCACAAATAATATATGAGATATATTTTCATTATAAGGCTAAAATATTAACTCATAGTAAAAGGACACTATTACTATGAGTCTCTAAAAGGTTTAATTATTTTTATTTATTTGTTTTATTAATATTATTGTAAAATATGGTAATTTATACATGTTCATATTATGAATATTATATTATTATGTGTTATTATGTTAAGTTTGAAATTTGAAATTTAAAATATAGAAAAATTATAATATATGTATATACATTTCGAGTATACAATTATATAACTACGGTGTTTCGCTATAATTATATAATTATAGTAAAAACGATACGACGGTTCAATAACAAAAGAAAAATTACAATATGATTTTCTTTTTATCTTAATTTACCTTATAATGTATAATATATCAACGTAGAGGAGATGGAAAAGTTGTATTAATTTTAACTTTACCAGTCATACAATACGAGTAATTTATTTTCTAGTTTAATAAGAGCAAGATAAAATAACAAAATAAGGTTTATGTAAATTATTTTTTTGTGTGTGTGGGGGGGGGGGGGTGTTTCTAAAAATTATTACGTCCTACCGTAGGTTCTGAGTTTGTGTTTATTGTTAACGTAATGTAAATACTTAAGAAATTGTACTTTTAACTAAGGTATCCTCTGACATAATATTATTTACGTGTATTATAATAAATTATCTTCAGATATACTTATACGTATTTGCGCAAAAACTCAGCCAACTTATGTATTATCTCTCCATAACGTACCTGATCGTAAAATGTATTGTAGCCATCCATTGAAGCGAACAAATACATCGAAAAGAAAGCAAACTCGTTTTGATAAATTGCCAAAAGACGATTCATGGATAAAATTTACAACTGTTCTGATTCATCATCCATAACAACATTTGCCGAACCTAAGCGGTTTTAAAAATATTGAACACCTGTGATAAAACAAAAATTAGTGCATCCTTTATAATTGCCATTGAATAAAATATCTCTGATTATATTTTATATAATATATATATATATAATGCTACTGGAAAAAAAAAATACAAAATACTTAATGCTTTGGGTACGAATGTATTAAAAACGTTAATTATTGAATAGTTTCAAAACGGAAAGTTTTATTTCTATTCCAGCAATGTTCAATTTACTCGAAATAAAATCAAAAATGTTAATAGGTCATATTATTACATTTTTACTCGTTACTAGTCTCATATTTCTTCACTCGTCAGCTTAGGTAATTTTTATGTGTCTTCTTTATTATGATTTGTGAAAAGAAAATGTATTTTTTCTATGTGTACATGTCTATATAAAAAAAAAAAAGATAAGACTGTAGTCTGTACCACATTAGATGAACCTTTAGGAAAACTATAGAATCATTATCATCCCCCTCTAGGCTCATAAATTTAATAACAGTACGAGAAATCTCGGCGAATCTAAGCCTTAATTCATCTCAACGGGATCTTTATTGTTATATTAACGTAAAGAGGTGGGGGTGTAACTGTTCGACAATGCCATAATATCTAACACGTCTCCCGTATAGATATAACAGTAAAAATATATTTTAATCAAAAACCTACGTATAGTTCAAAATGTATTTTAAAATTGTCTTTACTCGGGATAAGAACCGTACAGCAATATTATAAGTTGTCACGATTGTTATAATATATATACCACCACAGTATTAACATAATATACCTGAAAATATCATACACCGTAGTCGAGTAGTCGTCGTGATAACTTGGAACTGAAGGGGGAAAAATATTATTCGAGATACCTAGATAGATTAACATTATAACGCTATTTAATAGTGACCTACATATTATAATATGTTTCGAGTTTTAGCGACTCGGCTTTACATTTTTTTCCCTCGCAATTCAAACTTTTTTATGTCGCCTAAATATTTCTAATATTTTCATTAAATTATGATTAGTTTTTCTAATAAAATAACAACACAAAAATTTTAAGCCATATTTGATCAAGTATCTCGGATCAATATAAATAATTCGATATTTTTAATCGAAAATATGAACACGCAAGTATTGGATTGGAAATATTGAATCGATTTGAATGAAAACTCTGGATTAGAAAAAAAGAAGAAAAGTCTTTCAGAACCTTTTGTATTGGTCCAGACTTTTCGTAACCACGCGCCTAACCCGATGTTGACAAAATTTTCGTTTACATTGTAAAGAGTAATAATGTCGTAATAAAATAAATTAAAAATAGTAATAATTTTCATTACTTGCGTTCATATACTTCGTTTCGGGAAGGATTATGCGAGCGCACAGTAGCCCAAATTGGTTTCTCAACTACTGAACAACGTACTCAATTTCTTCAGCACAGAAAACCCATTCACCTCGCACTCATTTACTATTTTTCCTGCGAAACGAATGTTCAGTGTTGTCATCCAACTACTCTAAATTTAAAATATTAACTTACACTGTGGTTTTCTCGACCCCATATTACACAGCAGCTCTACTTAAAAACGTTGATGCACATAACGTGTTTGATTTTTATTCTTAAAATAATTCACCCTTATCGCAACTTATCTAAATCTAATGATATTTTTATTTTTATTAACAACTAGTATTAAATTGTATAGAACTAGAATTTAAATATGTCTGTTATAAGATTGCATTAACATTTTAGAAATAAATTTACTTACAATAGAAAAAAATCCTTAATCAATTAATAACACACGTTTTCAGACAACAAAGGTTTGGGGCTTACTATCGAGCTATTAATTATTATGATGTTAATATGTTATAATAATATTTGTAATATTCATACAAAATATAAAAACAATGTAATTTATTTAAAACTACAATAATTTACATTTAGTTAGCAATGCACGGAAATATCATTATTATTACTTATTATTGATAACATAAAGTTATATTTTATGTACCTAAGCGTGACTTTTTATCAAACTAAAAAAGTTGTATTTATTTAATTTTATATTAATTTAAATTAAATACCCAACATTTATTTAATAAGCGTTTTCAAATTATAACATACCGAGTATAGAATATTCATTCCAAACTACGGATTAGATACGCCTTGTACATTCGTCATAATATTATACACATGATTAAATATTAATAATATTTAAAATATTATATTTGTAATATTCGACATGTATTTATTATTTTTTCAAATGTTGATTTTTAAAATACATGATTATTAATTATATGTTTAAATAAACAAATTTCAAAAATACCGAGAAAATCTTTCAACTCATGTCGCTACTATCTATATTATTATTGGCTTTTGTTTGATCAATTATAGTATTTTATGGTTATGATCAAACATTGTATTACCCACACCTACTACAGAAGGCTGAAATGCAATACACTACTTTAAAGTGGCAACTAACCAGAATAGAGTTATAAATTGGACATAAAGTAACTTCAACGCTAGGTATCTAATTACATACAGGTTTCATTGCGCTTCGTCTGTATTACTTAAACGTGGAAATGAATGCTTAGTGAAATGATTCATGAACAAAACGTACATTATTACTTTTTCAAGGGATAATATTTCTGTAATAATAGACCGAACAGTGTATGGTGCAAATATAACAAATTATACATCATGGTATCGTAATATAATCCTAAAGTGACATCAATTAAGAAAAATACTTCTCGAACGGGCTACGAATATTAAATTGAGAATTTGAAAATTAATCATGGACTAATATACGTGAGTACAACAGTTTTATAACAAAATCATGTAAACTTACACTTTTTAACTATGTACATATTGTTGCATATACAGTATTTTTGACGTTGTACAAAGAAAAAAGTTTAAATATTCTTACCCCGGTGAGGCAGTGAACATTATCATTATTTATTATACGCGGCGAGTATAACGGCAATGTGGAAACTGTGGAAAAAAATTAGGTAGAAAAGCGCATTAAAATCTATGTATGTATAATAATACATACCTCATTGCCGGTAAATCAATTGCAACGTTCAAACGTGCCGCAATATTGTATAAGAGCGTTTATCATGAACGACTGAAACCGTAATGCTAATACTATTATCATCGTTATAACAATATAATGGACGTAAAAAAGAAGGCGTTTCTCAAATATTATCTTTGTAAATTGTAATCATCATTGTAATAATTGCAAAACATCACGCATATTTATATTTCCTTATCCTTTATCGTTTAAACAACCACGCATGAACGATACGATACCATATTTTATTTTTGACAGAGTTGTATATCATATAAAAAAAAGTAAATAAAAAATCGCTGTATAAACGTTGTTTTATAGTAATACAATGTACCTACAAGACAAATCGACTTGAGAAACGTATTTCGTCTTGTATAATATTACAAAACAACCAATGTATATCGATTTTGTGTTTTGTTTTTTTTTTCAAACACAACAATGAGAAGATTTTTGTCAGACAAGTCAGGAATTGATGTTCGTAATTTTTTATCAATTCTATTATTTTTTTCCCCACCCACAACATTTTTCTGGGAAGTAACGGTTTTTATCTCATTGACATTTATCTCATAATGAGTTTTTGAAAACAAAAATTATGTATCCATATTCGAATTAAACCATCTGTACGTCATGTATAATGTAGGAATGCGGTAATCGTGACAAACTGTTACCGTACGGATAAAAACCCGTCGGTTATTTTTCGCTTGAAATATAAATGTGTAATATGATAATCATCGGCTCCAAAAGTATCGATTGTTTTGTACAAAACAAAAATGCATATATTATGCAAAGTTTTACAACAAGTGTGGCATCAGAGTTGAGGTTAATACGTTAATGGTTTAATGCTCTCGGATTAAATTTTTCGGCATATCCTCTGATAATTAGCTTAAATTTATATAGCCGTTTAGATTACCATCAGGAGGGTAAAACTTCCGTCATTGAGAAGGATGGTTGAAGTTGTTGAGATCTAAATCAAATTTTCCATTTTTTCGCGGTTTTTATTTTTGTTTTTTTTTTTTTGCTTCCAGTATACAAGCATATATCATGTATCGTAACGTTTCATCCGCATAATATTCTTTGAACCGTGATAAACAAATAATGTGTTTAATGCTCTCTTTAGTGTTTACTCGTTGTTTAATGCAAAATATTGCCGTATTGGACCAAAGATGTTTTTAAAAAAATTCAAAAATGTAATTGCATCAATTGGATTGTATATTTATAACAAATAAGAATATTATAATGTATTATGAGGCATAATATGTATATTTATATTACAACAATAGTACCTTTTTTGATTAGATCTAGGTGTTGCCTCTATTCCATCTTATCATTTTATCAGTTGAGAGAGGTGTCAGTTGTATAGACAGATGCCCGTCAAGTCAGATATTTGATTATTAAAATGTATAATATGCGTTTTTAGCTCCAGCTGTCGGTCAATAAAAAATTAGTCTTACACTCCGCATGAGTTATATACCGTATTGTGTGTGTTTGCGTCGTAGGTCTGTCGTTCGTCCATATTCAGTTCCGTTTGTCGTGACCTTTCCGCAGCAGTTTTTTCCAAGGATTTTCCGACTTCATTATAATAATACATTATCACCAGTGGGGCTTCTGATTTTAACTTTGGGCAAACGACATTTAACAACACGGAAATGGTTGGGAAAACCTCTGGTCCGTGAGAACATTTGTGATTTCGTGGATAAAGGATATATGAGAGAAATTGACCGGAATAGATGGGTCTTTCGTTGCAATTCGATCGTCTAGAAGACAATAATTCAACGTGGCCAAATGCGTTGCGATTAATACACTTCCAACTTTTTGGTAAGAAAAAATGCTGATTTCGATTTTTCTCGTGACAACATGGTCTAGCATTTCGAAACCGTAATGGCAAAACTCCGACACTGTATTATGCGATTATTACTCCACGGTACTCCAACTATAATGTGATTCTCGAAGAATTATTAAAACTCCGCGCACATCCAACTCCAACGCATTATAATATTATAAATAGTTGGCCGATCTTATGACACCGCTTTACATAGCATATAATAGCTTCGAGCAAAAATCATTTCATACACCGGACTCGGCTGTGAAAATTATGCCATCACGTCAACAAAATATCGTTAGTGCATAATTGTTACTATTCCCCCCCCCCCTCTCTCTCTCACACTCTCACTCGTATTTTTTTTTATCTCTGTACCTAACCATCGCGTAGTTGTATCACAATACCTATTATGTATAGCGGTCGATGTGAACGTATACATGCAAATCTATACAATATGATCGGTGCCACATAATACAAATATCCGGTATTACTATATAAATTTGACAAAAGACGGAATGTTTTCAACGGTGATGGCTTATTTTGATTTACAGCGCATTCATAGCGAAATAATACGTGTACATATTATTATATTGAATCGGCAATATATGCGTATTTCGTTTGTATTATACGCATGCTGCAGCGTCAAACAGCAACTAACTATAATATTGTTTAACAACTAAATAGGTACCAATAATTATAGGCAATCAGTGTATTCCATACAAACTCCGATAACTGTTTAAATAATAACATTTTTATGTTATTTTTTAATTCAATTTTACATTTGTAATTTTGCTATGAACATTTTTATTACCTATTATTACCACCTACCAATCATGTTTAATTTTTTTCACGCTAAAAAGTTGTCCGAAAAAAAATAATGTTTGATTTTTTTTGACAAGTATATTTTCTGTTTTAAAAATCTAAAATGTCAGATCGCACCGTTTCTGTAAAAACTAAATATTAAGTGTACAAAAAATAAAATGAATCGGTATGAAATAACAATATTATCCATCGGCTGTATTTTATGTTTCACGATAATTTGAAAAATCAAACTAATCACGTTTGTCAAACGGATTTACAAAAATATCATTTAAACACTTTTTAGTTGATACAACCGTTTTACATGAAAAAAATTCATATAACACTACAATATATACAATATTAGTAGTATAGTGTTAGTGCATATAAAAAATTGATTGACGATCAACTAAAATTTCATTATATATATTAATATTAATTATTTTTTTCTACCTTGATCACTGTGTACCCGAAATGTTGACAAATATTTTTAAACATTTACATCAAATAAATGCGGATAAATGTATCATTATGATTGAGACTTTAAGCAATTTTGTGTCGTACTAAAGTATTATATTATGATAGAAAGAAACAAAAAATGACGTTGAACGTCTTGTACATAAATTTATTACTAAATATGCTCAAAATATAATTAAATTTATTTACAAATACAACATACACAAAAATGAATATTAAAACTTTATTTATACTTATAAATTCAATTTAATTAAGTTTTCTTAATAACTTAGCAGTCTTATTGTCTTTATTATATCGACAACCTATACTATAAAATATATAGTATATATACATTTTATTTAAACATTTGTGAATCATATCATCGTCAATATTATAAGAAAGCAAAATACTGTGTAGAAATATTCGTTACGACTTTATAAGTACAAACTATTAAAACATGAAACAATCTCACCAAATCTCAATTATAGACAAAGATCATTTGATAAATTATTATTTATGTTAATTCATGGGTGAATATTACATACCTTATACAAATAAGGGATGAAACTACATAACATTATGCTTTTTTTTTACGAAAAACAACAAACAAAAGAATAAATTTCACATTAGGATAGTTTTAAAATATATTATTTGATTCAACAGAGTTTTTATTATGAAACAAATTAATAATGACACAATTAAAATATTCAAAAAATAAATTATAGATTTATTTTACGTTTTGAATGGGAAATAAGCATGACGTAATACTGACAAAATTTGGTTCTTTTATAAGTTTTTGAAACCAATTTTATTTTTCTCCTCCCTTCGCCAAATACATTTTTTTTCTTTCTAACGAGCAGTTATAGTTTCTCATATTTTATTTCCAGATAAGTAAATAAGTTTAAAAGTTTAAATTGTATGCCAGTGATAACTCATTAGGCGTGTTTAAGACAGTAAATAAAGTTAATCTAAGGTCTATAATATAAAGTACAATTAACAAGTTGTCAGTCACTGTATCCAAAGGTAAAACCTTAATCTTTTTTTCCCCATATTATGTTTTATATTAAACGTATATTTTATATTATATTATATTAAATAACGCCTGCTTAACCGAAGCAGGAGTCTTTTGCGTGTGATGGTATAATGCCACTAATTTCATGCACTCGAGATATGATAGACAAATAAAAATATTATATACTTTTTACACCAATCTTGGTTTCAATCAAAATCATATTTCCTCTATATAATCCTTGTGATCGCAGAGCTTTTCGACGCCCGTGTTTCTAAGGCGCGAGAGGACATGCACTAGGCAACGTATGCGTATAATACCCACCCGTTTGTAGTATGTATGTGTATGTACGTGATTCTATACAACAATCTGGATTCAATGAAAAGCCGACGGTATATAAGCGCACGGCTAATAAACACGTCGATGCTTTTACCGAACTGTCTATTAATAATATACGCGGGTAAAGCGATAATTAAGAGGAGCACAATTTAATGCGGCCAAAGGAGGTATCTATAACCGTTAACTGGAGACGAAGAATAAGTGATTATCACGAGTTAGACAAAACGTTCAATTCATTATATTTAAAAATATATTATTGTGTTTTTTTTTATATGATTGACGCATTAAGTTCGACGGAGAATTCAAATCGAGCAAATATTTTTAAGATAGGTATGAGATCGGAAGTACAGAAATTTCATTGGTCGTAGGCATGGGTGTAATTATATATACTATATACATGGGTGTATTTATGATTATATAAACAGTTAAAGGATGATATAGTAATATATAAGTTAATTTTGCATTTATTCATTATTAAAGTTGAAATGTAAATTTTATGAAATAGGTAATCTAAGGAAAAATAGCAAATAATTAATTCGTGAGGTTAATTATTTTATTGATGCTAAGTAATTAATTGAGAAAACTATTCAATTTTAACCGAATTATTAACTTCTTAATACATACGGTGCATGTTGCAAGATGAATATCTGTAATAAAATAACGTTATAAAAAATTTGTAAATAATCGCTGTTCGACGAAAGATGTAAAACTTGTGATATTTTTGTTTTCATTAAAACATTTGTATCACCTCGTGATATATAAAACATTTTCAGCATTTAAGGTTGATTTTATTTTATTTTTTCTCTTTTGTAAACATCCATATACCTATATGTATAAAAATAATTCTAGAAAACAATTCAGTGTTCTGATCTTTCTGATTTTTTGGAAGTTATCGGTGGACTTTCTTTAATTTATTTTTGAACAGTTAAAGAAACAAACAGTAATCGAGTAAATAAAAACTATACAGATTAAATAACCATCTGAAAAACAAATATAACAAATTATACTTTGAAATTCGAATTTTTTCCATTACATTTGTACTAAATTACTAAAGCAGATTTTTAATTTAAAAACATATAATGTTGATAAATATTGAGAATATTGTGAAACTAATATAAGAATATTAATCATGGGAGAAATGATTGAGATCAATAAATAATCCAAAAATAGGTATTTATTACTATAAATTATAATAATCATAGTTATTGCCATTATCAAACTCATAATAAATCATTAATACTTATTATATTTGTTTTTTTTTTTTTACACATAATTTATATATGAATTAATACCTGTAGTGACCCCATAATTGTATCCAATCAAATGACAAATATTCGTTTTACGCCACATTTTTCTTCAAACATTTTGCACACATTCATGGTAGATACAAATGTTGAATGACATTTGCTGTCAAGGATTTTCTTTTATTAATATTATTATTATTATTCGTTCATTTTTAATAGATATATTTAAATCATTTAAAGATTTCATTAGAAAAAATATATGGACTCTAGATTATTATACTAAACTATAGTGTAATATAACCAACATAATAGTTAAACGTCTTGTTGAATGGAATATATCGATTGAACTAATAACACTATAATAGGAGGTGTATACTATTTAAAATAAACACGTGTACCTTTACTTATATGATAGAAATAATACGATGTTTTGGCTGTGTTTGCAAAAATGGAGCTTATGGTTTCGTCCGGAATAAGAAATTATTAATGGCCAACAGATTTACAAGCAATAATGCGAATTAATCGATTGTATTTACATAATACGCAGTCACGGTTTATCGAGTACAATCTTAAATAATATAAGTCCTCTTGATTTCATCTCGAAAACCAATTTGTGCAGTGAAATAACATTTTTCATCAGTACTTTATGTCACTTTTATTCGAAAAGTATCGAACGCCGCCACCGCCGCCGCCGTCCCACAATAATAATGGATTCCAGGCGTATTATTGACACCACCAGAAATACTGTTTTAACATTCCCGATAGTACCAATATTCTCAGATTCGTTAACGTGCACAAACTAAACATTTCCGAAATACTGTATTGGAACAAAACCTCAAAGTATTTGGAAATAAAAACGCAGTTCATAATTAAACAAACAATGATGCGATAATTAATTATTTTCGAAATCGATAAGACACTTGTTTTCCAACGTTTGTACAACTTTTCGTAAAGTTCCGTTGAACTAATAATACTATATATACGTTTAATCACTTACACCAATGTATTCGTTCTACTAGGCTTAATGATGATTATATATGATAATTATTTTTTTTTAATAATTCGTCGGTCCATATCACGCCACCACCGTTGCGATTACGTAAAATTTCAAATACTTATTTCACCGCAGTATTGATTATTGAGAAAATATGATGCGCGAATAAGTTATATTCGTTTTCCGTAATCAAGAAGCTGCTCCGATGTTCAGCATCAGCAATCGGGTAAAGTCCTCTCGAGAGAACACTCATCCCAATGGATACAACATCTTCTCAACCCCACCGTAAATATTTTCATTGTGTGCCGTTCTATGGCATGGGTTTTTTAAACTCTCGCCGGTCAACGTACTTTATTAACTATAAAACAAATATACAACGTGTACGCTCATTCATACATGAACACAGACGTCAGTACTTTTTATGTAGGTAAATATAAAAACAAAAAATTATTATACTTGTCGAATGTTATTAGTTATTATTTAACTGTTATTAGGTACCTAAAAATAAAATATTTGCATGTAAACATAAACAAATACAATTACTTCTAAAATGTAACGAATTGATTCCATATAATAATATCCATAGTTGGTTGGAAAATAAAATATTTTACATTTGTTGTATTACAAATGTATATGTTATATTATGCATATTATATTCTAAATGGAAAGTCAACTTTTAAATATTTCGGTTTGCCTTATTATAGAAACTAGAAATCAAATTATAAAAACAGTTATATTATATTTTATTCAATTTTTTAATAAAAAAGCAATACTTTCAACAGTAAAATAATTGTGGTTTTGTTTTATTTTATTAAAAATAAAATACAGGGTTTTAGTACTTTAGTGATTGGTGTACATTCCTACGCGGGTACGTAATTGTTATTTTATTGGAACGTGACAGTAAATATTGTCAACTAAAATGTTTTAAAAATTAGCGAGGTGAATTCAAAGCTCTTAAAACTTGTATGTCTCGACTGTAAAAATTGAACTCGTATTTTCAGACTAAAAAGATAACCATGCTTGGAAACCACGTTAAACTTAATTTATTTGAAAAAAAAATCAAATAAGTTTCTGTTATCGCTCTCGAGAAAATTCTACCCTTGTTGTATTGATTAAACATTTAAATAAAAATATATGTCTGAACGTATTGGTTTTACTTTTCGTTATTAACATACACTTATAGTCAAAACAAATAGGTGAGAAAACGTTTCCTTAAAATGTTGCGTTTTCTTATTGTTTTTAACACTATTCTCTTATGATATAGTAAATCTGTAAAATGTCTGAGAAGCTGTAATAAAATATTGTCTGAGTTATAATTTAATTGAATGAGTTTCTATTTCTATTAATCTAGAAAGTTTACTATTCTCAATTACTAGTTAAAGAACTTATTTCTATGCAAAAAATGTTTCCCTTGAATAGGTAGGTATATGTTTGGATAACAATTAGATATATTTACATATTTAGCTCTCGATTTAGGTTAAAAAACTTTTATCATGATATTATCATTAAACAATTATTTAATTTTAATCAGAATTGTAGTTTTCTCTGCAGACTACAAAATCATCTCCTATAATATTATATATATATATATATATAATACATAAATCCAACCAACATTACTTTCTGCCTAAATTTGAATTTATAATTAACAAGAATAACTAACGTTTTAAATTAGTAGAAACTATTTAATTCAAGTTAAAAACTTTTTGAATGTTTAAATATATTAATAATATTGTGTAAAATAAAACAGTCGATTTGAAATGCATTAGTAAAAACTATGCAATTACGATAATTCAAATTTATTTGAAATCATGATTCACTTTATAATTTCTTTGTATGGATTTATTTTCAACGCATCTTGCACTAACGTGCTATGCGAGTTGTTAATACAACTTATAATTGTAGATGTCTAATATTTTGATTTACAAGTAAACTTATTATATTATACTTCACGAGCAAAACAATAATTTTCAAAACAAAAATGTACAGTTTAAAAAGTATAAATATACCATATTGTTGAACTATAATCGTACGCTTTGAATATTATTATGGTGTAATATATTTTATGATCATTACGGTATAGTATATCATCAGTGCAAACAAGAAATAATAATAAACGTATACACGATGATTCCTGAACACACATGACTGTGGATTATTATTGGTATAAGTATAATAATATATATATATATACATTATAGTGTTATATACATAATATGTGTGTTTATTAAATATGCTAATAGTAGTTGCTGCACATTATCAGTATAACGTGGCTGTGGCATTCAGGTGAAAGTAAATCTTGTAATGAACTATATTGGGATATGGGTTCACAATTTTTTTTTTTTCATCCCAAGCCGCACTCTATTTATTTTACACAATTTCACCTATGTTATTTATGTTAACATGCTGCGAAACAATGTAACATTTGTCTTGAAAATCTGAATTCCCGTTTTCCAGCTACAGCAACAATATTATCGGGGATTTTATAAAAGGTGAAAATGATTTCGAATAAATATAATATTTTGTTGCATTTTTAACTCTGATTTAGAAAAAGTAAACACATTTTCAAATAAAATACGTCAGATTTTATACATTACGGACAAGTATTATGGTGAATGTCATTTCGGTACCGAAAACGAATTTAATAAATATTTTGATATATAGCATTGTAATCAATTTTACATTATTTAACCGATCACATGGTATATGTTTAATTATAAAACCTAATTGGTTAATTTTTAATAATAAATTTTTAGGGTCAACTACCTTATAATATATCTAATATTTTCAGCACCCGATGTGTAATGAGAAAGCATGTATGGGCAGTATTATGTATCCACCGACATTCCATAACTCAACTGTGAGACCTAAAGCCGAAGTGCTAATGCTGGCCGAAGATTTCATGAAACAATATTTCGCTTCCATAAAAAGGTAAATATTCTTAAACATCATATTATTTCAACGAGCAGTAAAATAAAGTATATTAAAAACATTGATTAGATAAATCAAGGCCTAGTGTAAAAAATAACTATACAGTCAATGTTATATGGTAATTAATGATTATGGTTTAGTGCATCCCTCCAAATAGCCATAATATACATAAGATGTTAGGATATTAAAACACAACACAGGTATTATAAATTTCAATGGGAATAATCTAAAATATAGATAATTGTTCTTTTGATATGCTAATAAAAGAATAAAAAATTGATTATAATATAATTATTGTATAATAACTGGCAAGGTACAAAAAATAATCCAATTTCAATATATTCAAATAAATTATGAATAGCATTACAACAAGTATCATATTTGATAGGTATACTATATATGCACCTAGTAATTAGTACACATTAATGAGTAACACATTAGTTGATATATTATGGAACTTAAATAGCTGATGTAAAAAATAGTATGAACCCATTCCAAGTAAAAATAATTAATTGAAAGTTCTGTTATTTGTAATTTTCTGTTTTTTAAATAATAAAATATCTTGAATTTGAAATTGAAAACTGCTCTCTTCGCGATAGGTCTAGGATAAATGACAAAGAAATAAGTAAATAATTAGAATTTTGCCTTAGAGTCATATACGTAACTCGGTAAAACACTGATGCGCGTACAACATTATTTAATTCGGAAAAAAAAAATCTGTATTAACTTCATTAAAAGTTTCAACGTACGTTGCACATAATTAGTACTACGATATTATAAAGTATGTTAGATACGTAATACAAATTTAGCGATTCCACTCTCCCGCTCATCGATGATACAAATGGTGTGTGATTATATTAAGTTTGTGTGTTGGTATCGGTTATTGTAATCACCTTCTTCATGTTTTTCGTCAAGATCGCTTGCGCTCCGTATAAATGATTATCATCGTATTAATATCAGCTGACGTCGTGCATTATAATACACATCAAATGCTGTTCGTAACTCACACTGTAGTTATGAGCTATTTGATCCCGTGTTTTGCGCATTTCATTTCTATAAAACGACACAAGTATAATATACATCTGCCTATTATATCAATCAACTCGAAGCAATATACCGATTTCGATACGGAATACTATACATCATCCGAAGATTCTCAGACTGCCGCGGCATTATATCAGCTGGTATACGGCAACGCGCGAGACGGCACGTGCAATCCCGTCCTCTATCACGATCGAATAATATAACAACGTTATACAACACTGATGGCCTTTTTCGCATCGCGCTGCATCCCTTGCGTATAATATTATAATATACTAATAACTCATCCGTCGAAAAAATGTGTGCACCGCGCGATTTTATTGGCAAAATATCCGAAGAACTTCAACGCCTATAAATACTACAACTTTCTTCGTTGGACAAACACAGCGATATTATAGTATCCTGTAAACTACAAACGTGAATTAATTGTTTGCAAAATACATCGGACTCAATTACCTAATATGTGAAACTGTTACCTCGTACAATATATTATTAACAATTCTTCTAACGTTTTGCCCGTATATGGATTACAATACATTATTAAGTAATTGAATGTGTTGATATTATTCATTGTATTTCCATGTCACATGTTAACCCTTAATGGTCTAACTACAATAGACGTTTTCCAAACTATATTTTTAGCACATAAAATCGTTATCAATTATGATCATCTCTGTACAAGCAATGGTTATCGCAATAATAATTTTTTCGAAGAAATATTCTATTCAATAATAATATTAGTCTTAGATTATTGTGCGAAGAAAACTTTCTATCTTGAATATACTATTAGGATTGTCACGCAATTGGTTAATAATGTTGGTGGCACGTGCAATAACATGAATATTTGATTTGATGAAATGATAAATATGAAATAAGCTGAACAACAAAGGTGGTTTAGAAGATATAAATTTATTTTCGAGGACTGAATTTTGTGTCTACCTCGATCCTGCATCTAGATCTAGAACGACTGCGATTGCAGCAGTCTTATTCATTCGCATACATATTTCTATTTCGTTTTCATTTTTTTCAACCATGAGTAAAATGTGAGATAAATGAATTTTTTATTTACATTTTTAATATTTAGTTAATAATTGTATATCTAACTGTACTTCAAGTTAATGAATACCGAAGAAAATCATAATAAAAAGATTTAAATTTGTTTCATGCAGATAAATGTTACATTTCTTCCTCGCCTTGTTTCGCACAGAAATATGTCTATAGAAAATTTGTAGTTGGTATTAAAAAGTAGTGTTATAAGAATTTATTTAGTGGGAAACGTATGATTTTGTTGTTTAATTAATTATTCATACTTATAAAAAAGAAAGGATTTTGTTTGTAAGAAATAATTGTATTGAAAATTACCCAAGTATATCTTATATATATTTTTAAAATAGTGATAGTCAAATTGTCTAAAGTAATCAATATTACGTCAGTAAGTATTATAAGTTAAATGAGATAAACTGAAAACTTTTATAAATAAATAATGAAGTCACATCGTAGTATTTTATTATAAATAAGTAGAATCATTTATTGGTCATTATCAGTAAATCTACTATTCATCTAAGTCATTCAAAAAACCTAAATTTTACCTGTTACCGTTATTATCACATAATATTGTTTCGATACGACAACTATATAATCTTCAATCGATGGATTTTGTTTAGTTCTTGTTAGCCTTCTGCTTATTGTCAATAATACATCCTCTGTTGCATTTCTAACAATGCTCCAACTTTCGTATTCCATTGTTACTATTAAATCAATCTACCGTTTATAAAGTAAAATAAACTATAAGCCTACTTTTGTGATCAGGTTGTCGTCTATAAGCTATATCAACCTAAATGTTATTAATAATATTTACTAAGGAAAATTCTAAATGGACTTGGATTAATTTCGTATATATGGGTGTATTGGAAATGATGTGACGTTCACTATATTAAAGGAAATAAAAAAAATATCATAATTCAAAATAATTTTATATGTATTAGGGACTTTTTTTCAAAATTTTCTAAACAAAAGCAATTTGTTCACATATAAAGTGAAACAATTCTTTCGGATTCATGTTATAAGAAATTATTGTTTAACAGCACGTTATATATTATTTAATCAATATTTTTATAAAAAAAAAAAAAAAAAATTGCGAAGTAAAATATACAACAATAATATTATTATAATATAATACAATATGTAGTTACTATACTATCAAATATTAAAATAAGGTACAACTTGGTTTTCGGAAAACCAAATATACACGATAAATTATTAATCATTCTAAACCTCATATGACATATATTTGTTGTTTGATTTATTGAAGAAAAAATGCTCAATAAAGTCGTCAAGTTTTTATTTTATTTACCAAATCCCAGGTCAGTTTGCTGTTTTACTGTAAACTGACCGTAAACTTGAATAGTTGAATTTTATAATATTCTGTTTTCTTTTTTTTTCATTTTTCCTAAGTTCAAATCCCTATGGGCAGAAAGATGTTCACATTATATATAGGTAACTATATGATATGGTATAACCCAAAACCAGATTCCAAGATTTATTCATGTATTAAGTATAAAAAGGACACAATAAATAATAACTTTGGAAAATATGATAAAGTACAGTTGTAGATCGTTTAGTAAAATCATACGCATTTAATTTCAGATGTTATTTTTCAATTATTTTAAAAAAAAGTATCTACTTAAAATAAAAACAATATTAAATATAAATTCATATTAACACAAACACTTCTCATTGTTTACTTTATTTAAAATCTGTTTTTGATAAAACACAAACCAATAATTTGATTCATGTTATGTTAAGGCGTTAAATAAAATATACGTGGAAAACAAATAACTTGAATTTAATTTATTCACTTATGCAGCTTGTTTTCCATAATCCACTCAATTTAAAATAGTTTTCTATAATTTTAGTTTTCCTTTTTAATTCTTTTTACAAGGTATTTTTTAAATAAGAGACATATATTTTTAAAACGATTTTCCTTTTAGTTATTTATAATAATTACCATTTTAAATAACTATGCAGTATAAAAAACATAAACGCATGTAAAACAAAAAAAAGAATTCAAATATTTACTTTGCATGGAATTTTCTTGTATTATTTTCACAAATATAATTTATTTTTATCCATGCAATTTATATGCATTTTAGTACATCTAATAAACATAAATGATAACAAGTCGTATTATATGGATTCCCATTGGAAACTTAAGCGGAAAAAGCAGATGACGACACTCCTACAATATTTTATTTAATAATATTTTCGGATATTTATTTACTATATTAGAAAAAATAATTATTAATTTCAGGTTAATAATTTAAATATTTTGATAAGTTAGAAAAACTTATCTTCTTTTTTTGTAAAAACAAAGTATAGTAAATGTAAATTATAGTATAGTAAATTTCTTTTTCAAAAATAACACGTAATTCACACAAGTATTTTGCAAATGCTGTTCAATTTATATATATATTTTCTATAATATAAGTACTTCTTCTGTTATAATTTTATTTTTTTCACAAAGAAACATTTTGTATTACAGTTCTCGCATGTACAAAGTGGCAACTAAAAAACACCCTTTTCCTTTGAGGGTAGTCCCATGTATATAAGTATAAGAGCATAAAAAAGTATTTACTAAATATACCATTTTAATATTTTCTACTAACAAATTGCTTTGCGTTGATCAAACTATTTAAAGGTACGTACAAAATTAATTATTTGGCTATACAAACCATTTTGTCGTAAATGTATTTATTACACATTTTAAAAAGACACTGTTTTAAATAAAACACCAAATTTATAATGTACAAATAAATCAGTGTGGCATAATTTTGATCATTCAAAAAATAAAAATAAAAATGAGAGCAATTATTGAATGAATCATTTTGAAAAGTTTTGCTTTTAAAGTTAATTTGTAAAAACAAAAAAAAAACAAAAAAATTTCAAATGATTAAAACAATGTTTAAAAAAATTTTTCATGCGTTAATTGAAAATAATAACAATAATAATAATATAAAACTGCACGTGCTTCAAGCGTCGTTTAGTGCCCACATATCACATATTATGCAATTTATTGAAATAAAATATAATTTTCTTGTCGCTACGAATTTCAAATTAAATAATAAACGCCATTAGGGTTTCGGTAGGTACCTGAGAGTTGTTTTGAAATTTAAAATTGGCAAATGTTAGTCCGTTAGGCTTTTAATCAGGGCAGCGATGGCGTTAGGTAAACTAAAGTTTGTACAGCCACCGAAATTGAACGGAGGTAACTGCCGCGGAGATAACCAATTCCCGGAAACTTGTGTCCACGTGTCACGCTGTCAGGTTGTATTTAGAGTTTTCGCGGAGTCAAGTGCGTATTACACAGTTTTAATCACAGTTAAATATACCGGTTGGCTGCGGATTTAAAGGATCCCCGACTTGTAGTTAGAAACGCGCGCAATTGTGTAATGTACCTAATGCGTGCGTATGGGTGGATTAGATATTACTGTAACAAACGTTTAGCAAATCAGGCCGATACGCTTATCGTGTAATGCAATACATTCTTGGTTAGGTGTAACTATTTGAGTTGGGTCGTACTAGTATATAATATGTAGGTACACTATATACGTATTACATAGTCTGCAGCGGGTACACCTTTGCGCGCAATAAAATCCGGAAATCTTTCGCGTACAGGTGTGCCAGAATGCAGTGTAATAACATTATGACGTAGTATATAGCAGCGTATCATCTATACGTCTTGTCCGTCGTACGGTTAATATAATAATAATAATATATTGTTATTATCGTTATCATTGCCGTTATTATTGCCGTTGTTATCCCCCGGTGGGGTACCGAAGTGCACGCGTGTAATGGTAATATAATATACGAGATAATACTTTCGTTTATTTTTGTCGTCCCGACATACAAGAGAAGACCATACGTGCGCGCGTACACGGACAAGGTTTTTACGACCCCCAATAAAACCGTTGCGCAGCGGCTCGTCGTAGACCCGTGCCGCAGTTGTTTTTGCGTTTAACGCGTATATGCAACGCGTATACGAGTGATTCCAACGGGTATCGGACCGGTGGTGGCTCGGGAGGTGGATTCATTTGTTTGATTGGAAAAAAGTAAAATAAATAAACAACACGGCTTTAACGCGAATAAACCGAATAACTAAAGAGTGCAGGGAGAGAGAGAGAGAGAGATCGAAGGAGCAGTACCTAATGTACACGGGAAAAGCAATAAATCGTCGACGATAATAATAGATCACGGCAAATGTTGAACGATCGTATATTATAGTATAGTAAAACGTGATATGACGCAGTAAGGGATTACTGCAGCAGTGTAATAATACGGTAACAACTACTACTACTATCTCTTACTATAGGGAAAGTCGCTAAAGAGACAGTGCATATACGCGCGTGTGTTGTACTCATACTAGCTGCTCGGATGACCGTTTCAGCAGAACAACAAAAACGGTTAAAACTATTGCGTCCCCATAAAAGCTATATACTCGTATACATAATAGTAATATGTAATATGCTCTGACGAGTGTAAAAACGAAAACTATACAACTGTTAATCATTTCAACACTAAAGCGGCTCAATTATCGTCGCTGTTCCAGAATTATATATTATATACGATGCGTATCGCGTATAGGTGTACAGAGGGGAAAAAAACGAATATATCATATTGTGTATGATTTCGATCCGTTTTCAATTCGACGTTAACTTTTTAGAACGCTTTTAAGATATTACGTTTAAACATGCGTTCGTGATTATTTCTCGTTTCTCGTGGTGATTAGCATCAACCTTCATATTTATATACATATCTATGTATCTACATTATAAGTATATATTTATGAATATATTATAATCTTAAACGCCTTATTTCCTACTTAATTAGATTGGCAAAATATATTAGAAAAGTGCTCTTTTTTTAACTTAACGATTACATCTCCTTTACTAAAAAGATTTAATTTCAAAGATAAAAAAAATGTACAATCGAAGGGGGAAAATAATTTTTTTTCCAACGTAGAAATTGTACGTGAAAATAATATAAATTTAAATTTCGAAAACGTTAATAGGCTGGTAGTACCTATGTCCTACGTAATAATATAATAATGTAAATAGTGAATTTTGTGTACGACACACTTTCGGCGAAAAAATGATTTAGATAAACAGTAGACGATACTTTTGATGATACCTAAATGACAACGCTCAATGCGTATATACGAATATACTGTATATATGGTATATTACTTTTACTTATAATATATGAAATATTAACATGACCAATTAAAAAGTACTTTTTTCAGTTCGGTGTCGACTTGCGACATACGTGAAGCCCGCTCCGTTATCTCGACTTTTAATATATTATTATTGTAATTAGTTCACGGATTTGACACGTCGAACGCGCCTTCAATTTCAACACGGATAATAAAACCTCTACTCGACCACCAAAATTAAACAGTCGTTGTCTTGATTCCGTAATTCATCCATTCATACGGGAAAAAAATAAAAATCTTTCATTTGGCCAAATTGCTTCACCGCGTGACCGATGAAGACAAGGAAATCGAACTAGACGCCTCCTGCGATGTCCCCGAAATAATCGAAGTACCTACTTTGTGTCATCAAAATGACAAAATCAGGATTCCGCCAATCTGGGTTCAAAATAATAACAATTTCTCTACTTTCAAAAACACGTTAGTATAAAGCTCATCGATTCTAACGAGTTCACGCGTGTAAGCCATCGTCTTATTTTTTGATTTTCCGTCCATACTTCTAAATTTTAATGTAATCATGCATTATCTTTATCTGTAATTATTTGGCTAAATTGTTTATACAGAAAGTTCTTAAATTAAAAAAAGTAAATTTAAACCTTTCATTTTGCGCTCGATTTATACTGTTTAGTGTAATTGATCCCATTAAACTCAAATTAATCTATGCTAATCAAACTAGGAATTATTATTCAATATTGCAATTAAGTTAAATTTTTTTTTACTTTATTCACATACCACAGGGATGTGCATACAAACATAATAGCAATTACAGTTCTATTGGAAAGTACAAGAACAATTTCAAGCTCATGTTTAACATGCCATGCCTGTCTTAAATAGGATGGAGAGAAATACAACATTTGTAAACAATATAAAAATATATTTCTCAATTTTATTTAATAAAATTAAACAAATGTTACAGATTAGATATTATAATTAGTTACAGGTTTGATTAATTTACCTCCTGTAAACTTATACAGCTTATACTGCCGATAAGGAGTTATGAATTTATGATTACTACTAAATAATAATAATGAAATATAAACAAAAAATTAAATGGTAATACTACAAATCAAATAAATTGAAGTAAATTTAATTTAATGATTACAATAAATATTGTTAAGAAATAATAATATTTTATAAAGAATAATTTTAGCGATAAGTTAAGTAAAATAATTCTATCGTAATACAACAAAATGTTATCATAAAGTTATTGTTAAAGCACTTCTTACTTTGATTCCAAAAATAATAATTTATATAATATACTAAGCTTTTAATATTAACGATCCCCCGTCCCCAAGTATCTTTTTTAAAAATTAAAAAGACATATAATTGAAGAATCCAAAATATTTACAAAATACTGACCAAAAGATTTATTGGCATATTATTTAACCAATAAATCATACTTTCTCAATTTTCTGTTATTATTTAAATCTTTATGATAATTATTAACTAATTTAAATTTATTTGCTAAATACATCATAACAATTTTTTCTACTATTTAATGTATTCTTCTATTCTATTTACCTTATCAAAATATATGAACAGTAACTATTAGGCATTGCATGTTTTGATAGTAAAAAATTGGGTTTCTATAAACTTTTGATAAACATGACAGCCTGCCGGTTTCACACTCGATACAGCACTGAATACATAATTTCAACGCATTAATATGCGTGCTACGTACGTACGAAATTCACAATGAGTCTCGGGAGGATAAGAGTTTGACAGGTCATTGAGTAGAAGTTAACTACGTATAAAAATTAAAAAAAACATCGTTAATATAAGAAACACGTTATAACTTATATTTTAACACAAATGACGGAATAATATCTCTAGCACAAACGTCTATACTAGTTTTCGGTAAGTATTAAAAAAAAAAAAAACAATAATCATAACAGTTGAGCTTCTAAAAAGTTGTGATTTTAACCGCATTTTTAAATAAATGTTCAATCAATTAAACCGTAAAACAATTAAACATTACCATTTACTAAAATGGATAATATCCATATTGTGTAAGCGTGCCATAGAAACAAAACATCGGCACTTTCAAAAGTCACACATCAATATAAGCTATGGTAATGACTAGGGAACGGATTTGAATGCAAATTGCATTTTTTTCTGAATGTCCGAAAACATTGGTTTACAAGTAAAAAGTTCATTTCACACATCAACGAATTATAAAATGTTACTTTTATTTTGCATTTTTTGAAATTTTAAGTGCATTTTGTGGTTTTTAAGTCATTTTTTCAACATTTTTTCCACATTCATTCAAAAAAAATTAAAATACCTAAATATATATTATGTTATGAAATTACGAAATTATTGTTGACACGTGTAGACACAAAATATATACATACAAGTTACAACAGATTATTGTATTTAAATATTTTTTATTAGATTTTTCATAATAATGCATTTTTTTATAAGTTTTAAAATCAAAATTTTGTTTTTATTGAATATAAACCCATTTTTAAAGTTTTTTAGAGCATTTAAATCCGTTCCTTAGTAATGAATAATGATATTATGATTCGATGTAAACGCATAGTATATACTTGGGATTATTATCAAGTAATAATGTAACTGCGTATCTTGTAAACAATGATAATATAATTTTCTAAACAATGTAATTCAACGGAAGTTTTACATTTAACTAGTTTTTTAAATACGTTTTAACAATTTTAATGAGTTTACGTAATAATGAAAATATAAATTGAACGTATGACGTATTCAAAGCAAAGGTACGATGGATATTGCTAGCTTAGCTACTGCTAATGATCCGTGCAATTCGGGGTAAGCTATAAGCGCTCTGTTAAACATTTTTGTCGCTAATAACATAAAGAGATTAAGCTGGTGGATTTCCCTCTATTTTTTTCTCCTCTTAAAAGTATCCCACCCATTTTAAACTAATTTTTTTCCATAGCAAAAATATTTTTTCCTCTTCTCAAATCATATACATAAATAACGACGTTAAAACGTCACACTACTAGTCGGATACCAACAATCTGCATTATAACAGGATAAAATGTAATTACATTTTATAACATTACTAACATGTATGACTTTAATTGTTTGGTGATTAAAACTTAACTTTTACTTCTCTGGATGTCCGTACATCAATATAATTGGATCTTGGGTAAATAAAATATCAAACTATTTAATAAGCTTTAGTTTTTACTGATTGTACCGATTTAGCAATTAGACGCAGTGTCTCCAAATTAAGAAAATAAAAAAATATTAGGTATATACTCACGGTAGTAGTTTAAGACTGGGTATTTATTTATGTATATTAAGACATAAATATAATTATATTATGTAAGTAGCTTAAATATATTTCTAAAATCTATGAAATAACAGTCTCAAACCTTAAAACGCATTTGATTTGATTTTTTTTTTTTAATTTGATTTCAAAAAAAAATCTTAATAAGTATATACTTTTTTAGCATATGCATATTTACCGAGAATTGCTCAGTATCGTTTTGAGAATTGAGAATAAATTCGCTATCGTGTTCAAGTTTAAAATAACAGTATGTAATTTATTCCACGAGAAGTCGAATGAAGAGAGTACAGACCGAATTCCACAAAAGAATTGGCTATTTACTTATTTTACGTACAATGGTTTTTCAATTTTTCTATAACAACTTTAGACCAGTTATTTACTACTATACAAACATAGATTGTTCCGACTTCCAAGTAAAAGGGAAATACGCTGCTTAGTTTAAATCCCAGGTGGTGATTCATTTGGCAATGTTTGCCGAGATTTATAAGTTTAACGCATGTTAAGCATTGGATTAAATGAACAATTTTGGTCAAGTCCATCTACTAAATTTACATCGCTGTTAACAAATAAATCTACAAGTTGTAATGAAAATACAAGTTTTAATTTACAGAGTTATAATGTATATGTGATGTTCAACTTTAAACAACAGTAATAAATACTCGTACATCAGACTATAAACCATAAGGTATTTCAAAAAACCTCTAAAAACACTGTTACATAATTAATTCATTGTGATAACAATCTTCAACAATCAACAATCTTCTTGTATTGGTACTTTGATTTCATAATCTTAACAATTTCTTAGGGCAATTATACCTTTTAAGAGGATTTTTTCGGTACTAAATCTTAACAGTTTTTGTCTTAAAACTATTGTTATGTTATATGAAGGAATATCAAAAGTCAGCATTGTTAAATCAAATTGTTAATCAATTTTGTTTTTTTTTACGCAAATAGTTTTTTATAAGATAAATATTTTAAAATACTTATATACAAGTATGCATTTTGTAATAATAAAATGAGTATTTATTTTTATTTATTTATTTCTTATTTATAACTGTGATACTAAAATAAATCTAAAATCATTTATATTTTCTCGCAATCCAATTAATTAATCTGATTACCAGTAAAATTATTTGTAATAAAAGATCTCCATTTACAATAAACATTTAATGTTTAATATATTTACTGAATTGTACTTCCAATGATTATTCAAATGTATATCGTCATAATATAATAATATTGTATTCACAAAAAAATTATTTTTTGTTCCGAATAAGATTCAAAAGATTTCAATATTTATATTAAATATAATTTCGTATTAAATTATTTCATTATCCTATATTCTAGGAAACCCTGAAACCCAAGTAACACTAAACATTATATATTTCATTACACTTACTTGTAAATAGTCTGTAGCTTAAATAAGTATTATCAAATTCCAAGTTTAATGTGAAAAATTAACAAAGCTGTTGTATCATACGCACTTATTTTGCTTCAAATTACGGTGACATAATGTTTAAATGGTTTAAGTTTAAAAATCAATTGTTTTTATTCATTTACTGGTCGAAGCTTTAACTTGAACCGACAATAGTTTTCCCATATGTTTTCAACAAATAAGATATATTATATTTTATTCGTCTTATGAAATGACAAAACCAACTACCACTACCGTACTATAAGTTAGAACACATTCTAATGTGTATGTGATGGGGTGAGGTTGTGAATCTGTAATTCGATACAAAGCGCGTTCTGAAATTTGCATTTATACTTACCTTTGGATAATGATGTTTATGAAATATGCCAACAAAAAGCGCGTTTCGCAACGGTAAAGTCTTTTAACTAGATGTACTATTGTAAACAAGTTTTGAACGATTGATAAAGTGAGCAAAAAGTTACGGTGCGCTTCCATATGTATTCATCGCGGTCGGAGGGGATTATAATGCAAAAACTTAGGCTTTCGCCGACGAGTGTATAGGCAGAATATTATATTTATATAGTGACGGCGGTGACAGGTACACGCTACGTTGACACCTCTATTTACAGTGTAAAATATAACAACATAGCTTATATTATATTATATATATATATATTTATTATAATAGTGAAAATAATAATAATAATAATAATAATAACAATAATTATAACAATAATAATATATAAAGTGAGGAGAATAGGTAAAACGGATTCGCCGGTAGAGGGGACGTCTGCTAAGTTATTATTAAACGATCCAGCAATCCGATAGCTACGAAACTTCGGCGGACGAACCGTAGCGAAAACGAGGAAGGGAGAGGGATCGCGCGTCGTAGGTGTAAGGCATACTAAATAGGCATGTGCGTGTAGTGTATATCATAATATAGGTATAGTAACGGATTAATCACGTGGACACGCTGGTTGGAATGGCGTGTATGGGAAAGGGATAGGGATCAATGGTTAACGAAAGGAAATGAAACGTAAATGACCGGAACCTTCCGGCAAAGAACTTTTAATACAAAGCTATACTTTCTTTTAGCGTTTTCCGAAAAACCGTTCTTGGATCTCCTCCCGGTGGAATATATTGTCAGATTTCCCGTTCCAAATGATTAAATGCGTTGTTGCCGACCGCGGCCGCTGCCGTAACAGTAAATCAGTGAAAAATAGTGACGTGTACGAATTAAAAGACACACGCGTCGTATGCTATATTCGCGCATCACTTGAATACCGTAGCAGCGTTTCGAGTTTTCGACATGATACGCGCTCGAAATGAGAATCGATAGCAGTTGGATAATATTATGCCGTTTCGTATATAAACTCATACGTTACGTGTACAGGATGGCCTACCACGATTTCCCGAAATCTCCGTAGTTATTAATTGTTTTATTTCAGTACGAACTAGGACAGCGGTTCCCAACCTCGGATCACGACACAAATTAAGGTCGCAGAAGTTCTTACGATGAGTCGCGAAAACATTACTTACAATGTAAATCGAAATATTCTAATAGTAAAATGATAGAGAAAGAAAATATTTTTAAATAAGTTCTAAAAAATGGCTGGCACGGGCTGGAGTATGAATTAATTTCATATTAAATGTTACTATTTTTATAATATTGTATATTGGCCAGTTTTTTTATTTGTATTTTCTTTTAATGTTATTAAATAAATATTTTGTTTGTAATCATGATTTTTTTTCTGTGTCGTCAAAAGTTAAATTTAAAATATTAGGATCATGCTCATAAATAGTTGAAAACCCCTAGCCAGAGGGTCATGTATATGTACTATTACTTGTAGTCAACCGACTGAGAAAAAAGAACTTTTACATTTTTCATTTCAATAAAATTACCGCTAGTTGTGGTACAAGTTGTTACGAACATCTAATCGTCGTAATCGATATCTACTAGGTTTTATAATTAAAGTTAAAGTAAGTTTATAAGAGAGAATAAAAGCGTGTACCTGGAATAAGTACCGGGTAATTAATACATTTTTATAAAAAAGATAGTTAACAGATTTAATGTTAGCACTATCTGCATGTAGTCAAATGATAATATCAGTAATCTTTATACAATTGCAGTCAACAGTGCTGGAGTATTAATGAATATTTCTGTCGTACATCTGTAGGCTATAATTATCTACAAATGTAATTATTATAATAATCAATATAATTTCTATAGATGCGATTGTCTTCTCTCATAAACTTACAATTACTTTGGGTATGAAATCGATATAATTCGATTTTTGATTGCGATTCATTAAATTTTCAGCATTTCAGCATACAATATACTCATACTATAAATCTATTGAAAAGTAAAATTCAAAGCTTATGTTTTTCAATCTATTAAAGGAAAAAAATATAAACTTGACTATGTATATTGACTATGATAGCGGATAGTCGGCAATCACTAATCACTGAATGTAGTAATCTGTAGATAATATTGTTTCAATATGCTTGTTCAAAACTAATTTAGGTTTTAATCCATAAACAAATATTTCGTCGCAGTACCTCCATTGGAAGGCATCTGAACTCTGTCAAATCTGCCTCTTGTTTATTTTTATTTTAACTTTATTTTTTGTTTTTATTTTTTTTTCTTCTCTAGCTAAACATCACTTGCTCTTATTGTTCTTTTTGATACAGATTGAGAAAAAAATAAAAAATATTTCGTAAAATATTAACATTTAGAAAGCATAAGAAAATGTCTGGTAAAAATATCATTTTAGACAAAATGAATTATATAAAATTACCAAGAATGGTGTTTTTTTTTCAAACGAATTTCGTTTGCGCTCGAGCAATACAAACATTTGAACTAGGATCGTTTTTTGTTTTTTTATTTTTACAATGAAATTATTGTATCGTGCATAATACCATGTTGTGTTATAGAAACGATAATGCGTCTATACGGCTGCGGCACGTATCGTATAATAATAATGGTGCGCATATAATTTAATATTAATACGTGATCGTTATTTTTATGTTTTTACTATTGACCTATTATGTGATTGTTGTGCGTATAAAATATAACGCATAAAACAGTGACGTGCGGTGTTCGGTGCACGGGGGAGGGTAGGGCGTTTACGCGTTTTTCCGTTCCCGAGAGGAATAGGCCGCGCATATACCGTTAGCTTTCATGATATGGGCTTTTCGTGATATTATACTTGATACAAGGAAGTTATTACGACCCATCATGCATGCAAATAGCCTAGAAAAAAAAAAAAAAGAAAGAAACCCACTACTTTACACGAGGGGGGCAATAAAAGCGTTATACTCTAGAACGGGCAATTTATTCGATTTGGCACGGAGTAGTAGCATAGGCAACGTGTGTGCCTTAATTGTTCGACGCATATTCGTCGTTGCACCGGCCGCGGTTCCCCCGGAAATAAGTCGACTGCTATAGCCTATTGCTAACCAGACCGCGGTCGTCGTCGAGTGATGAATGTACAGCGATTATAATAATAGTATTACGCTGCTCAGAACTTACGTGCGAATTGCCATGCGAAACTTCCGATTATGACGATATCGCGCCGATTATACGTAGGTACTCAATTAGCACGCATTCATACCTATTATGGACGTATAATTTGAGTAGAACCGACGACAGGATCCGCGAATAATTAGACACTATTATTATACAATTTTGAATTTATTGTTCGGCATATTAAGTGTACCGGTATAATATCGTTTTTATCCGGTTTCACTTGCCAGTAAAGGCTGCCAAAAAAATGTTATCAATTTTCGGAATATTGTGATCATATTATTTTGTCACCGTATAATGTAGAAACCAATTCGTTACATCATGTTTTATCACACGAAAACAAATATTTTCATCATTATGATAATGTCACGATGATTTATCACGTCATCATCGATTATCATAATTTTACAATTTTTCATTTACATAAACGCTTCTTTTTTTTTTTTTCATCCAAAAACCGTCGAAAACCCTGCTTTCCGATCGCACAGGTATACATTTAAATAATAGTCAGACGATGTGTGTACTCATACATTATTACAGTAAAGTTTTTCTCATCCAATTTTCGAAACAAGCTCATTGCTTTTGAACGTATGTAATCATGTTTCTTATTTTTATTGTCTTGTATATAATTCTGTTCGATTGAATTTGAAACAATGCAATTACAGCGAAGTTTGCTAAATAAACAAACTGGAATGCTACGGATAGTAATAATAATATTATGTGTACCTAGGTATACTATATTGTAAATATGATCAGGAATATCTACTGGTGGCCCACGTACCATTTTTAACATTTTAAATTATTTTATAAATATATAAAATTTTAGGATTTTTCTGTATTTTATTTTATTATATTTACCAAATCCATATAATGTTTATCGTAAAACGTAGGTATAAAGTTTTATCTAGTTATTTGGTATCTAATACTGAACTATTAAATGTAAAATGTAAATTTGAATGATTTTTTTTTCTTTTTATATTCTTGGGTCGTTAAATATTCATTTCAATAAAATTTGCCCGTTAGTAGTACTAGTTGTCCTTCCCTGATATACATGATATTACTCGAATTTGTTGTTATTAAAATGATGTTGGTATAGCTATTGATCACTATATGCACCCTTACATTTGTTAATGCGATTACTCACTGTGTATGCTTGGTCGGATAACGTAATTCTTCAAGTATCTACGTGCTTTACGCGTACCACTGGTTGGAGTTCGCTGACATAAGAGATGGACTCATACTATCGTCCGTACTCTGATAAAGTGCGAAGAAAATTAAACCCCGACTGTACTGAAAAATATTAAGAATTGAGTTTAAGAAAGTTTACACAAAAATCTCGTTTGGTCCCGTACGATCGGTGGAATTGCATCTTCTTTCGTGTCAATCCGAGTATCAACATCGCGGCTAGAAATCGAAATCGAACAAATACTTCTATCGACCGAAACGATAACTTCGTTTTTTCGTTCTAATCTCTACTGGTTTAGCGATTTCTGTAGTTGCGATTAAATTTGTTATAAATTATATAATAATCTAATATTATATTTATATCGTAATTGGAAATATATTTCGGTTAGTCGCGTCAACTCGTGCAACGGTCGGTCCAGGATATTTGTACATTTAAATTTTCGAATTTAACCGTTTTAACAAGACGTTTAACGTAACATAATATTATTATTTTATGTAGTATTTGCGCTAAATATGATATTTTCTCACCACGACATTTTTCAAAAACATTTATCACTTAGTATACCGGTCTCGAGACGAATATTATTATACATATTATGTGTACTTACGGTGTTCCGGTACCCACGAACGTGCACATTTACATATCCATTCACGGACGAGTACACGAATAATATAGGAATGTCCTAATCCTAAATATTGTATTATGTTAAACGCGTACGCGGTGTGAGATATTACACTTACATCGATATGATAACTCACGCAGTGGCAAGACCATTAGCCCGCAACGGTACATTATCAAATAGTAAATACTAACCACGCGCGCGTGTCATCGCCGTACACGGCAATATAATAATTAATAATAATAGTAATAATAATTAATATTATTATTATTAATCGTTATTATTATCGTCGTATAGTCAATGCGAGGCGGCGGCGACGTGGAACGCGTGTGTCTTGAGAATAATAAATTATCGCATATAATCTTAAACGTGTAAGCGTACGGCCGGCGGGTAATTATATAATCTCGATATAAACCTCATCTCGAGCGTGGAGGTAGGCAGGTACACCTATATATATATACATATATATATATATATATATATATGTATACGTATATATAATAATAATATCGTGTTGTGTACGGCATCGCGAGGGAAAGGAAGAAAAGGACTATTAATATAAAAGACTCTGTGCCTACAACGTGTACACCGAAGAAGCGGCGAGCCCATTCAGTCACAACTCATAATTCGTCGTCGTCGTCGTCCTCCGTGCACTGCTCTCGTAATCCGCGTCGAGACGTCGAGAGCTTATCCCCAATCCCCACCTCCCGCATCGCGTTGTTGTTTCCGTCTAGAATGTCTAGATGATAAGACTATATTGTCGTCGAAACGCGTGTGTATGTGTGTGTGTGCGTCTGTGTGTGTGTGTGTGTGTGTGTGTGTGTGGTGCCGTAACACTCGGTATAGTCCACTGCAGTTATCATATTATTGTGTTTAGGACGTGTTTGGATTTCGATCCCGTTTGTAACTTATAAAATATATGATTGCAACATAATAATACAACATATATAGGTTGCGCTACTATAGGCGGACTACCTACGTATATCGTAAACCTATATACGCGACACCAATCGACATTGTATACGCAATCGTATAAGTTTTTGACTTGCAAGCGCTACAAATATTCCAATCAAACAAGTGCCAGAGACTATACAAGGTATCGCATCCCTTTGGATATATAATAATAATATGTACTGTATATTCAAGGCAAGGAAAATTGTTTGGAAAAAAAAAAAAAAAGAAAAGAAAAAAAGATGTTTGAAAATATGAAACAATTATAGACGGATAACAATAAACACGTTAACTATACTATTATATTCGGTGATTAATAATTAATTCAATGTATAACCTACATTTTTCGAGTGGCTAATTTTAACGTTGGACGGGGCTGATCATCTCCAACCCTCCCATAATTACGACCATGCTCGACGCGAGATACGCCGAACGTGAGCGAAAAAAAATTATCCTTTTCAATAATCTCTTGAATCATATCGCTTTCGGGATACCCCATAATATATTATTATAAGAACATTGATTGCCGGCAGGGTCTATGTTTGTTTTTAGTCCTATTGAAATGCCTATATTAATCGTACTACTTACACTATTCAGAATAACGAAATATTTTCGCACTACAAAGTAATGATTGCAATCACGATTTTATTTTTTCATAAAAATTGCTTATTAGAGTAAGCTGAATTTATTCACAACGCGCTGTAGACAAATTGCAATATTTCCATATTTTCATGAATTGTGCATTATTTCACTATAGTCGTGAGTTTTACATATCAATGGCATAATATAATATAAAACTATGTTATAATATACTTAATTATTATCATTTTATTATCACTAAAATATTACGTTCTATTATTCGTTTCATTACAATGGTTTTATTTTTTTATTTTTCGAATTAAATTAATCGTATTACAATGTAATGTGAGCCTACTCCACAATTATTATTATCTAACTATTGGCTACATCGTCTACACCTATTCATATTGTATTGTTTTGAATTTATGCACCCCGGGCAACTTATTGAAGCTTTATGGCCTTAACGTCATATACTCGTATACGTAACTCGTCCAAGAAATAAAATACTACGTTCGTTGATAAATGACGGGTCGATGATGGTCGACAGCGGTAATGCGTTTATATAAGAATTAAAAATAGTTTAATAAATAATATTTAACTAATATAATTAAATAATATTTAAAAGAAAGGAAGAAATGTTTTTATTGTAAATTCCCTAAAATCTAAATATAAAAGAAATACTTTAAACTTTTTATGATTAACTGTTATAATAATTGTACAATAATAGCTGATATAATTTATTTATTTTAAAAGATATTATTTGTTCATTTTTACGAACGCGCTATAAAAACTGTAATTTGCTAGAAGAACATTTTTTAAAAAAAGTGATTATAAAAAAAAAACAATTTTTACTTGCTGTATAAATACCAGATTTAAAATACGCTGCTTTTGAGGATTTTTATTAACCTATTATTTCCCTATCTCTATCTTAGTGTTTTTCGTTGAAGTATACATATTTATGCCTTTATATAACCATTAATATTTTTTTCAGTAATTTCGATTTTGATCGTTCGAATCAATTTATTCAGCAAATATTTTTCAACATAATAGATGAATTACATATTATTGTGTTTTAAAATTACTTATCCATATAAAATGACAAGTCAACTTTAAACAATATATTTATCTGATTCGTTCTTGTGAATTAAAATAACAATAATGTATTATTTAAATAAATTTGTAGAATATTATCTATTCAAATAGTTATAAAGGAGAATATAAATATGTGTGCACTTTTCCGTTTTAAGAATTTGCAAGGGACATAGATTATAATAAAACTATTATTTGTACTCCTCAGGTCCAATAATGCTGCGTATGAAGCTAGATGGGAACAAGTGCAAAAAGAAGTTAATTTGACCGGTACGTACCAACTTACAGAAACTGAATTAGCATTTGGTGCTAAATTAGCATGGAGGAATTCTGGCAGGTGTATTGGACGGATTCAGTGGGCTAAATTGCAAGTAAGATAAACATTTTTTATTTTTTTGTTAATTTATAAAAAATAATGAAAAGTGGTTTGATTTTATTTGAAACGATTATAAGAGGTTATACAACTAAAAAATCATTTAATTGTTATGAAATATTTTTACTACAATGAAGAAAAGACTCAAGTGAAAAGAAAACAATTTGTAGATTGTAATAATAATGAAGGAAACAAAAACATGAGTCGAGAATATTTCGCGTCCTAATGAACAACTATAAAAGCATAATATACATCAGTATATTACAGTAAAGTATACTGCACCGGCCACCTAGTCGTATTTATTAACAGTTTTATGAAAAATGTTGCTTAATATCAACAAAATATATATGTGATACATCTTTTTTTTAAATTTTTTTAAGTTATTATAGAAAACTTTAAGGCAGTTCACAAATTATTTTCAATCCATCTTAAGTATGTTTGAAAATCAATGATAGGTACAAAACATTGATAACTCAATCAAAACAGTAATAATAATATTATCTTTTTTTAATTTTATTTTCTAAGTTATTTTGTGGCCATATTATATAATATGCTTCTGAACGCAAACCCATATATTGAGCATTTGCGAAGAATCGCAAAGAAAACATTCAAATAAACCAATGAAAAGTGTGGGTTGTCAATAGTTATCGCGAGGGATTTGCATATATGTAATCTCATTCTGACATATTAAAAACGAATTGAGCTACACTACACGTGTATCGTGCAATATTATCATATGGGTATACAGAAAAAATAAAAACGAAAAATTCATCGCACGACATTGCTCGTCCGATGTTTTAAAATCAATCACTTATGTGTTGTATTTTTTTTTTACTCATCGAACTATTTAGATGACAGGTGTACTCATCTCTGTAATTAGTATTATACTGTGTTACAAATTATAATAATACATTTAACTACTTCATATCATTACTTACCTTGACAATGAGCCCGAGTGGATTAATCTATAGTGGGAATTAGTCTTTTATATTATATTCATGTAAAAATCGCGTTGTGTATAAACGTCCATATTTTTTTTTTTTTTTTAGTAAATGTTACCACATTTTCTTTTTTACTCAATTTTAACAATCGATTACAATGTTTGCTGACTATTAAAAAAAAAAGGGTCAAATAAACGCTTTTAAAGTGTTTCTTTGAACTAAGAAAAATATATTTACAATAATGTGCAAAAGTTAATCGTTTTAATAGTTCCTATTGATTTACTTTCGAATCGTTTAGAATGATTAGAATTACGACATAGTATAGTATTTATACGAATTTTCATTCCTATTATAATATTCTAAGATGATTCTATGATCAATATTTTAAGATACACATCAGTCTTAGGTCAATTAAGCAAGTTAAAAACAAAAAAAAAAAATCGATTTAAAATTATTTAATGCGAATTTGAAATGTTTAGCATATATCTTTATCACATTTAGTAATTATTTAGAATTATTTGTCGATTTGAAGTATTCCGATTTTTTTTATCCTGTTTCCTTATTATTTTTGCTTTTAATTATTGTCTGGCACTTACTACATTGTAATGATAATAGCGGTGACAGAATATTTAATTTTAGATTTATTCAAATATTGTCAACCACAAAAGTCAAATAATTTTAACACTTTCTTTACCAAGCACGTTATTATTATTGTTATCATTCTCTATAACATAGTGGAAAATCTGTTGAAACATCTGAATTTGTATGTGTACAATATTTATTTTTCAGATGTTCGATTGTAGATCAGTGACAACGACCAGTAATATGTTCGAAGCTATTTGCAACCACATCAAGTACAGCACAAACAAGGGTAACATAAGGTTAGTACATATTATATAACAAAAATACTTGCACTGCTCGTCAGACTCGCGTTGCATAATAATTACACAATATCTAAAACACTTTTCTAAACACAAATCATACATCCGCGGCCACTATATTAAACCTATACTTAAAATGTGTATTAGCATATTAAACAAATTCTGGAACCGATGCCTCTCAATTTATTCTTCGCGAAACCCTTATATTATTCCACGGTTATTGTTGTTGTTGTTAGTGGTGGTGGTGTATAATAACACTGCCGTCAAGTAGTCCGATTTCAGTATGCATTTAATAATTTAATTTGCATACGTACCGACCAACGACGTGCGATACTTCTTCACTTCGCATCTAACACAGACAGAATTAAATTCTACAAGTTTGATTAAACTGTCAGCTATTGATTGGTCGCCCCGCTGAACCCGTTCGTGTCAACTTTATTCCTGTTGATTTTATTGTAACGGAAACATTTGCATACATTGAGAAATGAGTCAACGCACACTGGGTCCAAAACAGCAATCTGACGCAAACAATTCGAACCGATGATTTCACTCCCGCGTTTGAAACTGATATAAAAATCAACTTGATATAATTGAAAACAGCACGCGTGTATCGAAAATAAAAATAGGTAACGTATTTAATACGTTTTGTGGGTGTCCTTATAAAAACTAAAACGCGCGAATAAGCTAAATAGTATAATAATATTATTGTTTATATAAAAATTTTGATGAATGAATATTGGAGATGCGTGTATACTGTAGTAGTGTACCTATTATGTAAAAAAGGAGAAAAAAACATAACTTTATTGATTAATATTAGGTACTATATGGTATCAATGTCTTGATAATATTTCTGCTAAACATCGACGTAATAATATACCTTTAGGTGTTTGTACCACTAAAATGTCTTCACCAAAAAGTTTTGCTTCCACGGTTAAAATTAACAAAAGTATAATAAAATGTGTCTCAGTGTCTAAATTACAATACAAATTGATTTTCTTTAAACAATTTATCAATACTCACCGATAAACATGAGTGTAGTCGTCGAATGTGAATCCATTTTGTGAATTGTATTTTAGTTGTTCCACTGACGTAGAATGTATATGTTACACAAAAAATTATTGGTTTTGTTACAACTGATCTAACATCGAATATATATATATATATATATATATATATATTACATCAAAATCAAAAAGAAATCATTAATTTTTAACGTCAAATTTACTGCTTAAATGAATATTTCATAAGGTAAAACTTTATAATATGACGTGTTATTATTCTTATATTACATACTCAACACTCTTAAAAATATTGTTATTATGACATTTTAAGACGGGACGGTTTGCCGCAGTCACTCTCAGTGCTGCGGTTAACCACTTAATCACCACCCAACACTGCTAGAATTTGGATGGGTGACCACACGACTTTAGCGGCATTGTTCATGCCTATGCACATTCGCCACGGTTACCGGATTCTCCTTAAAAAATAGATTAATAAAAAATAATTTTTATACATTTACATAAAATAAAATTATATTATTGTTAGTGCACTTTTCGTTAGTCGTTATCGTTTTTGTACATAGGTACGACGGAGAAAAAATAGACAAATAAATTTAAAAAAACCTTTTTATTTTTCGTTTTTGCTCAATAACATTAACACATTCATTCAATCAAGAAATATATAACTTATGGAATAGATAAGTAAAATATAATAATAGTAAACGATGGTGTACACATCATGATGACAAGAGTATACACTACGTAGACCATGGTGAGTCGTGCTTTTCAACAAAATATGTGTTCGGACCATAATCGGATTCGAAAGCAATAATAATTATTATCACTACCTATACCTACTTTAAAATAATTCTGGAGGAAAGTTGTTTCTGCAGCTCCGATTGATTTTTAATATAATACGATTTTATAACTCGGATTTACAGCTAGTACGGGTAGTCCGACCAATATTTCTAACCGAATAACTCAATTGCAATATAATTGTTTGGTTAAGTTGAAACATAATTAATCGCAAGGTGTTATTTTAAAAGTTTTATCAACTGCGGAATGCATTATGAGATTTAATTTCCTGTCCCACCTAATATCGTTTGTACTTACTTCATCAGCACACGATATATAAAACAACATATAATAATGTATATACATATATATATATATATATATATATATATATACGATGAACTGGAACTTAGGAGCAAAGTGGGATGGATTTTGCATTTAGGAATACCAATGAACTCGAAAACTTTCTTATGAAGATAGTTTTAGTAAACTTTACATTTGGCGCAATTATTTTAAACCAAATGTGCTTACTTATCCAAAATTTACATTTACATCATTATTGTCAATCTGAAAATCTAATAATATACCAAGAACATACACGTTGAAAGTTACATAATATTAATTTATTAAAATATACGTTGGTACTGTAAGTAGCTTATTATTATATCGTCAGCGTTATAAACTACTGTACAACATTAATATGCCAAAGTAAAATTTACTAAGTATATAATAATTGCCGAAGAAGTCATCAGTTATGATATTTTTTTCCAATGAAGTGCGTTTTTAGCTTTTAATTTTTGAACGTAATGAATAATTTATTCGTTGATAATGTGTTCCATTTATAAGACATATCGCGGTAACCTCAAGGGATTATTGTCGTGTTTTTATTTTCACGAAAAATTCTTTAAACTTTTTCCGACTGTTGTGTTTTTTAAACATTAATTTACATTGTATAGTGTATTACACGTTATATTTCCATCGGATATTAGAGATCACACTACAATAGTCGTTATTAATAATAATTTAACTTTTACTTATATAATATTTTCAATAATAATTTCATTTCTTATAGACTTTTGGAATAATATTTCAAACACATTATACTTTTTAAGTGTTCGACTTAGTAAAACACATCCTTATAAATAACCCAAAGTCATATTTGCAAAGCGTTAGTCAAGATTTACATTATTTGTTGATAATATTATTACAATTACACTGTTTAAAGTTCTTAAAAACTCTTTTTTACTTAGCTTACAAAGTAAAATAGCATAATTTTTAAATATTTTTTTTCATTTTAACCAATAAATAATATAAAGCTTAAAAGATATGTATTTTTGTATAAAGCATTTACACTGATCGTAATCACTTATAGTTTATTTTTATAAAAAAAAAAACAGTTTTTGGTTGAAATTTATGGTTTTTCTATATTATAATAAAAAGTTCCAAAGATAAATAAAAAATTTCAGCAGCTACTTATAAAGTTTTGAAAGTTTGCTCTCGTGAAAAAACCTGAAGTTATACAGTTGAAAATATTCGTTGTATTTTTTATAATTGACACAACTATATTTACATTGAATTCTTGATGTCTTAACTTTTTGAGTTAATAACTCAATTTATGAAATTAGCGTTTTATGCCAATATTATAATCTATTTATCATGACGGTTAATTTTGTAATTAAATGTGTGTGTAAATATTTGTAATGTAATATTTCATATTTTTAGAAAAATAACTGATAGATTTAAACATAATTATTTATCTCGACAACTAGATTATTGATATGTTATATTATCAATAATAATTTTTGATTAAAATCTTTGACCAAGGGCAAAAAAGGTTTCTTTTTGTAAATACGTATTACATATCACAATAATTTAAAGTGAATGTGATTTTTTATTTTCTAAATAGTGATCTTTTTTTAAGAGCTAAATAAATTAATACAATATACATTTTCATTTTTTTTTCTATTTGTAATTAAACTAACTGTTATCATTTTTTTTGTTTTGTTTTGTTTTATTGTACAAAAATACGATGCTGAATTAGCATTAGCCTCGTAAACAAATGTTTGTGTTAAAAATTACATAAGATGTTGATATTTTATTAAAAACCACAACCTAACCTAATATCTCGTTTATAAATAATCAAAATTGAACAATACAACTGTAGTATGTGTACAAAAATTAATTTAAATTTTTAGATTTTGAATATCCTAATTTTTTATCGGACTATCTAATTTGTAGCGAAATAATTATTATATATTTCTATAAACAAACTAATATAATATCACTTAATGGTTCGTAAAAATGATTTTTCTAAATCTATTTCGAGTCTTAAAGCAATTTATTTAAAAGTTTGATGGCTATTTGTTCTTAATAACTTGAATTAAGTATCATATAATGCAGTGGCTAAAATTCAATTTGCCACTTACCGAAAATGCCAATCTTGGAACTGCACTGCTTAAAAAAATCAACTATAATAATAATTCCTATGAAGTAATCGTAAGCATTTAACATGTAACAACAAATGTATGTTATAGATCGGCCATAACTGTGTTCCGGCAAAGAACTGACGGCAAACACGATTTTCGTGTTTGGAACTCTCAACTAATATCTTATGCTGGATACAAACAACCGGACGGCACTGTCATTGGCGATCCGATGACTGTGGAGTTCACTGATGTATGTTAATATTTTAAAATTATTTTAAAAACAATAAATTAATCCAAATCATTGTTTTTTTTTTTTTTACGATTTATTTACTTACTGAAGTAATAATTACTTGAAGGGTTGGAAAACTCTTCTATAAGTACATACATACGTTTGTTCTACTATTTTCATTACTATATAATTAGTAATTACTAAATAATTTCATGTTATTATTGTTGTATAATGCAAAATGTTAAAACATTTACACGGGTAAAACCGGTTTTTAAAATGGCTGACATAAAATATTAATAGAACGCCTCGCCTACATACATTGTCTCCGTCTTACAAACGTACAACATATTAAATTCGCGTCCAGTGTTTCGTACAACCGACTCAAGGGTGTAGTCGTGTTATGATGTTGGAATAAGGTACCTAGTTAAAAACAATATGATATGAACTATATAATGATATAATCGATATGAACTGTCGCAGTTTATTATACAATTATTCTAAGTCCAAAGCGTTTAATTTAAAGTGCATTAAAAAATATTCTAGGTCCAATTAGTTAAATTCTTGGCCACCGTGAAAGGTGCTTGCTATTTAACGGACTGAAACATATCTGAATTGGGTCTGTTCGGGACCTCCTTATACACCCCGAACCCGTGAGATAAAAGAGTCTCACCCATGCTTTTCCTAGAAAAGTTCATTTTTACAGAATTTAGTTACTAGTAGTACTAATAGTAACTTACAGACATACTATATATATTATATAAAGATAACGTCTGTCTAGTTAAAAGGCGTTAATATGTATAACATATGTACAAACATGCCATATACCATATATATATATACTTATATGTATGTGTGTATGTGTGCTGTAGTTTCATCCCATAGCTTTTATATAATTTGTTCTTATCGCATCTACGTGGGTCGATGATTTATTATTCTAATATATTAACATTGGTTTCTGAGTATTGTTCCTATTCCACGAATTGAAATACGATTTACATAATTTATATTATAATTTGTTCTGGTTACAAAATTACTTTTTTTTATTGATGTCTATTGTAACAACCACATCCGAAAATAATTATAGGGTAGTTTCTAGTCTAAGCTTCTATGTTTAATATGAGTCTCCTCTTGTGAATGTTCAGTGAGGACCTACATTTATGTACATCCGTAATACCAGTATAATTCATTTTGTATTGTTAGCTTTCAAATAAGTGTAATCTAACTTATTATCGAACTTTGGAGTTAGCAACTTTATCTGTGTCTTTACGTAAGTTGCAATATTTTAAATTGTAAGATTTTTTGAACTATAATATATTACATAATCATAACTCGCTTAAAAATTTACGAATAGACACAAATAATATGAACTTTTCTTTAAGTTCAATAATAGGTCAATTTACCCTAAAACTAAGGCTAAGAACACAACATTAGTTTTACTGAACGCATATATGATATGCTGTACGTTTGTAAGATGGAGACTTGACATGCGGGTGTGGCTTTCTCTTAACATACATAATATGATAAATTACAAAATTAAATAAATGACTTATTGTGATCTCTAGGTATGTATGAAACTAGGTTGGCGTGGAAAGGGTACAAGATGGGATTTACTGCCTTTGGTGTTATCGGCGAACGGGCATGATCCGGACTACTTCGATTTGCCAAGAGAAATCGTTTTGGAGGTTAATCTTATTCATCCATCGTGAGTATATAAAAATATCATAACATTTGATAGATTCTATTTTAATATATTTTTGAATAGGCTATAATAATATATGTAAACAAAGTTTGATACTACACATTGTAATTTGTAAACAGTTTTCAATGCATTGAACTAGGTCATCTAAAAAATTTATTTAATATTAAATATCTACAAAATTGTATAAACCTATGTATTAGAAAAATATAACACCTTCTATCTTCTATAACTTATACCACAATTTTTCACTCTTAATAAACAACTGATCGCTATAGCTCATTTACATATTTATTTTTATACATAAGTTTATTATTCATGTATCTTTTAGCTCTTAATTCTGATATAATAGTTTATTATAAGTACCGCAAGTACCACTTTTATAGTCACTTTTCAATATTGATCAAACTTTTAATTAAATGTCAAATGCATGATGGCCACCAGGATACTTGGTTTTTTTTATGCCAGAGATACAATTAATAAAACAATTGCAAATAATTGCTTTATTTTTCCAGCATAAGTTTTCAAAATATTTAAAACACTAGTTTTTTTTTTAAAAACTTTTTAAATATTTACATTTTATTATCTTTCAATATATATATAGATATAGTATAAATTGTTAATTTTAATTCGTGGGTTGGTTTTATAAACGTCATATTATCATATACACGCAGAAATCATTTAAAAAAATATTATTTCATTTAGTAAATATTAATATTCGAGTAACAATATGTCGTGTAAAAAAAATTAAAAAATTAAAAAACAATTTTTCTATGGTTATAACTTTTAAAACGATAACTAATGTTTACTAAACCTATATTGTATAAGTTCAAACACTACCATAATACTACGTATATTTTGAGTATGTTTTAAAAACAATAAAATAAAATATATGTATGACCGCATTATTATTAATAATATATAATAAGTATTATTTGGCATCTACTATGCAATATGCATAATAGTTAGTTGTCCGGCATGGTTCATTTTCTACAGCGCGCTGTAGGGGCCACAGCATGTCAGTATTCACAGCTTCTGTGCAAAATACTTTATTTGTTAATTTCAACACCCTTTAACTCGGTTCTTTGTATGACACGGATTTTCATAACATATGAAAAGATATTTTCGATTTACGATATGTATAACATAGGCGACGATGCGCGGTTCCAAAGGATGAGCACATGCAACGAGTGCCAAATACTCGAATAATTAGACCGCATGTAGTGGGTATTAAAATTCAAAAATATTTTCACACACCTAAATTGCACGTTATATTATAATATGGTCGTGCGTGATATGGCGATTAGAACGTAAAGTGCACTTCGTAATCGTTGCCAAAGTGAAATAATACCACGTAAAATATAATTAAACTTAACATTATACTATATTCATTTTGCGTAGGTAAAAAAAAAAATCAGCCGCAGAGAAAAAAAAAACTGTTTTATTAATTTCAGGTGAGAATGTAGTAAATATTCTACCGAAGGTGCGCGCCAACGGTTGACAGCCTTAATTGTCCTTAGAGTACTTATACGTCATATTATATTCGAACAGACAATACCGCGCGCATTACGTAAAATATGGTATGACGCTACGGGTCAACGTCGTGGGCGTACCCTGGCGGTCCGGCCCTATACTATACGTGTGGAAGTTATTCAAATGTAAACACACATAGGTACATAGGTATTTGTGCTATGAGTTTCATTAAGTTTCATTCCATGTGTTATACGTGACAAGTGTAGTCGTCTTGCAAGTACACATGGTGATTGAAAAAATATTTTATTTTACGACGATTGATTTAAAACTAATAAACATTCTCTCACCGTATATAAATCAAAGATATAATTTGCTTGTACGGTAGTAAAACTAAATAGACTTTTTTTTTTTTTTTTAAAAAAAAAAAACAGAAAATATGACTTCTATAATGTAATCTACTGTTTGTACTATGGGTTTGCATAACTTTATTTCGTTCTTGAATTCTTAATTTGCCAATAACTTATGTTAATGGTTTATTAACGGGAAATTCATATACTATTTATGAGCTAGTACAATTTTATCCAATTTCAACTATGGATGAATAATAATTTGAAAATAATAAATATTCCTACAGTATCCAACGGATTCTAAGTATTTATACATTTTATATTTCATTCCTATGGCATTTACGTGTCAATATAATTAATTAAATGTGCGTAACTCTTAGCGCCTTCCGTACAATCATTTTCAAATCGTTTCTTTGGGCAAGAGTAATTTTAAATTTAAAATATGTCCCATTAGTTTATCTTTTAATTCTATACGCAAATTTTTCGATACTTACGAAACAATATGCATGCATCAATCTACCTACCTATTAAAATCATGTGACGACGCGCTTTTAATTTCTTTAACTTTTGTCGCATCCGATTTCAATTGAATTAAAATTAATTTCTTCAAAATGTTTAGGTTCGATTGGTTCTCCGATTTAGGTCTTCGGTGGTACTGCCTTCCCGCAGTGTCCGGCATGATGTTCGACTGCGGTGGTATACAATTTACAGCTTGTCCGTTCAACGGTTGGTACATGAGCTCAGAAATCGGATGCCGAAATCTATGCGACTCGCACAGATACAACGTTCTAGACGTGAGCAATCAATATTATAAATCATTTTTACAGTCGTTTTTTTCTACTTCTATTTCCAGTATTTCCAGTCGTATGTAAGAACTGAACTGATCGTTTTTAATTTTCAGGAAGTCTTAGCGCGCATGAAACCCGAATTGAAAAATTATGGGTTTTTGAAAAAAGACCGGGCTCTTGTCGAAGTTAATTTAGCCGTTTTACACAGTTTCCAAGTTAGTAAACAGTATACTTAGTCATCGCTTATTGTAATGTGTCGTCGATGAAGTTCGCCAATTATTATTTATACCCCCTGATTTCAGTCGAACAACATCACAATAATGGATCACCACACCGCATCCGAATCGTTTATGAAACATTACGATAACGAGTTAAGGACGAGAAACGGTTGTCCCGCAGACTGGGTGTGGATCGTGCCTCCAATATCCGGCTCCATCACGCCCGTTTTTCACCAAGAAATGATAAACTACGAACTTCACCCCATGTACTCGTACCAGGTAAAATCCATGTGAAAAGCCTCAGATTTCACGCTCAACAGCTGTTGTTAACAGTTATGAATTTTTAAGAGCCACGGGCTTACCGCAGAACACAATTCAATCGTTCGTTAAATAATTGAAGCACTTAGATTAATATAATTCGATTTTATTCAACGGGGAAAATTAACTTACAAATTTAGCTAAATAATAAATCACACCAGCGCAATAAATACTTTAATAGCATAAGTAAATATTTACGATTATATAATAAGAGTTGGTTTCGATTTAACTTGCGGGAAAACAAACAACCTTATAATATTCAAATATTTTATGGGGTACAAGATTGGTAATATGTTCTATAATACGAAATTTAATGATTACCGAGCAATTTTATTTATTAAAAATACCTATATCTCATAAAAGCCGACATAAATGAGATATTGAATAAATCATATTTCAGAAAATAATGTTTATGGAATACATATTGTTATGATATCGACATAAGAAAAAATTAATCAAAACCTGCGTTATAACTCCTCTCCACTTGAGCTAGTTTTAAAAATTAAACATCATTGAATGTGTTAAAGCCCTTAAGTGCCTCCAATGTGTCGTTCCTTAACTCATATCACTCAAGTCATGTTATGCTACCATCACATAATACGCCTATTTTAAACTAAAAATTACAAATTGTAAAAATTCATCATAAATGTTAAAAATAAATAAATATTTTAAAAGGAACCGGCTTGGAAAACACATGTTTGGAAAAAAGGACAGAACCAAGGAAAATCGTTAAATAAACAGACGAAAAAGTTCCACTTCAAACAGATTGCCAGGTACTTATATCTGCAGTTGGATGTGATAGTATAAATCATTTCCACTTGGAGATTAGATAATAAAACGAAAATTTTTCTCTTCTCTTTAGAGCTGTAAAATTCACATCGAAACTGTTCGGCCAAGCACTGTCCCGTCGAATAAAAGCGACCATATTATATGCGACGGAAACAGGGCGATCAGAAATGTATGCGAAAAAATTGGGCGAAATATTTGCACGTGCTTTTCATTCCCAGGTATACAATATAATATAGTACAGACAATTATTATAGTTTATTATAATACAGGACAGGCCACGGCCAATAATATTTCATCAATAACCTTTGCAACCGTAATGCATTGACCTTAGACATTACGAGAGATCTTTAATCGTATTAATAATTCCATTAATATAATTAAGGTGATGAGCATGGAGGAGTATGACATGATAAGTATTGAACACGAAGCGTTATTGCTAGTGGTAGTGTCTACGTTTGGAAATGGCGACCCTCCCGAGAATGGACAGGTACGTCAGAACTAATTTAGTTATAAAATATTCTTTCTTATATATATATATGTATATTAACCCATAGTTAAATATAATTACACCAATATACTCTCAAGAATTAACGGTGGGTAATTATGTTACTGCTAGTTTTTCAAAACATTTTGTTTTATTGATTTATTGGTAGTAATATTAATATATGAGTAGTATAGACCCGATTCAAAATGGTATTTAAAATTGGAGCAAAATATACGCGACATTTTATGATTATAATATTAAATTTATTAAAATACATTTTATGAATACTGCGTTGTATATGAAAAAGAGGAAGAGAAAGAGATACACAAAGACAGAGAGAGAGAGAGAGAGAGAGAGAGAGAGAGAGAGAGAGAGAGAGAGAGAAAGAGAGAGAGAAAGAGCCATGAACACGAGTATATGTTGTACGTTTAAGTATAAATATTTTTAATGGTGGGCACCATTGAAATTGCTTTAATTACAATAATGAATAACGATAATGGTCAGAAAAATAAATTGTTTAAGGCGGTATATAAGTTGTGGTTAAAATGTTTTTCATATGTACGCGTATAAGTTTTGCCATAGATACAAAGTTTTATAATTTTATATATCACTGGTTAAAATACCAAGATTACAGCGTTACGTACGTGATGAGTAAAAAAAAAAAAAAACACTGGTTGCAGTTTACATCATAAATGGATTTTATGGTACAACTGAAGCCGGTAAAAACGAAAAATTTATATATCCCTATACTAGATAAGAATGATAATTTCATTTCGAGTTTTGCATTATTCGCTATATAGGAATTCGCACAACAGTTGCACTCGATGAAAATGGAGCTCGAAGGCAATAATATCAATAAATCTCTCGCAGTAAAACCATCGTCGCTCAGGTATAGTGCATTTTTTTTTTTATCTAAACACAGTTTTTATTTATGAAAAATATCCAATAATATTGTAATGTTGTTATTATTTTTATTTCATTTTTTTTTCAGCTCTGCTTCGTTTATAAAAGCAAACAGTCTATCAGAAAGTCATCATTATATAACTGAATTAAACGATTCATCGAACAGAGGTTCCACAGATGTTGATAATTTCGGACCTCTCGGTAACGTCAGGTATATATTTTAAAAGAGTTAAAAAAAAATAAAACCATGCATGATATTATTTGCTACAGATAAATTAACAAGTATGAAATAATTAGACAAGACGCGTGCGTGTTGTAATTATAATAGTCTCTAAATATAATCGATCTATTACGACACTAAACGTCTAAAAGCATTAATAGCATCATCAATTATTGTTGTCGTACTTAAAGGACATTTATAATATTTAAGATTAATATCGATTTTTCATTTGTACACAACTATATTTTATTCGATTACCATTCCACTTGTAGTGTAAAATCATAATATAAATGATCAATGGTCTTCAATGCGGAGGATACTAAATTATAAAAATTGTATATACATGAAAAAATTTATAATTAACGAATAATGATTAGATAACACTCTACGAGTTCAGAATTCAGGAAATACAGAACAAAATAATATGGCATCCAAACAAGATAATTATCGAATTCGAAACACGTTTTTGGTAATAAATATTCCAGCATGATATATGATTTATTTATTATTAATTATTACATACACATGAAAGAGAGAAAAAATAATTATACAGTGATAGTAATAATAATAATGATAGTAAAAATAATAATAATAATAGTCAGATATAATGTTCAAAAATATAATATTCAAAAATGCTTTATGATTTCTTTGCTGAATTTAACAGTGTAAAGTTTCGATTCAAGTAATGATATACTTACCTAAAATGATTTATTATTAATAAAATCTGATAGAACATATGATATTAATTGATTTATGCAATTTTGATTTTATTCAAAATACCTAACATGTTTTATAGTTTGAGTATTTATCTACGTAATGGCAATAACTAATAACGCCGTATTTATAAATTATTATGAGTTAAAGTCAAAAACCATATACACGCGTATACACATCCACACGCACATGACACATGTGCTCGCGGATGCAATTGATTGAGGGTGCAATTTAGTAAGTCTCTTTGGAGAAAACCTTTTTTGTCGAGATAAACAACGAATCGAGCTTTTGGCGTGTGATTACACTTTCATTATTCCTAACATAAGAGATAAAACAATTACCTAATTGATATTGATAATTAATACCTAATACATGTGAATCAGGTTTTAAAATAACAATAAAAATATGTTTGACGTAAAATAAGAATGTACGTAAATTTTTTATTATTAAACTAAACGAAAAATAAGTGTAATTAAAATAATCAACTATCTATTCAAACTGTATAAAAATAATTATACTAATTAAAAATAAAAATACTACAATATATTTTATAAAAGTTATGTTTCGAAACTTCAATAACATACTAACATCAAAAGTAAATATAAAAGTACAGTATTTCTTTTTAAATGTTTATGAAGCTTAAGCATAAGTTAAAGCTATATTTGTAATGGTTTATTCTGGTATAATACGCTCTCAATTTTAGTTGTAATACTCTTTTGCTAGATGATATAAATATGTATATAATATGCCTGCATGAAATTTACAATATTTTAAATATGCATATTTCATCAATATTTCAGAATATTTTATGTATTTATATAGTATAATGAAATGTTTGAACTGTTTTCAACAAAAACAATTCCTAAAGGTCTTTATTTGTTTTAAGTATAAAATCTGTATTGGATAGCAAGCCGGTACATGTATAATTAAAAAATGTCTCTTTCTGAAAACTAAAACATCGTTTGGTATAAAAATGTAATTAAAATTTAGTTTTGTAATTGTATATTTGTAAATAATTGCTATTGAACTACATTTATGTTATTAATTATGTATTAGATTTTAATAATTGCAATAAAAATATTTAAGAACAAATTTTATACTTGTATAACAATGAACCTTAAAACCAAAAAAAAAAAAAAAATATATATAATGATTTCTATAAATTTAAAAATGTATCACAAAGATTTATTCTTACTCAATAATTCTGATATCGGTCAAAGACAGCACACTTATATAATATATTATATTAACAATTTCCATTATTTCATCCGAAATACGATTCAAAACAAAGCTCGATGTCCATAACATTGATTACTATTATATTGGTATCATTGATTAATTTACAATAAATAACCTTTCAATAACCTTATTCAAAACCATTTAACCCTCAATTTTCAAATAAAAATTATATTTTAAATTCCTCCGCGAATCTCCTGATGGTAGATGGCAACACGTATCCTTTTGATTTTATATAACAGTCTATAGTAATTTTATTGTATACCTATAACATTCTTTAATTTATATTTTTTGCGTCATAATTTAAAAAGTTATAATTAAAATATTGTACTTTGTTCTTTTTGTACACTAATTTTTAAATTTTTCTATACATGCATTAATACTGTAATAGGATTAATGTCCTTATATTTGAATGAATAAATAAATATGATTATAACTAGATGACAAAATTAGGTTTAAAATTTGTGCGAAATCCCATTTTTACGATTTTCTTTTTCTACCGATTTTTTTGAAATCTATTAAAAATATGTTTTTCAATCGCTAATTAAAAAATAAACGTACTTAACCAATTTACTCCGAAAAGTATTTAAGAGAAAAATTCTACATTTCATTCGACTAAATCCTAATTATTTGTTACAGATTTGCTGTTTTCGGATTGGGTTCAAGTGCATATCCAAACTTCTGTGCATTCGGATCATACGTTGATAATCTTCTGGGTGAGCTTGGTGGAGAACGACTAATAAAACTCGGCAAAGGTGACGAGATGTGTGGCCAAGAGCCAGCGTTCAAAAAATGGGCTACCGAGGTTTTCCACGTGAGCAGACTAAAAATGATATTATCATCCAAAGTATTTATTTTTACATTTCGAATTTACTGCTTTTCGATGGAAAAGCTTTTGTATTTGGTTCAAATGTGTGTCCGCATTAAATAAAACTTACTGCGACGTCTACGATAAATCACCGTAAAAGTTCTGAAAGAAAAAAAAAAAACAACGAGAAGTCTGGGAAAGTACCGTAAAATTTTAATCCGAAAACTCTTGTCCATATCATCTGCAGTATACTACATATCTATTTTAATGTTATTATTTTAAACCAGTTATATTAGCATATTCTAATAGAATATGAAAAATAATACATTTTTTTCTAGCTTTCGTGTTCCGTTCTGGGGCAAATCACTTCGCTACTAACACTATATAATATACTATAATAATATTTTAATGTACTCACCGCATGTAAATCGTTCATATGTAAAATAACTAATGCGTGTTCCCATGTGTGTGCCGAACGCATTTACAGGTAGCATGCGACACTTTCTGTTTGGACATGGACGAGTCGCTCAACGAAGCATCGGAGGTACTTCATAACGAAAAACTGACCGCGTCTACGGTGCGGTTCATGAACTCGCCGCCGGACGATCTGCCCACGGGTGAGTGCGAAACATAATGCAAATCGTGTAAATCATATTAATAATAATGATATTTACCACGTCGACCGTGGTATGTACACCGTATATGCCGTGGTCAAAGTAACTTACTTTTATTATAATATATGTATGATATATAATATGTGGTCGACAATATTAACGTTTGTTGGTTTTTTTTTTCATTTTCTTTTTCGTCCAGCGTACGCGCAATATCACAATAAACGAGTGTGGACGTGTAGGCTGACCAACAAACAGAACCTGATGAGTAACAGCGAGAACAGCAAGAGCGATCGCGTCACCCTGTGGCTAGAGATTTCCGTGGACGATTGGAAAGACTCGGAGAAGGTCATGTACCGTCCTGGCGATCACGTGGGAATGTTCGCGACGAACCGAGAAGAACTGGTTTCCGGTATCATCCCGTACTTGCAATGCGAACAGAACCCAGACGAACCGATGGTATTACAATTGCACAAGGAAAAATATACGTCTACAGGTAAATCCTGAGAGAAACAATCTCGTTCGTAACGTCCTTGCACGGTTTCGTTTTAGAAAGACTTGAGTTGACAAACTCGACTGAAGCAAGTCCACGTAACATTATTTCTGCCAAAATACCTACTTGTGTTCGGCTTATCAATCTTTGACCGCATGTTATATTTATCACGGTACCTCTTAGGTTGATCCTTTCGAAAACGATAATTTTAAATTAACCGTAATTGAATACAATACGATACAATATTACTACTATATAATATACGATATCCTGCTTCTTACGCTTTGGAGAAAACATTTCTTTTACCTCTTGTTACAATTTAAATAGTTTCTGAAATATCAACATGCTCTGTTTTTAATACGCACATAAACTGGAAAACTCATAAACCTGCACAAGACCCATTTTAGCCGATAACAGTTAACTGCAAAAGCCAATCTCTTGCACAATAGAACTGTACAATACTTCGAAATAGGGTCCGGTGTACGACTAGAAAAGTAGAAAACTCGAAATCAACAGTGATCCATTTATAATCATAATTATAATAATTCCCTACATTCCGTGGGTTTCTTTGAATACACTAATGGATAAGCATTATGGCAGCAAGGGTTTAAAAGCTTAAAACTGAATACATTTTAGATTTTGAACGGAGTGATGGAATCTATTGATTTTACTATGATGTGTGTGTTTTTTTTTTTGTGTCTGACGACAACTTTTTTTGCAGTAAAAATGCTTTGATTTTCTTAAACAGCAACTTTTCTGAAAGAAAAGTGAATTTAGATGGTACTTGGGTTTGTCAAAAATCCATCTTTTTTAATACTTTTTGAAAAAATCGAAAAAAACGATAAAAAAATTACGAAAAAACGGGAAATTTTACGCAAAATCACGTTTTTACAAACTACATTTTTTTAAAATGCTCTAACTCAAAAACGAAAAACCGCAACTACTTGAAATTTTCACCAAATGTTTACATTAATGTTCTCTATACATGATTAAGTTTTCAAAGTATTTTGACATATTTTGACTTATTTATAGACAATTTAAATTTTCGATTTTTGTAAATTTTTTTTTTTAAACACCTATAAAATTTAATTGGCTGGCCGCAAACTCTTGAAAATTTAATACAAGATTTATAATAAGCTTAAATTATCTTCACTAGAAAATATCGGTGATCGTTTCACTCAAATTTTTTTTTATAAGCTCATAAAGCTCAAATTTGTATAAAATGTGTCGAAATCACGATAATTTGCAAGTTATTTTGTAGATAAAAATTCATGAAATTTTTTCTGTTTATACTTAAGGTTCAAAATTTTGACACTAGTTTGCCCAAAAGCTAATCTTCAAAAATATATAAAAAAATTTCTATCGGACCAAAAGGAAAAATTTTTATGACCGTTTGAAATTTAAATTTTTACGAAATTGCATAAAATAGTAATTTATCGATAAACGATTTTAAATATTTGTTATAATTCAAAAAGTATAAGTTACAAAAACTTGAAATTTTCATCAATTGTTAAGATACGCATTTCCTTTATGTCATATTTTTTTCAAAATATTAGATTGATTTTTAAGCCACTTAAAGACATTTAAAAATTCGAATTTTTTACATTTTTTTTTTTATAATCGGTGATAAAAAAAATTGACCAATACAAAATACTTGAAAATTTAATAGATAATTTCACACAAGTATTTTTTATTGTCATTCAAAAATCATCAAAATTCATATGCACAATTTTTTTTTATAAGCGTTTGAACAGCGAATATTGACATAAAATTACATGTAAAATATAATATAATATATACAATTCTAGACTGACAAATCATATCGGTTTTTTTAAAATGCTCTAACTCAAAAACGAATAACTGCAATTTGAAATTTTCACCAAATCTTTATATAAATGTTTTCTATACATGGTTAAGTTTTCAAAGTATTTTTACGTATTTTGACTTATTTATAGACAATTTAAATTTTCGATTTTTGTAAAATTTTTTATTTTAAATATCTATAAAATTTAATTGGCTGGCCGAAAACTCTCAAAAATTTAATACAAAGTTTATTATAAGCAAAACTTATTGTCACTAAAAAATATCGGAGATCGTTTCACTCCAATTTTTTTTATAAGTCCATAAAGTTCAAATTTGTATAAAATATGTTAAAATCGCGATAATTTGCAAGTTATTTTGTGGTTGAAAATTCATAAAATTTTTTCTGTTTATACTTAAGGTTCAAAATTTCAACACTAGGTTTTCCATAAGCTTACCTTCAAAAATATATAAAAAAATTTCTACCAGACTTAAAAAAAAAAAATTTATGACTGTTTGAAATTTAAATTTTTACGAAATTGCATTATAATTCAATTTAAATATAAAATACTATATTATTATATACACATTTTAGACAAACATATTAATTCCGTTCAGAATCGTTATTCGTATACAATGATATCTATCATTGCATTCAAATTTAACAAATCCATTGTAATAATGACCTATCCTATAAACGAGGTACACTCCACCCCCAACTATACAGCAAAGCGAGACCCACCCGTTCTTTTTATTCTTAGTATACTTTTACATCCCGTGTATAAAATAGATTCCGTTGGCCATTACAATATTTATTAATTTCAATGCATATCGTATTGATTTTACATTGACAATATGTTTAATTTTTATAGGAGTCTTGAAAAATTGGGTGCCTCACGAGAAGCTACCAAGATGCTCCTTGAGGACTTTGTTAACACGGTTCTTAGACATCACTACACCGCCCACACCGAACATGTTACAATTTTTCGCCTCTTGCGCCACTGATCCCACTGATAAAAAGAATCTTACAGAATTGGCGTCAGTAAGTCACCGTCACATTTTATTCGTATTATTATTACTTTACGGCCGACGCGTGCAGTTTTAACATTTTCACTATCTGCGCACAGGACAGTGAAGCTTACGAAGAATGGCGCCACTGTAATCTACCTAATCTTCTAGAAGTTTTTCAAGAGTTTCCATCTATTAATCCACCGGCCGCTTTGTTGGTCGCTCAGCTTACTTCGTTGCAGCCCAGATTCTACAGCATCTCTTCGTCCAGTTTGTTACATCCGGACAAAGTACACCTTACCGTTGCAGTAGTCACCTACAAGACTAAAGGTGACTTTATTAAAAAAATTATTAATACCGTTAAATTAAGATACACACACGAGGGTTACTTTCTCCATTTGGGGTGGTTAAACAACGATCTAACATATACGTAATACCACGTGTAATATAATATCACACACACCGCCAGCCGGTTCCAAAGTTTATAAGTTTATAGCCTTTGTCGGGTACCCGATGTTTGTACGTGAAACGTATTAACACTGCACTCTATATACACTATACTATGTAATATCACGCTTTTTGATCTAAGATATATTATATAATATCAAGATGTTACAGTTTTTATTATTTTTATTAAGGTGGAAAAGGAGTAACACATTATGGCGTTTGTTCCAACTACCTGTTGGATACTCACATTAACGACACCGTATACATGTTCGTCCGAAGGTAAAATACCGTTATTAAAACCGACTCCATGATATTATCGTACAACCAGTGGCATATCCATGGAGGGAGGGAGTTAAGAATTACATTATAACCCCTCCCGAAAATTGTCACTAAATATTTAAATAATATTAACAATATCAAATATTTAGATATAAAATACAAAATCTTATTATGAAAACTTATCAAGTAATCCCCTCCCCCAAAAAAAAATCCGTGTACGCCACTGCGTAAGATATATTTACAGTAAATTACGGTAAATAATTATCCTTTTTTTCTCCATACTTCTAGCGCACCAAATTTCCATCTGCCAGATGACGTATCGAAGCCGTTGATACTGGTCGGCCCGGGCACAGGGATCGCACCGTTCCGCGCGTTTTGGCAACACAGATACGCGCAGAAAAAAAACGGCATCGGTAAACAAATACCCGAACGAGTTTTCGTTACTTACTAATATCGATCTTATTATTTATCATTATTATCGTCGAATTTTGGCCGTTTACCTACCATATTTTGTCCGCAGACACCAAAATGGGTAGAATCATGTTGTTCTTCGGCTGCCAATACAAATCAATGGATCTGTACAAAACGGACAAGATGGAGATGATAAACGAGGGCGTGTTGGACAAGACTTACTTGGCACTGTCCAGGGACCCGACAATTCCAAAGGTCAGTGCCGCGCGAATAACACTCAGTAGAAGGCAAAAAATAAGTAAAAACCATAAGCAAACGGGATTTTCGATCCTGTGCCACCGCCGTGTCGCCGGTATACGACTATTATTAAACGTCGTAAAACAAAATAATAATAACAATTATTATTATTATTATTATTTATTTATCGGTTTCGCATATTCGCATATTCACTTCGGCAGCGGTACAAACGAGATATCATATTATTATCGTTGTGAACTTATAGTTTTATTTGTTTTTTTTTTTTTTTTTCACATCCGCAGACTTACGTGCAAGACTTGATGCTGAAGGAAGCGAGAATGCTATACGAATTGATTGCCGTGGAAAGAGGACACTTCTACGTGTGTGGCGATTGTAAAATGGCAGAGAACGTATGCCAGACCCTCAAGTCGATAATTCAAGAACAGGCTGGCATGAATTCCGCACAATCCGATAACTTCATGCTGGGATTACGGGTACGTTGGCGCGCGCTCGCGATTTATGGTAGTCGGCATCAACGGGACCGCAGTATATATATATTATATTATACGCATAGGCACACATAAGTCGGAAGAAGTATTTCTCGGTTTTTCTTATCGAACGCCATTCCCGTGGAAACGATATCGATTAGCGTGCTACGGTTTTATTTTTTTTTCAACATGCACGCTTATAGGAGGTACCTACGCATAAATTATTACGTCGTGCGTTATGCGAATTTCCGTGGTGTAGCCGAACGGGGACGATTCTCGCCTGAAAACCCCTATCGAACACGTTGTTGAGCAACAAGAACTACGTGATGGGTGGATTATGTTTTATCCTTCCAATCCTTGGTGGCTTGGTCGGATTTTAAAATTCGAATTTCTCGTACGAATCTCGCGAGTACTGCGGTAATATCAACGTGCGTCATGCGCCGTCCGTCGTACATAACAAGGACACAATCATTTTGTTACATATACCTCCTACTTATTCATTTGTATTTTTATTTTTTCTCCCCCAGGATGACAATCGTTACCACGAAGACATTTTCGGCATCACGCTACGAACGGCTGAGGTGCACAACAGCTCGAGGCTTTCCGCTCGTATCCGAATGGCGTCCGAAACGCTTCCATAACGTTCAATTTGGCCTACAATAGGCAACATGTTGGCTAAGTCAATAGCAACAATACAAGAATTTAGAGACAAAAAATTGTAAATAAATTCTATCGAACCTCAAGTATATATTAATATTATTATTATATAAATATTTTCTTCGTCATTTTCATCTGTACATACTACATATTGTTACTATTATTTAGTATTGTTATACTATATAATACGCATCTTTATTACATAATACGACCGACGTACACCTTTTTTGATATTATACTCTTTGCGCGCAGTGTACGACTTTATTTCATCCCGAAAACGACTATCTAGTAGGTACACGCACTACTTACATCAATATTATAATAGTCATATAGTATGTGTGTCAACGGTTTTCATGAAAAAAAAAAAAAATGATTTATTTCTCCTGGTGCATTAATAATTATTATACTAGAAAATTTTTGTTGAAAAACGCTCCCGTTTTTTGTTTCTCTTTCTCATTGGTCGAAAAAAAATTTTGAATATTGAAATATTATGCAACGCTTCAGAAAATTGTGTGCGTACGACGTATTTAATATTATATATTATTATTATTTATCGTTGTAACGCGTTACTATTTTCTTTTGATTTCGAATGATTAACAAAAAAAAAATCTTATACATTATTCATAATATTCGTATATAGAATACGGTCGGAAAAAATTAACGATCAAATAATAATAATATATCTCGTCGATCGTTAATAATTCTTTTCAAAATTGAACAGCGTTTGAATTTACGATGTTGGTCATAATATTATCAAATCGTGCGTTTTATTCACCTACTGTTTTAAGCTGATAACAAAAAATACTACGTACAACTATACCTAGGTACTATACTATACGTGCCAATGTTTATAATATTATGCAAACATTATAACTTATTCAACCCAAAAGTCCAATGCAGCGATCAAAAGTAAAACACATACACACACAGACTTATAAATACGAAGCTATACATACATATATATATATATATATATATATATGATTCAAACATAATGTTTTGAAAAAAACATCTTTTGACTTTTGTACATATTACGTATATAAATATATTATATTCTTTTACGTTACCAAAACATAATATTAATATTTAAATCTTATATATTTCATTACACACGTGGTCTTTACCTATGGTAATCATGTTAACGTGTCAATTTATTCGATTTATGTTTTTAATATAGAGTTTTATAGACTCTAAACACATATATAATATTTCGTATTATTATTATAATCCAAATTGTCTTTGTATTATTATAATTATTATTATTATTATTATATATTAAACTATTTTAATCGATTTTTGATTAATAATTTTTAAAAATCATTCCTATCCCTATTGGTATGTAAATATTGTATTGTTTTTTCAAAAATTTAAAAAATATAACACGTATATACATTTAATACTCTAGACATATACAAATGTTTATAATATCTCAAAAATATTGTTATTCAGTTATATATCAATTGCATAAAAATTTATCTTTAGGTACTCATTATTTTCTTTGAAACGTAATTAGATAATTTAAATTAATAAATATATTTGTTGGTTCTAAAAATTATACAAAATATATTTTATGTCTCATGAAAAACATGTATTTATTTTATTATTCTGGATATCCAGAAATCGATATTTATAACTTTATAAGTATTAAAAATGTACAATACATCTTTGGCCCATAAATTGTATTATTGTGGATTATTAATTGAAAAATTTCAACTTGCATCGTGCCTGAAAATATTTTAATATCACAAACCACATTTACTCTTACGAGTAATATTCAATAAAAGGAGAAGTTGTATAAAAATGTCATATAATTCCAGTGTGACTCGTATATATGATGGGTTCAGGCTTCTGAAGACTTATTTTATGTTAGCATCTCTACAAATCAAGACAAATTTAAAGATTTCATACAAAACCTATTAATTTTTTAATTTCTACTCAAAAGTACTTAGAGTACATTTTAATTATTTGCAACATAATTAGGATTCTGCATATTTACATAATTACGTAGTACTAACTACTAGCACAAAAGTAGCACAAGTTGAAATTTTCTCAATCTAGGTACTCTATTTGATTATACTGATAGTAAAAAATTATTTCTTAGGTAATTAAAATGTTTCAGGATAAACTTTAAATTGATTTAAGGCATATTTTAGTGTTTTTATTCAAATTTTTAATAATTTCTGCTTGAATCAAAACCAATGAAAAAATTCTCTGATCAACTCCGATACGAATATTAAATTCAGCATTTTATTAACTTATATACAAAGTATATGTATAGTGTTGAATTTTTTACAATTAAACAAGTATTAGTCTAATATTTATTAGACAGTAAAATGTTGGAGCATTTTTAAAAAGTATACATATTACATTTACATTTCTATTATTATGGTTACTTAAATGTTCTATTTCAATAGGTAATATTTTTAATAGATCATATATTATTCTTACGTGTCACTGGAATGATAAAGGTGTCTAAACAAGTCTGTTTAGAAAATCTGTGTTATTGACAATTAGAAGATGGATGGCTGACATACAAATGGTCTACTAGCAGGTGCAATGGAATCAGTTTGCTTAAAATTAGAGATTCTTTACAAAATATCATATACAACAACTGACAATGAATTTAAATTTTGTTAGGAGTTGTATAATATATTATTTAATTATCACTATTAATTACTAGCTCTGAAGTTAAGTTTAAATGTATTTTTATTTATTTATTTATTTATTTATTTATTTAATTCCATCATGAAAGATGATCACGCCCGAAGGGCAAAGAGAGTACAGATAAATGAATAGAACAAAAAATATAAAATAGTACATAGATTGAAATTAGCTTAGTAATTAAATTACATACAAATTAATAATACAAAATAAAGTTAAAAGATAACCTAGCTAAATTAACATGTGCATAAGGTATTAAGAACCAAAAGTATTACAACAAATAGACCATAATAATGTTATAGAATCATGGAAAAAATCAAAATTATTAATCTTATTACAAGAGTTTAGCATTCGATTTACCAACGAGTTTCTACTATAGTTCTGTGTATGAGTAGGTATATAAAACATTGGATAAGAGCGAAGAGATACTTGAGGCACATTTATAGGTATTGAGTTTAAAATTTCTGGACAGTCAATTTTATTATTTAGTAGATTATAAATCCATTTAACATCCAGATAATTTCTTCTACATAAGAGAGGGTACATTTTTAGATTCTCAAGAACTTATCATGTTTAATTTCATTATTTTTAATCTTATAAGAGATTATATTTAAAAAACGATGTTGAATGGGTTCAATCCTATTTATATCATTTAACACATATGGTGACCATACAATAGAGCCATATTCCAAGATAGATCGTACAAGTGCGATATATAAGGTTTTTAAACATGTAATATTTTGAAATTCACTACAGTTTTGTCTTAAAAATCCTAATGTACTAGATGCTTTATTACAAATGTATGTAATATGTTTTGAGAATGATAAATCGCTAGATGAGAATACACCTAATACACCTACGTCTTTGACATAATTTTGTGCAATAAGATTGTATCCATTAATTACAGATTTTTATGAATTATGTTAATTATGATTTATTTTAATATACACTTTGAATAAATGGATGAACACTAATCATTGAGGTAGAATATGACGTTCCGGATATAGGCCTTCAAGACCTTGAGTGTGATTTTGACTATGATGAAAAAGTAAGAATGATGAAATTAACATTGATGAGATTTGTAGATCAATAATTCAAATCATTGAAATTATAAATAGTAATGATGATAACCTTAACTATCACTTACCAGCCCAACACCATTGTGCTACACACACATTATTAAACCTAGTTGCAACATAAGTAATCATCACATTTTAATATTCATTATTTAATAAATTTTATTTTTTGACTTTCCAGGGAGCTATTGTAAAACATACTACATAGGATATTTAGATGCTGCTATTTAGACGTGACAATTAAACTATTTAAATTTAAAAATCTATTAAAATATGTAAGCCAATTTTTTTTTAATATTTATATAATTACGTGCGTAAAAATGAAAAAAAGCCTGAATTCAAAACATTAAACTATTACAGTAGATTCCTACTAATTTAACAGTAGATAATATATATATTAAAACTTGTTCAAAAGTTTTAATTGCAATACAGAAGTATACAAAATATTTTGAAGTCAGTCAGAGCTTATCAAATAAATGTATACATTCATTTTCAATATAACAGATTGATCTCAATTTTATATCATTAATATTTGAATTTATAAGATTTATAATATAAATTTAAATTTATAGTAGTATAATAGTATTATAAGAATAAAACTGAACTTCCATCAAATTATGTATATATATATATATATATATAATCTTGTATTTAACTAAAAAACTACTTGATACGTGTTTTATCCGTCTTGATTTTATAATTTGAACAAGGCAAATAAAATAAATAATAACTAGTGGACTGAATAATAACTAATTAACTGATTTTATTGAACAATAATTTAATATTGGTATAATTAATAAACATTTAACTAATGGAATGATTATATCAATTATAATAATAATTACGACGTAATTCTATCCGGTATTGTCACCGGCACGACGTACAGCAACAACTACGGATTGCGACTAGTAACATCTAATCACCCGACCCATTGATATCAAATAATTTTATTTATCGTTAATACCTGACCGTTAACCATATCAAACATAGAGATCACCTTGAAGGACAGTCTTCAAAATATAATCAAGAATATGGGTCACGGTCCTCAAATAGAACAAAATAAATTAAACAATTAACTGGAACATATTAAAATTTTAGCCCATATTCAAAAGGGGTACTGACAATAATATAAATAATACATGATAAAAAATTCACTACATTGAAAATAATATAAATAATTTTTTTTTTTTTAATCATTTATTGGGCCTGCTTCGTTATTATCTTGAATTGATAATGGACATAACAACCTCATCGCTCTTTTCTTTGGCCCACTTACTCTATTGACTGTTGCGACTCGCACCACGTCGTCACCACCCGGAAATATTTCACTCACACGACCTAAGTGCCATTGCAATGCAGGCGAATTTGGGTCTTTTATCAAAACCATTGAACCAGTTTTTATGGAACCGTTAGGTTTGTTCCATTTGGAGCGTTCCTGCAGATGGCTTAGGTACTTCACGCTCTAACGTTCCCAAATTTGATGCATGAGATATTGTACTCTTTGCCACCGTGACAACAAGTTACTGGCTAAATTATACATTTAGGGTTCCGGCAACGATGATAGTGAGTCTCCTATTAAAAAATGGCCAGGAGTAAGGACGGATAAGTCAAAAGGATCAGTTGATAATGGGGTAAGCGGTCCTGAATTTAAACAAGCCTCAATCTGCACCAATAATGTGTAGAACTCATCATACGTTAATTTTACGGATGATACACTGTGATTTAAATGTTTTTTAATGCTGTGAACCGCCGCCTCCCACAGTCAACCGAAATGTGGTGCTCGTGGCGGAATAAAGTGCCATACTATTTCGTTACTGGTTATAAATTGATGAATCCGATTTTTATGATCGTCCATCGACATTAACTGTTTTAATTCGTGAAGTTTGTTGTTCGCACCTACGAAACAAGTGGCGTTATCAGAATATATATTTTTAACTAGACCACGAAGAGTTATGAATCGCTTTAGAGCTGCGATAAATGCATCCGTACTCAAATCACACACGAGCTCTAAATGCACCGCCTTTGTCGCGAAATACACAAATACGCATATATATGCCTTTTGAGCTGCGGTATTTCGTCGATTGCTACATTTTAATAGAAACGGACCCACATAATCTACCCCAAAGTTTTCAAAACACCTACTTGGTCGGTCGACTCTGAATTTTGGTAAACTGCCCATTAAAGGTGATACGTTTTTTGGGCCTGCCCTGAAATATTTTACATTGGATAATCTACCACCCACGCGCACGATTCCGTCGTCGTCTATGAACGGATTTAATTTATATATTTTACTGTTACCCGACACAATACCTTTATTTTTTAAATCTTTAATTTCCGAAGAAAAATGTATGCCCTGTAACAATTTAATTAATAATTTAATTGCAGTTGATATCTCGTCTACATTAAGCGGATCGGTAATTCGTGGAATGTTATAATGTTTCGCTAATGAATTATTTTTGTATCGTAATAAATACGCAACCACTCGTGATAATTTGTTTAACGACGAATATTTATTGATATTAAATGACGTGCCCACTGTTGTAGCACACGCGATAATAGGCATAATCTTTTCTTCATTTTAAACATCATTAATTATACGTTCCGAATCTCCGGTATATACTGTTGAGCATTAAAATGCATTATTTTTTAACCATACCGGACCGTGCCACCATAGCCTGTTGTTCTTTAATTGGTTTGGCGTACATCCTCGTGATAATACGTCGGCTGGATTATCGTCCGATTTCACATGTCCCTACTCCGAACGCTCTGTCAAAGTGTGTATTTCGCTGACACAATTAGCAACATATGTTTTCTATTTACTTGATTCTGCGGCTAGCCAAGCTAAGGTGACAGTTGAATCTGTCCAAAAATATTTTTTCGATACGTTCAGTTTAAGCACCGGTATAATTACGTGCATTAGGCGTGATAAAAGTAATGCCGCACATAACTCTAATCTCGGTATTGATACTATCATAACTGGCAAGATACGCGATTTTGCGCACACTAATTGAGAGATAATGACCCCGTCCGTTGAACTTGTAGTACGTATATAGCACCGTATGCTTTCATAGATGCATCCGCGAACCCGTGTATTTCAATGTGTTTCTCTTTATCAGACCCCAACCAACGAGGTATATTAAACGAATTGAGCTCATTTAAACAACTTTGATCATTTCCCCACTCTGATAGTATATGTGGTGGAATTGGACTATCCCAACCAATTTTTTCTAACCATAATTTTTGAAGTAATATTTTTCCAACCAATATTACAGGACCTATAATTCTATAATTTACTTCATACCAATAAAATACTAATATAATAAGGTACTAATAAGGCAATACTCAATTACAATTATACTTAACGTAGGGTTATACATAATTATTGATTAAAATAATAAAAAAGTCAAACTTTTAATTATGCTTATTATATTATCTTATGTACAAAATGAAAGAAATTAATCTAGTCTAAAGCTTAAATTTCTGGTATAAGATGATAAGTTTAAGACAGTCAAGTGTAGCTTTAATTTCTTGATATACAAGGTGATTTTTTAAGATGCTCATCCCTTTTTTCGATCGTTAAAATGCTAAAATTTGGGTTTTTTTTAAAAAAATGTTTAATTTACATAAAAACTTTATTTTCTAATTTTTTTTTTATGGAAATCCAGGTGGACAAATTTGAAATTATGTATTAAGATGTTAAATCAATTAGATACCAGAGAATTAGCTTTACATATGTAACATTGATAAGAAAATATTTATTATGATTTCAACTTCATAATCAAAGCCCAGTGGTAATTAATTATTAACAATACTAATACGAATACAGATATCTGTTGCATTATAAAATTCGATGTGTAGATATGGCATTATAGTATATATATGTTAATAATTCTTATCATCACACAATTACTAATTAGTGCTTAAATTCAATTCGCAATCTCAAATCAATAGCAATTGGTACTGACAAATTATGTTATATTATTCCGACATATATTTAAATATGTATTCTACAGCTTTAATGACGATATTAATCAATATTTTAATATATATTTCTCTGAAGAGACTATCGGTTATAAAACCATCTCGCGCCTAACCACGTAATAAGAATCTACTAATTAGGTATGATGGGGTTACTTAAAACTCAGTGGTTTTCAACCTTTTTAACAATGCAGCACTACAAAATATACAACTAATAAATGTACTAATAGATTTATCGCAGCACATCGATTGAAAACCACTGCTTTAAACAAATATAAGTATAGATATCAATTGTGCTCGTATTTTTGAATAGATCACTTATTGCATCTTTTACATCAAATGGAGGAAGATGAGTAAAAACGAGTGTAAAATCAGAACCTTTAGATCTGAAAACACTGGATTCAGGAATCAAGTCGTTATTGTAAATCGTCTAACGTCAATAAAGTTACACATCGATCTAGAATCAACCATAACTTTTGCATTTAATGGTTGTATGGTATGTTACACAACTTTTCGTTGACCAACTTAATATTAATAATAGTTATATATAATATTTAATTATTGAATATTTAATATTATATAATTCATGTTGAAATATTGTGGTTTCGTATCATGCACTCATTGACGTTGTGCATTGAATTATTAACAGATGATGGAGTGTATGTTAATATAGGTAATCACTTTGTGATCGAAATAAACTTGATTGATTATTTATTATTATGAATCAATAATCATAAATTAACAATCATAATATATCATCTCACTAGTTCTTAAATTATTATTTTAATAATTGGGCTTGAATAAATTAAATATTTTAATAATATGGCTTAAAAGACGGTTGTTATGTGGCCAAAAATGTTTCATATTTTTAATATTAGAATAACAAACGCTGTCAAAATATATTTCATCAGTTCAGTTTGACATTTTGTAATCGATTGTATATCTAGCTTTCTAGTTGTAAAATATTCGACTCAAAATATCAAATAGTAATTATTAATTTGTTTTTTGAACAGTTACGTTTACGTCTATCATTTTTTGTTATTATTTCCTTAAAATTGAATATACTATTTTTCACCATGAAGAACCATGACAGATGCGAACATATTTTTGGAGTAATAATCGGTACAAATACTACGATGTTCCGTATAAAAAAATATTGGTTCCGAAAGTGTTTCGTATGTCGATCCCGGAAAATGTTCTCGTCAATGGTGCGATGTATTGGTACGTGAAACTTATATTATATGATTATAATTCCTACCTCAGAAATTTGTTCGTAAGACATAACTTTCTTCGTTGCACTCAATGGCTCATTGATGAACTATTGAATTGATTTTTGTTAAATTGTTCAAACAGAATGCAAAAAGCTCGTGCACAAAAATTGCATGTCTTGGGAGAAGTATAACGAACGAGATACGCAAATCGTTCAATGTTGCCAAGTGGTGGATACTGTAGACATAGTATCTGACAGCGAAGTGGAAATAATACCTTCCTTGGTGGATGTAGCGTTGACCAGTGATTTAATCGTAAATGACTCGTGCCCTTCGATGAAAGCTGACACCATTACTGAAGCCACTGAAGACGACAGAGATCAAAACGACAAAGACCACGAAGTGACACCAATGGTCCTCGTCAAAACAGATTCGGCTATTGCTGTGACTGGGCAGTACAATGAACCTTCAACTATTGAAGTGGAAAACATTACGGAGATCACAAGACACACGGAACAGATCAAAATCACTCCGTTGAACACGGATAGTGAAGTGATTGCAGAAGCTGATAACACCTGCATCTACGAGATCGCGCTTCCTGTAACAGACATGGATGCAGCCACCGTGGTCGCCGATGTAATAAACTTGGCACCTGCTGTTGTGCTGCAAAACTACGGAGTGATATCAGTGAATAACATGGTAAGAAACTCGGCCAATGCCGTTTTCTTGCAGGACGATAAAGAGATACCCACAGCCGTCGTCAAACACACTAGCCCGGCTATTGATTTTCTCAAGCAGGGCGACTTTTCTGTACATTTTAAAGAGACCAACACGATAGTGATTCCAAGAATCAATAAAGATTCCAAAATAACTGTGTTAAGTACGGATAGTGAAGTGACCGAAAAAATGAACGAAGCCAGAATCAACGAGCATGCTGTTATAGAAGTTGATGCAGCTTCCATCATGGCCGTTTTCGAAAATGATTCGGCTATAGCTTGTGCCGGGCAGAACGAAGGATATACGATTATTGAGGGTACCGAAAAAATTGAGACCCCAATGCATAGTGAAGAAAATGAGGCAACCGAGAGCCCAACAAACTCGGAAGCTGTCAAACCATGTGAAACAACTAATATGCAAACAGAGAGTGAAGTGACCGTAAAAATGAACATGCCAAGCATCAACGGGAACGAGATTAATATTACAGATGTGAATGCAGCTACCATAGCGGCCAATGTAATAAACTTGGCGCCTGCGGGTTTGTTGCAGAACAGCGGGGCGATATACACAAATGTCGTCGTAAGAGACTCGGCCAATGCCATTTTCTTACGAGACGATCAAGAAATACCCACGGCCATTGTCGAAAAATATTCGGTTGTCGTTAGTCCCAGGCAAGACAAAGAACGTATGAATATTGAAGATGTCGAGGAAATCAAGACTCCAATGCATATAGAAGGGGCTGAGGCAATCGAGAGCCCAAAAAATCCAGAAACTATCGAACCAAGTGAAATAGTTGAGATGTACATAGACAGTGAAGTGACCACAAAAATTAACGTGGCCAGCATCAATGTAAATGCGATATCTGTTACGAATGTAGATGTATTCACCATAGTTACCAATGAAAAATGTTTGACATCTGGCTTTGTGTCGGAAAATCACGGAGCAGTAACTGCTGTTATCCCAATGAAAGACTCTGTAAATGCCGATTTATTACAGCAAGATATAGCAATACCCACAGCTGTTGTCGAAAGAGATTCGGCCTCTGCCAGTCCTTTAAAGTGCGATGGACCGTTTACTGAATCAAATTCCTCATCAGCCAACACGACAAAAGCCATGTCTGAGAACAATGACGAAAAAATTATTCCCACTGTATTGTCGATTATTCCAATAAATCAAGCCCAAGTGAGTGAAAAACCACATTGTAATTAATTCTTATGAGTTAAGTATTCAACCTAAACAAATGTTCCCCTCCCAGATTTCACCAATATTTCGCGTTCAAGAAGTTTAAAATACATCTGATTTCGGAGTATATTATAATATTTAATTATAACATGTATTGCAGATGAATCAAGAGATTTTTTGCTCACCCATAACACCGGATCAAAACACGCAGTTGATTGAGCTCGAAAAATATGACTTTGAAGAACTTGATCGGAATCTATCCGACAAGGAAAAAATAACGTTTAGCATAAACAATTTGTTAGCCGAAAATGTACAAGTGAAGGTGATATAATCTGTTAATTCAATTATTAAAAATAGTATACAATATTCATTGGAACAACTATTTGAATGTTTTCATTTCTGTCTTGTCCAGTAAACCTCTCCACAATTTTAAGTGTACACGTATTTCACATGGAGTATATGCATGCGTTGATAATATATTATTCTATTTCAGTGCCACGAAGTCAATGAAATTTTAAGGCAAGAGCACGTCCGATGGTTCTCTGGGTATTTGATTGAGGAACGTGTATGCTATGAGTTCAACCAGCACGAGTTATACTCAGAATTGTTGGACAGAATGGGTAACGAGGACCTAAATGCCCTTGTATTGTTAAAGACCGCGGACGAAATCCAAGTTAGTTTGAACTAATTAACTGAACGTTAGCAAAAAAAAAGAAAACCATATTTTTTATACTTTTTATCTTTTTAGAAATTATTGATCAACGACATGAGAAACCACAAGACTGCTTTGAATAATCTAGGGCATTGGTTGGGTATTATAACATTAGCGAAAAATAAGCCTATACCATTCCACAACAGTTTTCTGAAGTCACTATTATTGAGACCGTATATGAAAAAAGATTACCAAAGACTTACGTTCATCATCCCATTTGTCTCTAAGATAATGTTGTCTTGTGCCAAAAGTGAAGTATGTATAATATAAAATAATTTTTAAAATTGTATTTAAAATTTATTATTAGGATTATTTTATTAACAATATGCGTAAGTAATAAATAATAGTGATGTATTTTATTTTGACGAAACAAAAAATGTATTTATTTTAAATTATTATAAATTATCATTATATAACAGTTGATCATGATGTTTTTGTTTAGTATAATTAGTATAATCTTCAATATCAGTTTTTCTTTAACATATCAGGGCTTATAGATATGTTCATTCATAATTTACTCATTATGATACAATTTTTGTTCACTCTTATAAAAATTCTAACAATATTTTTTTTAAATACTATTACAGGATTTTGGACTAAACTCTTCTTGGACTATTAGTTTACTGAGAACCCTTGAGGAAATTCACAAATTACCGGATTTGAAGCTGAATTTACAATTTGAAATTGAAATTCTGTATAAATCATTAAATATTGAACTAGGAGTAAGTTATAATGAATGATTAAATATCGTACTATTCATTTGAATAAAAAGCTGTAAAAGGGACAATATTTCTAGTCATTCCCAAAAATATTATTTCTTTTAAAGTAATATATTTACATTGTGAATGTAACATATAATTACTACCAAATAAATAAATAAATAAATAAATGTATAAAGTTTTCTTCCTCTATTTTTTTGGATCTGATCCAACAACTCATTAACTTCATAAAGATTCTCATTGTGTTCAAATAATTTTGATCATATTATACTACGGTTCTTTCTAGGCGTTAAATATCGGTCCAACTATAAAATCCTGTAATTTAAAACACGTTTCTAATGATAATAATAATAATAATAATAATAATAATAATAATAATAATAATAACAATAATAATAATTATTATTATAATCATGTGAATAATATTAAGACAAGGTAGGCGCACAACGACAAATTATTGCCGTACTTGTCCATATACTCCTTAATAATTATAATAATGCGAAACTTTTGATATCCAACAACGTAATGTATTAATCTTGCCTACATGATGTGTCGTCTTACGAACTAGAATTTTTACAGTGTTCTATAAATAATTATTATGATAATATTATTCAAACTATTAAAATTGAAACCTCTCCTGCTCTCCTCAGGACAAGCGTCGTAAATGCAAGCTAATTAAAATGTTAGTTAATAGATATTTTTCAATAACAAAGTACGTTCAGGAGTAGGTCAAAAATTAAATTTCACTTCTATAAGTCAATTCAGTATAATTATTTTTGATATTTATCAATTTTTGAATATTCCAAGGCAATAAACGTATGGCTCCGTGACAATTAACCGTGGTGAAGTACAGGTTGTCTCGAGTTCGAATCATGGTTTCTACCCGTCGCTGACGACGACGACCAGTGCGAGCCGCGGCGACGACGACTGATACGGGCATCGGCGATCACCGTCTCTCTCAAGGCCAACATCTCGGAAACCTTTCCGGCACACTTATTTGAGTGTTTGCCGGTATGTATTCACATACGCACACTTGCATAAGCCCGCTGCCAACCGTGAATCTAAACTTCCCTTGTCGCACTTGTTTGAGCCACGGAAACCCATCCCCTCATATTGTATATGTATAATATAAGATATATTTAATAAATAACCTTTGATATTACAAAATTAGAGAGTTGTTCTTGTCGGACGTCGGATACCCCGATGTACCGTAACAATGTCTGTGATACCATTACTACTGCACACAATGTATATATGTCAGCCAATGACGATTTAAACTGCGACGCAACATCAACAAAAGTTGTATTTCAAGAATCTGACGAAGAAAAAAGAATTACAGAAAACGAAATACATTATGTAACACATATTAATATTTTCAAAATAAAAAATTATTTCACAATTATTTAGTTTTCTGTATATTATAATCTTATCAAGACACTTAAAAGTTACCATCAAAATGTAGGTCCACGTGTATAATTTTATATCATTTAGGTACAATATATAAATATATATATATATATATATGTTTACAATAATTTTCTTAACACAAGTGAAACTAGTATAGTGATATTAAAAGATTGCATGTGCATTGTACACAGATCAACAGGTCGAGTCGAGCACCACCCTTGCATCTGAGTGCTGGAAATACGTACATGCTTCGTCTACTAATATAGGATACGATTACATTGTAGATCATTGGCTCGATCTATAACTACAGTATAACTGTCTAATACTAATACTATAATATTTAGTGATAAAACCCGTATAATTAATATTATCTCTAACTCACAGTCAGTGACGCACATTCAATGTATCATGGTGTCGCAGTTACAACCCCTTTTGATTAGGGTGAGTGGTTAAATATTGTCCACAAAAATTGTTTTAGACAATTTTAAGTTAAAAAGACAGAACTAAGTATAAAGAAACAGTCTAATTTCCATGACTTAAACTAGTTATAGTAGGTACGTAATATCATTGATCAATGTTTCAACAAATTATATAAGTATCATAAATTTTTAGGTGGGTGGGTAGGTGGAATTGACGTTTTAAAAATACTCTGTGCGCCATTGCTCACAGTCCAGTGAGTTTATACCAGATATTTATCTTTAATCGTGGTTTATACATGATAAAGTAAATTTACTTTATTATGAGCTTATATATGAATTTTATATCTATAAAGCAATAGAGAATAATAAATATGACAATTAAAATAGCTACAACTGTACAAATCAATTCAATATCGATGTTTTCCCATGTTATTATTGACTCTGAAAAAAAAAACATTATATTAATATGCATTAGTAGTTTTAACTAGTTATTTCTGAAAATGAATTACTTTCATTATTTACTTTCAAATAAGCATTATCAGTATACGTATAGAATGCCTTATGAGCTACGCATGTGTACCATCCTTCATCTAACTGTGTGACATTGCGGAGATGCAACTTTTGAGGATTTCCGTTGTATTTTATTGCTTCCTGCAATAGATTATTAAACATATTTGACACATACTTGAACATTATATAGAACCTAATAAAGTAAAATCCAATTTATGATAATATTATTAAATATAGGTACCCTAAGTAATGATATTTCTGAAGTCTTGTTCGAAAAAGGTAATTCAGTAAAGCCCATCTATAATGTAATAATGATATGCACAATTGTATTGCATTATCATCAATAAAACATAAAATCATATTATAATAACACTTAACATATTTACAAATAATCTTACCCTATAATTAAGTAATTTACAATAAACTATTATCACATGTAACTTCAAAAGATCAAAATCAATGTCTAATCCGGTAACAATTAAATCATATTATAATATAGTGTCAATGAACTACCTAGCCGATTATATTTTATGACGGTTAGAATATTTATTTTATAATGTACTGATATAATTGGATAAGATTAGGAATAGTCAAACTATAATATTATTACAGTAATTAAAATAAGTAGTTTAAGAAAATAACATGTTAAGTATTATTTTTATAATCATGATTATCAATGTTTCATGTACAATTAAATAAATAAGGACAACGACAATCGCACTCTAGAGTAGACACATAAAAGACAAAACATCAACGCACTCGTGGCAGTGTCCAGAGGATCCACTCCAGCTCTATTTAATACGTAGACTTTTATACTCAAAAGTGTGAGTGTAATATAGTTAATTTTATCAAATAAAATGTGTTTTACTTATTTTACTATACCTAGATTCACTTGGTTATTTAAATATTTTTTCTGTCAATCTTCAACTTTTCGATACATGAAAAATTAAAAATATTTACATCTTCACGAAGTGCAAGGTAAGAGATTCAATTTATAAATAATAAATAAGTAGGTACTTATTTATAATATAGGTGTATACTCTATGTATGATACAAATATTATATGTTAGTGTATGTAATAGAAAAATATATAATTTAACATATAAATAAAGTAATGCAATCGAGTATAATACTTATAGTTTAAATTTGGTTTATTACAATAATATGAAAAAAAAACAAATTTACCCCTTCTTTTATTTTTTGTAGACATTTTATCTCAAAATTATATTTACGATATTTATAACTGAACATTATTACTCAATACGAGTGAAATTATCAAGAAACTTCAATCGTATGGTCACACATATAAGTCACGTGTTACAAATATCAAACTTTACCAGCCAACTAGCCAAGTGCGCTTTTTGAAAGAGCTTACACTGCATCATATAGAGGTCAAAGGATGTCCAGTGTACAAAAAGCTAACCGCTACTTCTAATTAAAATTAAATTAAAATACCTCTCCCCTTCATTGTTGAACTAGTCAATGGTATGCAATCTGGAAATCCCAGCCATACCACTCACAAGGAAACATAATATACTGTCATACCAATATCACAAACAATTAGTCACCTAAGTCACCAGCCTATTTTGATTATTTTTCCATACTATTTATTGAATTTTAAAGCATCATTATCCCTCTATATTCACCTCACTTACGTCTGCATTAAATAAATTCCTCTCGTTCAGTCCCATACGCTTCATTCCGCTTTCGTTCCGATATCACATTATTATATTAATAAAAGGTATAATTCTGCGACAAAATTAGTTTTTACCTGTTTTTGGACGGCATATTCCTCGAAATTCTCCTCGGTAATTTTCTTTTTCGATGAGGAATTATGATAATACCATAACACTTCAACTTGCTGTTTCACTAGTTCGGCGTACAGTTCACATTCGAACGTAACGTCAGTATACATCGAAGCGGTAGTATATTTTGGTGTGACCTTTTTTATGTAGCTATTACGTATAGTTCCAGCTCTTTCTATATTTTTAACATTAGTTTTTAATTTTTGTTGCGAAATACATCGTGAAATTTATTTTTAAAGTTATATTTGCTTACTAACAACTCTGTGAATTTTATCAATTTTTGGAAAAATTGGTGCTGCATCATAATTACCATTTTTTCTCAGGTGGACAACAAGTTCTCCATCATGTTCCTTCTCCAAGTATCGATCATTCTGATCGGTATCTAAATTAATAAGATAAGAAAAATTATAAAATATATCATAACTTATACTAATTCATAATCTAGGTTTTGTTAATGATATATAGACATATTATTATAGCGCATTATAAATTATCAACTTCAAATTTGGTTTAGTCATTATAATATAAGTTTTGACTCTATTGAAATGCCATAATAATATGTCAAAATACTGATGTGAAATATCAATTAAATACATTCTTGTTTTCTATAATATTATAGCTAAATTTTAGTTATTCATGGTGTGTTGTTGACTTATTTTATAATATACGTATGTATGTAACATTTTACCTGTCAATATGGCTGTCCCATTTCTCTCATAAATCAAAAAACAACAACTTTTGCCAATAAAAAGTGTTATTAAAACTGCTGTCGGTAACATTTTCATATTGATGCAGGGCTACTGATTAATTTATAAAGCACTAATATACTAAAATCTCTAGAAAAACATGATTGAAGTTACGACATAAAATATTTACCTATTCAAAAATAATTAACCTGTATAACTTAAGAAAATATTATGACGACTTTGACCAATGTCCAATGGTGATGTTTCCAAATAAATTGTGTAATTTAAAATATTAGTACAATAGGATACGATGGTTACATTGAGATTGTTTTGTTTAAACTACGAGTGTTCGTCGGAACGGATTAATTTGATATCATAGCAAGTTCAGATACAATATACCTTCTACTGTCATAATATGGTCAGTCATAAATCAGTGCGTATATTATCATAGTGATACTACAAAATTTGATACGATGAATCATTTTGAAATAATATAGACTTGCACTTGATACGCTATGTAGTTACGAGTATATTTTATTAAAATGTTGCATTATTCAACTGATAATATGACTGTACCATACTATATCTGTACATATTATTATAACGGAAATGATTCAAAACATCCATATCTCTATAATCCATGTGTAATAGGAAAAATTCAATTTCATAGGAATAACCTATCATCAAACACAGATATTGATAATATAGTTTATTATTATATTGTTGATTCATAATATTAACATTATTATTTATCCCAACAAAAACACTCCATCAACTTCGTATAAAACAGTGAAAATAAATTGGCCGTTTATAAATGTATTTATTCAAACTGGGTCTGCATTATTTATTAAATACCTGAAATACTGTAAATTATTAGATTATCGGGTGGATCCCCGACCAAGTAAACATAATTATTACAACAATAGTTATTGGTTATTATTGAACTTGAAAAATTTTATACTTAATTTGGATTAACCGCTATGATAAAAATAAAATGTTACACATTTAATCTTTTACTTAGATTATATCTCATATTATATACCAATCTTAAAGCAGTTTTCTTAACTTTTTTAAACAGAGTTGACTGTTATTAGCTTAACAAGAAATGTTTACAATTTTACATCATATGTAGTATAACATTTCTATTGTATATTTTTAAGGTATGCCTATAGGAAAGATACGTCTAATACTGGTCAAAATACTTCGTATAGAATATAGATTGTTTGGAATGTTTAAGCCTTTTCGGGCTTTGTTAAAATTTATATAAGGATGATCTTATGCTTGCGGTGGAGTTGATTGTATACATATTGGGCACAAGGGAGATTTCATCACTCCCATAAGGTATCTTTGATTAAACTGGAGCGACCATTTTTTAATAGTTGAAGACTATATTTCTTCTTTTTGATTTAATTCTTTAATTGGATTACTGTACTTATATAACTTAGACTTGGATTCAATAGAGTGTTTGATTTCGCGTAGTTTTTCTTCCATAGCATTGTGCCATTATGTATTCAATTTTATGCAGTTTTTATTATGAGCCTTTTTAGCTTAAATAATGCTATCGTACCTGAAAATATTATAGTTAATGTCAAATATTACGAAAGACTGCCCGAATTTTCGAAGAATACCGCATACCTAATTCGATGTGTACGTGCGCGCTTCATACACAGGTTCGTTCTTTCATATTTTTGACACTATATAATAATAACTATTTTCTTCGTATTTATTTTATTCTATCAATAAATCCTTTTAAATAATTATTTATACTAATCATATCCTATATGTTTAAAGTATTTATTATTATTATTAGGTATTCATATTTCTAATAAAAAAACCGTGACAAAATTATTTACACTATATTGGTGGTAGGTGGTGGTTTGATTATATAGATCAACTTGGTGGTGCTGACTGATCATGAACGTCATAGTGTCTTCATGTATATATTCGTATTTGTTACAGATTATTTTTTTTTATTTTTATATTTTTTACACTTTCAAAACCACTAGCGGTCGAATTTTGTAAAATCAATTCTCATTGCACATAATATATCTGCAGGGCAACCGCTGAATTTCAAGTTCTTACGATTTTTGAAAATCATTGCGAATGATGGGTCATCGCTTAAATAATAAATTGAAAAAATAACTCGGCTCAATAAGGTTCGTACTAGATCACGAGTTCGGGTGGCTGGCTTTCCACGCACTCAGTTTATCTACGCGTATTATAATACATTACATTGTATTTGACGCGGTCCCGCGGTAGTGCAGGTACATTAATAAGTACACCACTATCGCGGAGTCGCGCCCGCTTTCTATCCAGCCACAACCCGGGCAACGGCCACACCGTTTCCGACGCTACCCACCGGGAAACCGAGCAGAGGTGGGAAAAGTCGTCGGAACCGGTGGCAACGAACCGACCGTGCGCCACCGAATACCAACTTTAGCTCGTGACCGCCGTCGGATCATCATCTGCCGCACCCTACGTGCTCATATTTTTTTTTCATATCATACGGTGACACGATATTGTGCTTCCATAATTATTGATACTGTGCTTTCTTAGTTGTTTAACTGTTCGTGTACATAACAATAAAACGCAATACTAAAGTGATACCCGCACGCGGTTTATTTCATTTTAAGTAATTTTTGACCGGCCACCTCTATCGAGGACCATTGTGTATTCGTGTCCGCGTCATATTTGCCTACGTGTATTCGAATAAATGTAAATATTATAATATAATATTATAAGTACAATCAGCTATAGTTTGGAATCGACTATACAACGACGACGTCGTCGGTTGTGTTACTGCGCAGCCGATGTTCTTCCCGCCGACACGACTTGCTCGCGGTTCGTCACCACCGCCTTGTGCATTTGTCCCATCAGCTTGAGCACGTACGACTCGAGCTTCCGCTCGCTCGTGGAAAGCGGCAAATCGTCCGGCGGCTGCTGGTCCTTCGCGGCCGGTGGTCCGAACCGGTAGAAATTTCTCCGGTACTTGATGCTGACCTTCTGGCCGGTGATCAGCTCCGCGCACACCGTGTCCCATTCGCCGTCGTTCGCGCCCATCGGCTTCCTGGGACATCGGAACTCCGGCACCCTGGGCAACCGTCGTCGACGTCCGTCGTCCGTCCGAGGGACGATCCGCTCTTCTTTGTTTCCCGTCGACGTGTCGCACACCAGCGTCGTACCGCACACGGATATGCGCACGGTCAGGTGCAAGTGAGCGATCGACGCGCCCGCTTCGTCGAAAAACTCCACGGTCGTTTTTCCCTACGGGGGAAAAGCTGATAGTTAATGAACAGCTATGAATAGCTGATAATTTACATAGCTGAAATACCCGGGGGGATAGGGGGAGGGGCTTCACACGCAATATTATCTTGGCCATGGTTTTTAACAGGTTAAGTGCCATGTTTACCCCACTCAGCTAGGACATAGCGTAATGGCACTGTATAATAATAAATTATTGAGTGTTCACCATTATCACAAAGTCCAAAGACAATATTATCTTTAATCACTATGATAAATAATCAACAATAATTAGTATAAACAAAACGATTAAAATAAATTTGAAGAGTGGTGTTATACAAATTCGTTAAGTACCTATCAATATTTCTAAATGCTCTCAAATTTCATTTACAAAGCTTAAAATTCCTCTGACTTTGTATTATGTAATTGATATTAATAAGTTAAATATTAAATCAAATGTTAAAGACCGTGATCCAAAATTTGATTACGTTACACCAAAAATGCTTGGATATCATAAAAAATAACAATAATGTAAAACATAGTTATTATGGGTAACTTAAAAATTAAAAAAAAAAAACTCAAATTTTTTTCGACGAAAAACGGGAGGGGCCTTGTGAACATCCTAAACGAATCACCCTGCATAAATATATTTTATTCATTTAGATAATATTATATTGTATTTATTAATTTAAATAATATTATATTGTAATTATTAATTTAGATAATATTATATTGTATTTATTAATTACGCGGGTTTCACTGACCTGGAGGGGTGTGCACGTACCGCCGTCCGGTTCGTCGACGGCCGCTCGGAAGTATCTGGTCACGTCTACCGACACGTCCGATAACCGTATGGCCGCCGGGTCGGTCTGGTGCAGGCTCGCGACCATGACGAACCTCCTGGCCAAACGCGACACGATGTCGCAACCGAGTCCGAACGTGAACGTCTTGCCGGCGTTCACGATCACTGTGCTGCCCGCCTCGTCGGGTCGAGTGACCGGTAAGAAAAGCGTCTGGTCGCCGTAACCCAAAAACTCGATGCTTGCGGTCACTTTGCTATGCGAATCGGCGGCGGCGGCCGGCGAGATGAACACGAGCTGCGTTGCCAGAATGGAAACGTTGAACAATCTCGATTTGGCCATATTATTATATTGTGTGTCCGTATCGCGAAAACTCGACGTCAGTGTTTGTGGTCGGAAGTAAAAACGATTTCGAATTTTGACTTGTCCGTATTATGTATTTATGTTGAAAGTTTTATTAAACCGTCGATCGTTAGAGCAAACACGAATTCGGTATATTATAATATGCTCTTCCTCCGTTGCCTGGAAAACAGAAACGTATAATTATTTTACAGGTGTGTTATGATATCACGTGTATAATGTGTTCTAAAAATAAAATCAATCGCAAATATATATATAATATAGGTATACAATAAGTGTACGTAATCGAAAAGACGGTTTTCACGAGCAAAAAAACATCGACAGCCATTGGATACACATTAATGCTATGTACCAAATTATTTTTTATCTATTTATTTTTACTGACGTTTGACCATGGAATGTGAATTGACCAAGCAGTAGCGGCCCACCATCATGGACCAGCAACAGCAGAATCTTGGATTTTCAAAAGAACCTGTTTTGAGGTCCACGGAATGGAAAACTGGAGAGAGGTGTTCAACGACAAAGCTCTGAGAACGGTAATTAACAGACAAGTGAACTTACATGCATTCAATAAATAATACCAAGTAATTAAACACTTTTTGTTTCGGAAACTAAAAACCCTTTCAGGGGATGCATTAATTTGAAGGGGAGTATTCTATTTTATGAATACTATTGTCTATTTTTAATAATTGAAGGTGCTTCATTGATTAATAGCAAATAATTTATTAGGATATTTTGATAAGTAGGTATGTGATAATTTTATTTTTTAATAGAAACATTAAGTTGATTAATACGTACAAAAAAATTAATAATATCAACAATTAAATTTTAATAGTACCCAATGATGATAAAAGAATACTACTCCAAATAACAACAAAACTGGAACATCATAATTATATCCCTTTATCAAATGACATAAAGGAACATATAATTACTTTTACGTTTTAGATAACTGTAAAACAGCCCCTTCGTGCAAATCGGTAATATATTTTGATACAATTGTAAAACAAAACATACAATTCAACACAAATACTATGATGAAAATAAAATTATAATTTTATACATCCATTCCTAAATTAGAATCATTATAAATCTTAAAACCAAAATAATGCAATAGACCCCAAATTAATTAATAAAATTATAAATTTATAACTAACATAATATCAATGAAAATTATGTTCAATATAATAATAAAATGTTTACACAAAAACATAGTTTTTAATGGGTAATACTTTAAGTGCCATCTTATCTGAATTATAAAATATGCAATATTTTTAACAAAAATACATACATAAAAATGAAAAAATGAAAGGTAAAAAAATAACATATAACAGATATGTTGATGATACATTCATAATATTCAAAGGACCAAGACAACTGATAATTTAATCACACAACTTAATAAAATAACCTTAACTTTTTAGATTTGACGTTTAACAATACACTAGAATAAAACCTTTCAATATAGTACATATAGAAAATCCATATAATTCCAACCATCCGTACTAACAAAAAATTACTTATTCTAATTCATTATTACAAATGAATTGAAAACATTTCTGTAAAATATCATAATTATAAATTTATAAATAAAAATTAAATATTATAATTACAACAGTATTCAATGTTAATTTTAATATACATATTATAAACAAAATACACAATAACTTAAAATACAACTTCACACACAATATTACAAAATCTATTAATTAATTAATATAAATACTGTAGTATTTGATACATCAAAACTACATTTCTGAAAAATATGAAACAATATTAAATTAACATTAAAACAAAAATTTAATTTAAAATGAATAATACAATTAATTAACTTCAAAATAAAAAACAGTATCAACACAAATAAAAATATTAATTATAATAATTCTGGATTATACCAAACTTAAACGTTGTTGCAATCAATTTTATATAGATAGAACTTTTAAAAACTTTAACACTACTATTATGAAAACACATTTTATAAATTGAATTAAAAAAACAAAAAAATAACAATAATAAATCTAATTTTGCCAAACATGTTAACCAATAGTATACATTTAAATATAGAAAAACATATTCAACATACAAATAATAATTTACATCAATATTTTATTACAATTACATTTATTATACTATCCAAAATAAGATGATATAATCTCACTAAATTTTAATTTTTACTTTAAATTAAACTTGTTAGTCATTAGTTTAATTAACTAAAAATAAAAAAGTACAATAATATAATAATAAACATTAATTTATAGGTCTAACAATTGTAGGTGACAAAAATATAATACTATTGATAGTGGTCGAGAATAACTCGCACTATACTAGTAATTTATATAAGAGTATTACTATTGATAGTAGTGGAGGATAACTCCTACTATACTAGTACAAAAGTCATATTAGAATATTACTACTGATAGTGGTCGAGGAGAACTCTCACTATACTAGTAAGTCGTATAAGATTATTAGTTATTACTATTGATAGTAGTGGAGGATAATTCCTACTATACTAGTACAAAAGTCATATTAGAATATTATACTATTGATAGTGGTGGAGCAAAGCTTCCGCTATACTAGTACTAAAAATGAGTGTGATAAAAAATCTAGAAGAAATTACCAAATACATCCAACAATATCATCCTGATTTAGAATTTGGAAACTTGGGTATTTCTAACAAAGCAATAGTTGACATTTGTAGTTAAGTGTTAAAGAAAGGTAATTGCAAGAAGACTAAAAAAAAATTAGTTTGGGCTTTGTATAATGCCAATTCTTATTTAAGGAAATCATTAGATTTCAAAACAAATAATGATGTCAAAATTGATTTACAATTTCTTGAGGTGCTTCAAAATAATGGTTACTCAAAAGATGATTTTTGTTCTATGAATAATAAGGTTCTAAACTCGGTATGCAGACTGTTAAAAATTAATTGCAATTATAAAAACCGGTATAGGGCATTTATACGTTGCCAAGAGAGTTTTGGGAAACACAAAAGCTCTATAAGACAAGTTAAGTCTTTTAAAAAAGATTTAATTTTGTTTGATAAACAAAACAGTCTCGATAAAAATACGGTACTCAGTGTAAAGAGGAAATTGTTTGATGATGGTTCTCCTAAACAAGAAACCAGTCATGAATTTGAAAATGTTGAAGAAAAGTTGAACTTTGAATTTAAAGATGATAGTGTCGAAAAGGAAGAACAAGATTTTATTATCAGTAACCCTGATTTATTCAATAGTCCATTTGAATTTAATGATGATAACTGTTATGAAACAGAGTAGGTGATATAGAAAAAGAAATTATTTCTGTTCAAGAAATTAATAAAACCGAGAAACTTGTTACCATTTCTAAACATAAATTAGAAATTTTTCAAACGGGGGATCTATTTACACCTGAAAAGAGTTATAAGTCGATAGTTGTTTGTAACACACCAGAAGCAGATTTGAAAGCATTGCCTAAAAATTCAAAGAATGTGTATCCCTGGAATGTTAGAACTATAAGTAAGATAGATGGATCAAAAAAGTTAATAGGTTTCAACAAGTGTACTTTGGTAGAAGGAGTCATCGTTTTGCAAGACGATGAGCTAAAGCATATTATGACCAGTACAGAGCAAAATAATGTTATTATTTCTGATGAAGTTAATGATTTGCTACGTGGAATGTTTGAAACTGTTTATATTTCTTGTGTGTTGACCATCAAGAATAAAAATAAAACCAAAAAAGGTCTGACTTGTTATGGCATTTGTCGACATGAAACTTGTAAACAGTTTAAATTTGTGGTGGAAAAGAAAACAAAGGATACTTGTGCTCAAATTACAGTTCTGAGTAATAGCCATGACTATAGCCACAGAGATAAATTGACTACGTTCTTAAAAGGCAAAAGGCGAGAAAGACAAAAACAAATGTCCAAGTATTGCCCACCGATAAGTCTTCGACAAAAGTATATTTTAAAAAGCTCTCCGAGCAAATTGAAACGTAGTAACTTGGGTGATATAAGGTCTGATCGTATATACTATAAGGTATCTCATGAGCAAAAAAGTCGCCATGATCAAGCGAGCGATGACAGAGTAGATATGTACTTGTTAAAAGAAACTTGTCTAGAATTTATTAAGTATGTATCTGATCCCAAAGCAAAAGATTTCGAGACTTATTTATTTAGTCAAGAGCAGTTGGATGTATTAATAAAGATGGGACATGTTGAGATTCACGTGGATGCGACAGGCGGAGTTGTGAGAGCGACTACGGCGGACCCTGCATTATTTAAAACTGGCAAAAGAAAAGAAAAATTATTATCATATTATATGGTAGTCATTGTGTGTAATAAGAGAATAATTCCCATTGTCGAGTATCTGACGACTACTCAAACGACTAATGCAATAACAAACTGGTTGACAGAATTCCGAAAATTCTATGAACAACAGTGTGGTACTAAGTTCATAGCGCATGTTGTTAGTGATTTTTCTTCAGCCATACTCAAAGCATTTGTCAAAGCGTTTAACGAATGTAATGAGGTAGTTGAATACCTGGATAAATGTTATGAGTTTATGTTTGAAGGACAAACATTTAAATGCAGTGCATTGATAAGCCTTTGCTGATGTCATTTGATCAAAAATATCTCTGACGATGCACATAAGTACTACAAAAAAAATGAAAATAAGATAACTCATGGATCGGTAGCATGCTTGGCTACTTCATGTATTTCACCGGCTTTCAACATAACCACCACGGAATTGTTGGATAAGTGGTTCATCGCGGTCACAGCGGTGTTCTTGTCACCCTTTATGACTGCAGCTGTTGAGAGCGCCATGAACTTCTTGGTAAAGCTGAGTAATGATGACTCAAGTAAACTAGTGGATGAGCTAATAACAAAACAGAACAATGTTGCATTAGATGTACAAGAAAGAGATGATAAAACATTTTACCGTTTTAAAAATTCTAAGTTCTTGGTTAGGTATGAAAATATAGCTGTTCAGGTGAAAGAACAATTGATTACTTCTCCTGGATTGGAAAAAAATCAGTTGTACAGTTTTGATTTTCATAACGATATAATGGGGTCTTATCATTCCAGTGATCCCAATGTGGACTGGTATAATGCGGTTTAGAATATTACATAAAATTGAACGGAGCACGCATACAGTAAAACGGCCCTTTTCAGGGCCACCACTTGGCCGACATGGTAACAAGGTAAAATGACACGAAGACAAACAGGACAGAAGAAGAGTAATGTCATTTTACACCGGCATAACACAGAACCGACGAATGAGAACGGAGTGTCGATATCTGATGGGGTATACATACCGGTCACTTTTCAGTGCATCGACACTCTATTCTTCTCTTCACAACCGTCAACAACAACAGCGATAAGACCAGAAGTAACGAGGCGATCACCGACGAGTCAAGCAATTAAGATAACCACGACGACGGTAACGGCGATTACAACGAGTTCGGCAATTAAAATAACAGCGGCAACGACGGTAGCAGCGAATAGCGATACAGAGACCACAACGACGGCGATTGTGACAAGTCCGGCAATTGAATAACCGACGACGGTGTTTAACAATCACTGAAGTTTCGAAGGCAACGACGACGGCTGTGGAAACTGCATCGATATCAATATAGCACCTTCGGATCCGACCCCAGCGGCATTTACACGCGGGGTTCACGATCCATATTCATCAATACTACAAAAAGCCCCTTTTCAGGGCCAATACCGTTAAAGACCTTCACGGCGCGCTTGCGTGAGCGTTCATCGGTAAAGTGATCACGACCGGTATGCTCGCTTATTCAAGTCCACTATCGACCGTGTATTCTCTCCCTGTCGTACCTACTCAGGTCCGATATCGTCCATCGCGGCTCAGAACAATCCTCAGTCCAATTTAGGTACATACTTTATAAATAATCAATAAATCTTTATCATAAAATCAGTTGTGTTGTTTTATAAAGATCCGGGTGTCGGTAGCCCCAATACACCGTTTCAAAATGGAAAGAGCGAGTAATGCTCCAGCAGAAAGTTGGTTTGGTGATTTAAAGACGTACAAAAAATGTCGGCGAATGAAATGTGGTAGATTTGTTGAGTTGACCAGGAGTATAATTCTGAATAAGGAAGTACTTCTAGACTATACCATGTATACCATATAATTATTGCGCTAAACGTCCAGTTCAGAAAAATGAAGTTTTTAAAACTAGTGAAAAAAAATGTATGTCAATGGTTGAGTTGATTCCATCTGATGATGATGAGGGAGAAGAAAAAGAACACTGGCAACCGAGAAAGAAACAAAAGAGTTTTTATTTTAAAGGTCATTTAAAAGATGCTTTGAAACAACTTGGATCAAAAATAGATATTCAATTGCCACCAGTGAAAAAAGTTCCAAATGTAAGTGTGTTTGAATTGTTTGATTCAGTACAATCAGATGAAATTAAAACACCTGATAGAATAAAATTATCTGAATCGTTTGTATCTGTAAAAAGTTACAAATCTCCAATAGACGGCCAACGGTCTAACATGGCTGTATATGAAAACAGATTACCAAAAGATGTCAACTATTTTGGTCCGGTCTTAAAAAAGAATGGAAATCCATTGGAATATGTGGTCGGAATCTACAATGGTGTAAAAGATATTACTGAGATGACAGAGCTGTATTTCAGTGACTATGACACGCTGTCTGACTAAACTACACCTGAAAAAGACATAAAAAAAAAAAATGTGGTTGAATAATTTTGTTATTAATATACTACTTGGTTTATTAAGAGAGATACATTGCGAGCTTAAGGATAACAAGGTAATAAAGGTATTGAGCTGTAATATTTCTTGGTTTCTGAATAATCCTTCAAGACAAAAGACATGCCTAAAAACCATAGTAGTTCCGGAAAATTGTTTACTTGTAATGCCATTGCAGATTTTAGAAATTGTAAATTTTATTTTATGGACCCATTCGGAAGTATAGACAATAAATGTCGTCAATATTTTGTTCGTTTACTTGGCGAGTTAAAAAAGAATCACATATATGAAAAAATAGGAAATATGTGGCCTAAGATGGAGTTAAAGACGCTAATCAACTATCCCACTCAACAAGATTCATAATATAACTGTGGGGTATATGTATTGTACTATGCAGAGTGTATATTTAAAAACGAGGCTGAAAACGTTAATTTCAATAATAACTTTAACCCATTGTTGTATCGAAATTATTTGAAAGAGCTATAAACCTCGTTCACTGGATATGATGGATAGGTGAATAAAGTTATCCATTGTTTTCAACACATCATAATTTACAGTTTTCATATTTTTAAAATCTGATTACAGCTTAAGTGTTATGAATAGTCAAAAAATTCTAAAAAAAACTGCTATTTCTTAAAAATTGTAAGTATTTACTGCATAATTTATTATTGATAACGATGTACATAACTAATATAATTTATGAACATTATAGCTTATCAGTTGCATTTATGATTGAAGAAGTCGAAGTAGATGAAAACAAAACTGCTTATGAAATGTCATGTAAGTTATTATTAGAGCTAGGGAATTATAGGAGTTTAACGCAATAATTTTTACTTTACATATTTTGCATATTTAGCTCTTTTTCCCTAAAAGTGTATATTTTCTTATATTTGTATAATAAATATTTATTATGAATTTTCTAAAAAAAAAATCACAAATATTATTTACATTTATAATTGAAACTCTTGTTTTACTATTTTGTTTTTATAAAATAAAGAGAAAAAGAAATGAAAATATTAAATAATTATTAATTTATTAATTAATAATTTTCTAATTTGTAATTTTTAGTCTAATTGAAAGTAAAATATTTTAATGAGCATATTTGATAATTTTTAAGGGCATGTAATGCATGTATATTTTAAGACTTTTTGGAGTATAAAGCCTAGCCCTAGATATTATGTGTTTCAAAATAATTAAAATGAATTGTGTTTATAATTATTGTTGAAGCCAATTGTACAATATTTTCATCAAAATCTAAGTTATTTGATATACAATAACATTTTATTTTTTTAGTGTGCTCTTGGGGTTTGCGAAACAATTGTTGAGGACCATCTGCCAATCTGTAATTAATGTTTTATACGAAGCGGATGGTAAATGTAATGTATTAAAGTACTCACATTAAATTATATTATGATTAATAATTGATAAACATTTTATATTAGTGAATGAAATCCTGCCACAACTTGAGTGTTATGGATTCAGAACCACCAAATCTTCGAGTTATTACTCATAAAGCAAATCCAGTAAAGCCTTTTGTTTTTTGTATGAAACATTTTTTTTTTCACAGGACGCCGTGTATGTTGGTGACTTTAAATGAAAGGTAAATTTTGAATGCCCAAATATTTAAAGGAAATTATTTCATGCTGTACACGGATAAAGTTACAAATATCAAGAATCAACAATAAAGAAGTTGAAAAAATCAAACTATGCTTTTCAACAAAATGTTTTAACTTGGGATCAATTAATTGGTCACCTTAAGAATGATAGTAAAATTTAATAAACACTGTTATTTATTTCTTGAGGTGGGTGTATAACTTGTATATTTTGTTGTAGGTATTTATTTATAATACTCATTGTAGTACAGCCTTCTTTTACATATATAATATTTATTCTTATAATTTGTTGTCATAATACCATTTATATTTAAATTGTTAGATTTTTTTATCGTATGGACTTAAATCAAAATAAAATATTACTTTTAAATCAGTGTTTAAGCTTATTTAACCAATTACATAACTGGATTAGGGTTTCAAATTATTTAAAATTAAAATAATTATGTAATTACTAATTTTTTTTTCTTTCTAATAATAACAATGTTTCCTTACTTATTGTAAAAGCTCAGCTCTTAAGAAGTCATAGTGTAATACTATGGAAATGAAGTTTACTCTATTAAATTGGGTAGCAGCTGGCACCCATAAGATTTCCAAGGGCCTATGCAATTTAATAAAATTATATCTACCCTCCCAAATACCAATCAAGTGAACAACATATCAAAATTTAAAATGTGTTTATGAAATGTAAAATAGTAATAAAAGGGCTTTCAACGATTAATGATTTAAAATTTTAATTTAAGTTCATTACCAATTTTAATATGATAATAATAAAAATATTGTAATGACCGTACATAAGAAATTGTAATTTTAAAATAAATATAATAAATGCAAAATATAGTATACAATACTAAGCATTAAATGTTCAGGAAAAGTAAATATATTATTAAAATTATAAATATAATTACTAATTTGGTGTGAAAAGATGTGTATAAAAATTATAAAATTCATTTAAGAAGAAAACAAATTATAATTATAATCAAATTAAACTGTTTATTTTTACATATTTAATTAATAATATTTAAAAATGGTTAACACATTATAAGTAACAATATAAAAATAATACCATAGTATGGTTACACTATGACAATATTTATACAATATAAATATTATTTGCTTGAACATGATTATATTTTGTCTGTGTATGAAATATGGATAGTTATCTTCAAAATAACTAAGTACCTATTATATTACTACCTAACCTAACCTTTGACAACCGATGCAACTGCATTACTTGGTCACATGTGTGTGTACACTTCATTTATTCTCACCAGCTGCTTACGATTATGTACGTCAAACTTTTCAGGATGCTGTATTGGATTGTTTTTAATTTTAATAAATCCATATTTCTTTTCTGGTCTATGAACAAAATTTGTAAGAATATGAATAAAATACATATAATATATCATATATATTTATATATCATATTATCATATTTATCATATTATATCATAATATGTTCGAAGGGAGCATAGTAGGCAAAATATACAAAATTGAACAATAGCGATAGATTTTTAATAATATAGGCAATTATTGGTACAAATTGACGATCAGCAAAACATTTTTCAGAGCACTCTGAGATGTTTTTAAGGATTTAGGATAGGCAACTGTGCATACGAATGACGATCAGCAATAGATTTTGGGAACCCCTGGTTTTTCTTATCAAATATTGCTAGCGGACCGTACATAATATATTTTGTATAATGTAGTTCAGTAGTTGTCAACTTAAAAATTCAGATTAAATTGTATGTAAATTATCGGTTATCCTGAGCGTGTATAGTGATTATATTCTGTGGTGTTACATTTGTTTTGTATATTGTATAATGTAATTGTCGATTTAAAAATTACGCATTTGAAGGAATGTTCACGTCAATAAAATTATAAAGATGGAATCCGCTTCAAAAAAGTAAGTAACATGCTGTTCTGAGTTAAATCGACGGACTGACATTAGTCGGATGATAAGATTATACTATAGTATGCTTTTTTAGTCTTTTGAACTGATGACATTTGATCGCAAATCACTACGATTTGTTCGTGGATACAGTCGTTGGCAGTTTTTTGGCAGGGAAATATGAATCAAACCGTCCCTACACCACAAATTTAACTTTTCTTCTCCCCAAACAAAACCCCATAATTTTACTTAAATTTCAAAATTTGTTTAATTTCAGCACTAAATTAGTAAAATTTATATTACCTATATTTATAGGCTATAGCTATGATAGTTTTAGGTTGGACAGATAAGGTTAACCGCCCAAGTGGGCCCTGCTATCATGACCCTGGATAATATTATGGTATTTTTCGGTTAACATACCAATTCCATCGGCCAGTAATAGTGTGAATGTATCAATAAAAACTTAAATAATACCTTCATATTTGATTTTTTTAATATTTTATGCTTATTTTACAAACTTTTTTTGTAATTATGTAATAAGGCCCTTAAAAAAACCAGCCCATCGGAAAGATTTCTGATTTCTCGAAACGCCAATCTACCCATTAACTTACAGAATACAAAGCTTTCGCTTACATTCAATGCTACTTTCCAAATATTCCTGTTGTTTCTAGTTGAATATATTATACAACATATTTATGCATATTGGGTAGTATACAAGGTGCAGGTCGTTGATTAGAACACTCATATTAATATTTTTTTAATTATTATGTAATTATATTAATAATAAACAATGGCAGGGGTGATTGCTATTATAAAAAATAAAACGAAAATGAGTTGGTAACAAAAGTTCTACCCAAAATTGTTAACATATCAATTGTGTACATATCAACTAGATTCAGAAATCAAGTAAATTACATTTGAGTGTTTCTTTAGTAACATCAACACAATGTTTATTGTGGCGGAAAATTGTAATTTTGGATTGATGAATTAACTAAATGATGTATCATTTTATTTTTCAGGTATGGTCTGCTTGTTCCAACAAAAAAAAAATTAGGAAGTGTTAAGGCATCTAATGTATTTGGGAATGATAGTGAATCTGACAATGAATCGAAAAACAAACCTATTCAAGTAATTATACATACATCCTTATTTATAATACATTTAAAATTATTAAACCATGTTTCTGATACTAATTATAATATTATTTCTATTAAAATATGCACACATTTTGAGAATAAATTGATTGTATTAACCAATACTTCATCACATGAATAAACATCAGATCTAAAAATGTTTATTTTTAGATCAGCAATCGAACAACAAAAGCTCAACAAAAGTTCAACAAAGAACTGCCAAATTGATACACGATATGACTATTGAAGAAGATGCTACTGTTTTTCGATATGATGAAGTATATGATGAAATGGAGAAGAAAAAGGGAAATCTTGGTGAAAAGAAAAAAGAAGTTGACAAAAAAGTATGAATAAATACAATTTTTAATTTTATGTTTAATATATATTAATTGTGTAAAAAACATTTATTTTTCAGCCACGTTATATAGAAAATTTATTAATTCAGGCCAAGAAACGTAAAATTGAATATGAACGAAGGAATGAACGATTAATTCAAAAAGAAAGAGAAACTAAAGGAAATGAGTTTTATGATAAAGAAGCATTTGTCACTTCTTCGTACAAAAAGAGACTGGAAGAATTAAAAAAAATGGGGGAAGAGGATTTAAAAATGTCTATGATTGAAGATATAAACGATGTTACAAAACAAAGAGACATGGGAAGCGTTTATAGACACTTATTTAAATCAGAACTGTGTAAAAATGAAAATGTAATATGTAATATGTAATATAATGTAATATATATTTAAGCAAATAAATCAAGTTTACAATTATAATTATAAATACTAGCTACATGTTTGCAACTCCCCTTTAAGCATAGCTTGTTTTGGGGGGTATATAAGTTTGAGTTCTTACAATCAATAAAAAATAACTATAATAATAATAAATCAATTAGAAAATTTAAACAAAGAATATAATAATAGGCATATATTATGATTAAACAAAGAATATAATAATAGGTATCTTTAATAATTTTTAACTTTGTTATAGCAAATCAATTTTCGTGAAATCTAGAGTCTTAAGAAATGATTTAAATATACAAACATTCTTAAAGTTATAAATATTAATAGTAAGCTGTCTATATATTTGAGTAGCTGTGGATATAGAACTTTTTAGACCAATTTGTTTTTTAAAAGTAGGAACATAAATGTTAATATTTTCTTCGTAACGGGTATTATATGAATGATTCACCTTGGTTAGATTATTTTTAAACTTGTAAAAGCTTAATAGTGTATGCCTACAATATAATTGATAAATACATAAAACGTTAAGCTCTAAATAAGCACTGTTATTGCAGTAATATGTAGGTTTTAATTATCATTTTCAAAGGAAAATGATAACAAAATTGATAATGATGATGATGATGACGATAATGATAATAAGAAAAAAACCAAAAAAAACTGATGCTAATCGTCAATACAGGAAACGTGCTTCATCATATAGTTCAGATAATAAAGACACGGACTTATCAGATTCTGATTCTTTGGTAGACTTCTAAACGCTAAAGAATTGAAAGTCATAATGAAAAAGATGATAAAGAAGATGCAGACAAACCAAAAGTAAAAATAGAAGAGAAAAAGTTAAATGAAGAAAAATCCAAAGTTAAACTGGAATCACTAAATGATAAAACAGAATTAAGAGAAGAAATTACAAAAAATATAGCTGAAGACAAAAAAAAAGAGGAAAATGAAAGTAAACCAAAAGAAATAATACAAAAAATAAATATTTGGGAAAAGAGAACCATAGGTGAAATTTATGAAGCAGCACGTCAAAGATATTTTGAAAGAAAAATGAAACTGATTAATTTACATACTCAATGTTAATAGTTATATTTTTTATATATTTTGTAATGTTAATTAAAAAAGTTAACTTTTTTTGATACATTAAGATTTATTTTATTAATAAATAACATTTTTTTTATCAAATAATTTATTAACATCAAAATATAATTTCTTATACTTAAATAAAAATTTGTTTTAGCTACTAGTATAAAATGGCAGATGTATAATTATCACAATAGTTTGTTCAATTATGGCAAATGATAAGCAATTACCCTGTAAAATGATTCTATAATCTACATACAAGTTTCAATTATTTTAAATATAATAAATATTTTTAAAAAATATCTCATTTGGAACATTATTGGAATGTATAAATATTTTTATTTAAAAATATTTCTTTGTGATAAAAAATTTAATTTATATTAAAAATAAAGGGAGACAATATACAATAAAAAAAAATTAATTAATGGTGAAAAGGTATTAGTAATATCATTGATTGTATAATATATTGTATAATCAATGGTAATATCAATATATATCCAATTACGTTTTCTCTGGATTTTCAGCAATATTATTAAATTGAAAATCAAAGGAAAAAAATAGTTTAAAATATACATATAATTGGAAAATAGAGAATATTTATTTACGAAAATGAGTTTTTTTTTTTAACTATTTCAGATATGAATTTAATTTGATTTCCTATATGTATTGCCTTCCCAATTTAATAAGGAAAATTCTTAATTAAAGAAACATAAGATGATTCTTTAAGTACAGTGGGTATTTAGTGATCAAATAATGAAGATTTTCATTATTTCACCATTAAATAACAGATTATCTTAATGAATCATTTTGTGTATAATGTGAATAAAAATTATATTTCTGTGGAATTGACAAAAGATTTTACACACTCTTTACTACACAAGGGCTTGTTACTCTTCACTGTAAAACTTTTACCTAATAGAGATGTATAACACTGATAACATTTAAAACACGCTGGAGACTGGTGCCTGCTCAACTCTTTCCAACCAATCTGGGTTTCAGTAGCCACTATATTATTATGACAGGTTTCACATTTCTAAGTAAAAACATTAAGATTATATTTCATTACTTTCATAAGTAGGTAATTTTTTTAAAATACATACTTTTCCGTATTTACTTTCGTAACAATCTAAACAAACTGGCTGATGTTCAATTGCTACATACTCCAATTCAGCTAATGGTTTATCACATTCAAAACAACAAAAATGACGAACATAGTATGTGTGTTCCTCAGCAATTGAATACTCTTTCAAAAATATTAACTAAAGCAAACAAAATAATTTTTTAATAACTAATCTCACTTTATTAAATTGTTTATTGACTTACCTCATCATAAGCATTACATCGGGGTATATTCAAAATTTCAGCATAATGTCTACCACAATAAACGTTCCAGTTATTGAAAAAGTATACAAGATCAACCAACAGTTCCTATAATTAAATAATAATATTAATAAGTACAAGAATAACCATATCAAGTTATAAACATTACCTCACAATTAGTACAAACAAAACATGATAGATGCCAAAAAACTTCTTTACCAGTTCGCTCGATCATAACAGCAATTTGACCGGGTAATACATTTTTTTTACATTGTTTACAAAACAATTCTTTGTCATCAGTTAGAATACATGTATCAGCATTAGATGCAATACATTCTTTTGAACCTTTCAAAATTGGATTTTTTAATGATGGATCGGCATTTTGATCATACATCATAGGCTTGTAATTGTTATTTTGAATGTTCGAAGAGAAATTTGTGTGTAGTTGAGGCAAACCTTCAGACCTGGCTATATTTGATATTGGCTTTTGAGAAATCACTTCACATACAGCTGGATTGTTCTTTACATTATCTAGCATATTGACTTCTATTTTATTATTTCCAGTATAGTTTTTACTACCAACAAATGCACTGGGTGTCTTAAGTTCAGTGTTTGATGGGTATAGAAGTTCTGGAGGAGGTGGTGGAAATTCTTCTTCGTCTACTTCTTCAAACTGCTGATTATTAATTTTTTTGTACGGTTTAGGAGTGATGTTCATATTTTTAAACAATAGAAATGGGTTATTAGTATTATCAGTTAGCTTCTTGACCAATCTCTGACCAACTGCGTTCTCTTTTAAATTTTGCAAATAAGAAGTCATTGCATCAGTTTCTTCAGCAGAAAGATTATGACAAACATTTGCATTAAAATCATGCAAGGGAACTAACTAATGTCCTATTTAAAAATTTTATTGCTGCATGAATCCTAAACCTTATAAAATAATTTAATAAATAGTCTTTGTTAAATAGTGGACATGGGTAGTTAAATATAATATTAGTCATACTTTATTTTAACTTAATACCTACTTCTTTTTCTATGGATAGTTGAGGAGACCTTTTTATAAATATATTTTCTAATTCATTTATATATTCATAAAATGTGTGTTGTGGCATCATTAAATTTCCCATATATTGATTTTTCTGCATTTTCATATGCTTGAAAGTAACAAAGTAGAAATGATTTTTCTAATTATTTTTGACTTTTGGCATAACTAACACAAACATCGCAAGCATGTTTTTCAATGCATTTTTTCATTAAAAATCACAGACATAAGTAAATGCATTTTTTTCTGGTATTGATAAATTTCTATAATTTGGCGAATCAATTGAAATTAAATTTTTTTTAAATGTAAATGGATTTTTTTCAGGAAATAAAATTTTTATATTTTTATCATTAATAGGAACTATATTCATTTTTGTTAAAGTTTCATCTAAATCTGCTATACAGTTTGCATTATCCGAGTGACTAAAATAACTTGAACAAAAATTTTGTTTAAATGACCAAATAAATTGTATGGGGGTAGGATTAATATTATTACCATTATGTTGGTTTCTAAAAGTACCAAATAAATTTTCCAAACAATCTTGGTTGATTAGATTTGTATACAGAACACAATTTTCATCGGTATTATTAAATTTTAGTGACTCCCACAATTAAAACAAACCAGAAATTGAAATTAACCAACCTCTAATAAATTTCATTCGGTTTGTCACTTCAATTTCTGTTTTTTTGTCAAATAATTTTAGTTGTTTAAAAAAATTTTCCATAAATTTTAGATGTGCTACTTGTGCATTAGTATTTTTTAATAGTCAATTGAAATATTTTAAACCGGGTATTTTAGATGAATTAAAAATGTCAAAAAGTTTATCCATATTTTGAATGAAGTTAATTGTAGGTAATGATGTATCCGGTAAAAGGTTTGACTGTAAGAAAATTAACATTGCAGATGCGACACTTGCACTGAATACTTAAGCTGCCAAATAAACCCTCATTTTCTCAAAAGGCCCAGGAAATATATGAGAATATGTTATTTTAGGAGCAGTACGGAGATTATTTTTGCTATCTTTATTGAAAAAAGTAATCAAATGTTTTTTTTTTTCAATTATTTCATTATTAAACTTAAAATTGTGTTGATACAACATATTTCTCGTGGCTTTTAAAAGATGTGGTGGATCAAATATATACACTACTTTATTATTGTTTACTTCAAAAAATGGCCGCTCAAGTTAGGTTAGGTTAACTTGTAGTGTATTTGATAAACCTATGAAATTAGATCCCATATCACTAATAAATGCTTTTACCTTAATTTTAATATTATTTAACTTTAAAATACTGGTTAAAATTATGTCCTGCAAATTAAAACCAGTGTAACTATTTCATATAAAGAAATAAGCTATCGGTTGCTTCCAATTAAAATTAATACCACGAATCATTAAGACAAGTACAAATTTAGCAGGATCATATGTCTTGCGATAGTTGGTGTCATTAAAGCCTATTATTTCGTCCTTACTTATATTATAATATAAATTACTTATTATTGACATTTCATCTGCACATAACACACATTCTAATGAATCAGGTAAAAAATTTTGGGTCTTAAAAAGTAAAAAATTAAACAAAAAATCATTAAGAGCTGGATTTATTTCATAGCGTTTTGTTATGCGCCTTAGTGTACATGGATTAGGGAGAATAAGAGTAGATTGTAAAAATCTATATACCTTTGGGCCTAAAAAATAAATTATTAATGCTAATTGCTTAAATTCATTACGGTACCTATAACCAGTTGATTTTTTATTTCTACGATTAATATAAGTAGTGATAATTAAATTCAAACTTGGTGGTAAATATTGTTTGCATAGTTTTAACATTTGTTCAATAGTATTACCTTTTGATAGTTCTTGATATGCAATATCAATTTGTTTTTTATATTCTTTAATTATTAGATTTTTAGCACGCACCTCATTCATAAGTTTCATTTTCCTCGGTGTTTTGTTTGTGAGGTGAAGTGGAGTTTGACAAGATCACTGGTGGAGACTTTTGAAATATTAGAAATTGAAGAGCTCTTAGATACATCTGTACGACTTGTGGATGCATCATTGTCGATGGATTGATTCACAGGAATAGGGCTGGAGCATGATGCAACTTCAACCTCAAATTCTTTCATTTTGCTTTCTTCTAAGGCTCTCTCCAACAATATTTCTTCTATAATTTTTTAATTGAATATTTAACTTTGTAATACATTGTTATTATAATAAATATTTAAATAAAATCTTACCACTAAATAATGTTGGTACGGCTTCTGCTGTTATACGGTTCTTTGTTGTTTTATTTAAAAAAAATTTTATCTTCAAAATGAACACTGCATACCCAATAACTTTTTTGAAAAATAGCAGGATCTTTTCTCAATAAATTATATGTTTTACACTTTTCAATCCATTGTTTACACAAAACACGAGGTTAAAAGTCAAAAGACTGCGACAGCAAAAACACGAGGTTACAGGTTAAAAGTCAAAGGACAGACTGTGAGTCATATAGAATAGTCCAAGGAATAAAAAATGAAAAAATAAAAAAGGAAAAAAAAATTTGAAAAAAGGTGGACAATGGTACCTTCCAACGGTACAGCATAACCAGATTATATGATTAACATTAAATAGTTTCAGTTTTTGACATGGCTGTACTGATTTAGGCGGAAATCTTATCAGCCCGTTTTTTTGTTTATGTCTAAGTGCACAATCTGCTTTCATATTATCTGTGTTAGAACTATAGAATAAACTCGGTTTTTTTTTTATATTTGATCTAATGATCTCCCCTTCTAACTCTTACTATATTATAAGATATTAAATTCAAATTTTTAATCTCTAGCAATATGGCACAACTGTATGAGTCTAGGGCACATACAACAAATTCATTGAAAAATAAGAATGATTAATTACTTTTTTCCATTTTAATGAACTTCTACAGGCTCCAACTATTGAATTTAGCTCATCAGTTATTTACTGCCATAATTCTTTGGATTTTTTGCTGGTAAACGATGAATTAAAATTTCCCTCGTGAAGTTCCGGATGACACTAGTATTAATACTTTTTTCTGGGCAAAAGAAGCAGCCTTACCTAAAAATAATTTAGCCATTTTTAATAATATATCATTGTTACTCTAAGGTTGTTATCACAGTTAAGGTTGTTACTTGTTATAGACACCACGATTTAAGATAATATATCTTAAGATAGATACTATGGTGTGCTATGGTTGCACGACGGCCTATATTGGCCATAGACATAATATACTCTATTATGTCTATGATATTGGCCTGCAGCACGGCCAATGACAGCCGTGGTCTGCAGTGAATAACACGATTTAAGATATAATCATATATAATAATATATTATATTATATTTTCATATTATTATCTTAAACCGTGAGCGATCATATTAACCGAATAGAATAAAATAACTACATTTTCATTCACCAGAGCGCGTATCGTCAATCGGTTTTTCCGACAGGGCCAACGAAGTGCTCACTAGCAATGTCACTGAAAAGTGGCGCCATCTGTCCATCTGCTACATACATTTTAATACAGAATTCGAAATATTGTATTATAATTTTGTTATAATACATGCTATATAAATAATGATTGTAAATGGTATTTCCATACTACGATGTAAAATGGATTTTAATTTGTTAAAACTGTATTATACAATATTATATTAACCAGACAATTGGCAATATATATTCTATGAATTAATAATAACAATTGAATGAATTTGATGTTTATATTTATAGTTTCATCATTTCATGATACATATAAATATATATCCCTATAAAATATATTAGTATTATTCATTTGGTATTGATTATAAATAGTATTGAGCATTGACTTATATAATTGATCATTTCAAGTATATAACTGTACTTTTTTTAATTTAAAATGTAGTCTTGTTGTGTTCGTTTACTACATACAATTATTGCAAAAACAACTTTTGAAGTGTCTACGAATGAGAAAGATAAATTAATGTGGGAAGAAGCTTTAGGCATACATTTAAAAAATAGCCATTGTGTCTGTGCCTCTCATTTTAATGAAAGTGACATAATAAGTTCATGAAATTCTGGTTTGAACGGTTATTCTGTAAGTTAAAAATATAATGAATACATCTAATAAATTTAATTTTTTTTATAAATTAAGGACTGCTTTCAAAAAGTGTCTTAAAATAAAACAAAATTATTACCTATAGAAATGTTACAAAAGGCCACAATTAAAAGAAAGGCTCACTTAAACATTTAAATCGAATGTTGACAAATAATATACAAGAGGTAAATATGAAATATATTTTAGTAGTTACTAATTATTAATTAAATATATTATAGAATCAATTATATTTCCATAAATATAGGACATTGAATAACATAATCCATGCATTATGACTCGTTTTACCATTGATTATTATAAATACTATTTAATATTTATAATCAATGTAATTAGTTATTAATTATAACTTATAAGTTTATTACCCATTGAAATTTTAAATTGCATAGTACATTTTATGTAGGGTTTAAAATATGTAAACTATTAAATGAAAACAGCACTGGGCAATTTCATTCGTAAGCACTTTTGGAGACGTCTAATATTTGCTCCAAAATTTAAGATATCTTAAATCGTGCTTGTAAGCTATTAAATGATTACAGTGCAATAGTCGAAAATCACATATTCGATTGGCTTTTGACACAGAGAAGATAAGGTGACACTTGCTCAGTTTTCTGTTGCTAATTTTACGGCAGTTTTGTAGTACAATTTTGTCGTACAGGTAACGCCACCATTTGCACGAAGGCCGGTTATTACATTGTTTCTAATGCTATCAGTCAGTCTTTTTTTTTAAATTTAAATTTTTATTATGAAATAATAATTATTTTTACTAATTGTTGTTATTTTAAAAATATTTTTGGTAAGAAAAGAAAAGAATACACGTATTTTCCTCAAGTATACAACTTTGTAGTAAGTACCTACTAAAATAAAAAATAGTAAATAACTTTGGGGCACGAAATAAAATTGGTGGTTTTTCAAAAACATCCTTAAGCTTTTTCATATTGTAGACATAGCAAGTCTTCCATTCTGATACAAACAATTTATTATGCATTTTATTATAAAACTGATTATAATTTTGAATAAAAACTTCTTAGTGAGTTATTTCAAGACGTGTGTTAGATGTCATAGAATGGTGTCATCAGTAAATATTTAAGAAGAGAGAAAATATATATTATTGAATGAAAATTAAAAATAGGACATTTTAAGTAACAACTAATAGAAAGCATATACTGTGTAGAAATTTAATATTTTCAATTCTTTGAAATCTAAAGTTTGTCTTGTTGATATAAGTATAATTTTTATTAATTTTCCGGTTGTAAATAGTAAGTGTTAGTAATAGAAGGTATTTATAAAACGATACTTTTAAAACATACATATGCAGATAAGTAAATATAGGCAGAACTACTGGGTGTGCCAAGGCACGTTCTAATGCAAAAAAAACTGTCTAATATACAAATTAATGATGCCTATACATGTAAATATAATGAATCAAGATTGAATTAAATTTTTTTTTTCAAATTCACGTATTCAAAATGTGTTTTTGAGATAATTACTACTTTTTTATTAAATGTTATTCCTATAGTCTGTATCTTGAACCACAACATTATGTAACATTTTGAATTATCATCGATCAATAACTTGTAATTGCAGTAAAAAAAAACTAGTATTATTTTAGTGTGCTATCAAAATTATTATTTTGAAAAATATGCATTAAACGAGTTAAATTGTTTATAGAACTTTAATGACAAAAATAGTCATACATGAAATAGCACACTCCAATTTTTGACCCTAGTTCCGCATATGTAATTAAATATTATATGTTCAATAGATCATTAAAATCGTAAATACTTATGAAATTGTTTACTTGAACCATAATTATAGATTTAACTTCAAACATTCATAATAAAAAGCTTAGTTAAGGGGTTAAACCATAATTTTTTGCCTCTGTCTATCACACGTGAAACATAGAAATTTAGACGTTTTCTATTTCCAATCGTTAAGTCAATGTGATTAGAATTTTGAAATCGTTAAGTATACTTTAGATCAACTTTCTAATCATTTTATTTTGTCCCTCAAAATTTCACTAAATAGAATCAAATAAGTTGAAAACATAAAAATCAACAAAAGTAAATTTTTCGGTATGTTAAGTACAAAATTTCAAAAAATTGAGAAAATCGATCTAAAGAAGACTTTATGACGAACTCAAATTAGTTTTCAAAATTCTTATAAAATAGAAAACGTCTAAATTACTATGTTTTACATGTGATAGACAGAAACAGAAGATAATGGCTTAAAATTCCTTTAATACATAAAACATCATATTTTTTAAAAGAATTTGAATTGTATAAATATATTAATTATACGTGAGCACTGAAATAAAACGATTTAAAATCGTATATCTGCGAATAGGTATTTCTTCATAGTTCATAATTAATAATAAATATATAATTCAAGAAAAACTATTTTATTAATCTTTAATTCTTATTATACCCTGAACGTTTAGGGAAATACCGAAGAAAAAGATCATATGACATTAAGGTACCCGAATCGCCTATATTGAACGCCGTGCAATCTTCGTTGACTTCTATAATAAAATAATCATCCAAGAACAATACTTTGAACACCTCAGACTTTGTTTAAAAAATTCATTGAATACATTTATTAGAACAGAGGAAAGGAGCATAATTATTAGTGGACTTATTAAGGCAATTAGATTAGAGTTGAATTGGGAAAAATACCTGAAGGTATGTTTTGTGGATGCGATTTCAATATTTATAGCTTCTGGCGCTTCTGCATAAGTTTTAATTTTGGTTTGAGGATGATGGTCAGTGGCCTAAGCTGGTAGACCTTTAAAGCATTTTTATTTAAAATTTTGTTTGAAAATTTGGCACCCTCTAAAGTTGGATGTATGATCCATTGAGCAAAGAGTACATTTAGGAAGACTATTGTTGCATTCATTAGGAAAAAATCTCGTAATTGCAATAATTTTATGTGTGACCGTATAACTGGCATTCATGATATTTCAGAGGCCCACCATTATATTTCGTGTTATTTTTCGATTTTAAGTATAATGTTCAGTAAAAATGAGATCTTAAAGATTCCTGTATTATTTTTATCCGCAAAAATAATGGAAAGAGACGTTTATTCATACCTAAGACATTTTGGACCCTTTCAACTGAATGTTCGAGTATTCAGATAGGGCCAAAGCGTTATCAGTTTCTGTGGTACAGAGAAATGTACATTTGTAAATTTTTAAAAATACACCTATATGAGTGATATTGACGGAGCTTTATGTGTAGAAGCTGGGTGTCAGTATTGTTTAACTACTCTACGATTTTGCTGAAGTTTATTCGACACGAGGGATGCACACAAGTATGTAACTTAATGTGTTGATGTTTTCTCAATAGGAATAATTGTTCTTCAACAGCCAATTGAAAGCCAGGAGACAGATATCATAATATGTGACATCAATTATGGGAAATAATATGAAAACTAAACAAGTCAAATAAAAGGATTATTTTTTATTATTTAGATTTGATTAGATTTTTTATTATTTAATTTCTTAATTTGTTCGATGTTGTGAACATCGTTCAATCTCACAGTCCCTAGGATACTATTCAAGTACTGAAAATGTTATCTGAAAGAATAAGCACAGACAAACAAGGTCAACTAAGGGATGGGGGGGGGGAGTAGTCGAAGCCAGAACTTTTCAATTTTTTATTGTGAGGGCTTATTAGGTGTAGACATTTTTCACTATCTAAATCTTTAAAATAATAGGGCATTTTTGTGACTATACGTCTATATCTATACTGAAATTGAATCTTTTTCACAAATATTTCACGGTCCCCCGTAATATATAAGCGTCCCTCAAGCCTTTAGAGGTCCGCGGCCGGTCCGCAGTTTAAGAAGCACTACTACATTCAGTGAATAATTCGCCTGTTCTGCCACCGCGTCATGTGCAGCCGAACCTATACGGTTCAATTTAGATATCCGTCACACGGCAATACACTATATTATAATACGCTACAATGTCGTCTGTTGCCATTACACGGGGATTACAGGACGCCGACCGTTTGCTTACCCCGTCCGTCCGCGTGTTTGTTATATTATACATCGTATAGTGGCCCATCTCCGGAATGAATCGATCGACCTGCACGGTGATCGGCTTAGCGAAAGAACACAGGTTTACGAATCCGCAGTGAAGTAGCACGCGTATAAGATGCTGGAATTGCCTATAAACAAACAGTATACAGATGCTGCGGACTGTAGTTCCGTCACAATCGCGAGGCGAATAAAAGATATTCACTTGAAAACGATTGTAATTATTATTATTTTTTTATGCGGACACTATGTATGCAAAACAGCTATTAAAATGGTCGAAACATGAAATTGATAGGAGTGTATGATTATTATGATATCATTTTACGCGCGTTGAAGAACCTTTAAATATTCTGCTCGTGATCGTGGGTGGAGGTTCAAGTTTATTTATTTATTTATTTATTTTATTTTTTTTTGTGAACGTGTAAACCTGCACGCTGTTCCCTGCTGTTGTAGCTCTCAAACAACTTTAATGTCACTATGTATTTAACAATTAAACGCTTAACTTGTTCGTACCGGCACTACATTACCGCGGTGTTCGTCCGGATCGTGAATACGAATAATTTTAATTAATGAGCGGGTAAATAGTGATTACGGTACTGTGTTTTTGAACAAATCGGAAAACTGTATAAATATTTTCCGTCGTTGCGTTTCATGATTATATTTGTTAATATACCATGCTCTTCCATTCGATCTGAAACATGAAACACGCTCATTACATATTGTGTGAAACGCACGTGTTCGTCGTCTGAACATCATCCTAGGTATGCCGAGAGCTTTCACGAAAACATAAAATTTGAACGATTACGCAAAAGACTAAGAATCGCACCGAATGTTTTCTTGCATATATTGTAATATAATGTTTCTCGGTGATTGCAGTTTGAAGCGAGTACGAAAATAATGATTGTTATAATGATTGTAGAATAATTAATGTTGTATAATAAATTCGTGCACGCGCGTATTCTGCACCGGACTACATGGTGTTGGTGATTGTAATTAGCAATTATCGCGTTAATAAATTTACCGTTTAAAAGTAACGTTTTCTGCGACGGGAAAACATTCTAGTCCGGTACGCTTGTACAATGGTTCACCAAATTTTTCACTCACGTTATCCCGGTGCCACCAAAGTACCGAATCTAGGTCGAACATTTTGCAGTTGATTGTTATTCAATATTTTGAAGTCTTAACTTTAGAATTCGTGAATTCGTACTCCACTCTAAACTTGGAAAAATTGATTTATAAACGGTGGTAGTACTTATTTATATTTTATTACTATCTACTGCAGTTGTATCCAGCCTGCCTTGCAAGTTCTACGGAATCCAAATATGTACATTTATCAAATCGATTCATTTTACTTTTTCTCTACATATGTATACGGTACATCGTATTTCGCAAAACCTACGAAGTTGACAAGAATAACGGAGGGCATTGTTCACACAGAGTCTCCTCTGCTGGCGGTTAAACAGGAAAACAAAAATGCTTAATAACGGAGGAGACAATAGATAGTTCATACGGTAGAATCTCGATTATGCGTCCCCCGATTAACCGTCAGGCCATACTTATACGGATTACATAATTACGCGTTGCAGTAAAATCGCCTTGTGTGTGAGTAGGTTATAAATAATAATATACATAATCCGAAACTTTTCGGTAATATCTACTAGATAAGCGATAGGTACATATGTATGAAATATTTTATAATATTTTAATTGTTATATCTATGTATGTAATTATTGTAAATAATAAAACGTTTTAATAAATTTAAAAATAATAATAATAATGTACCTATAAGTAATAGTACCTAATTATATCAACATGTATGTCATAATTACTGAAAAAAAAAAATAATACATAATATGTATGTATGTTTAAATTTTTGTTGCTTGTTTAACCGTATTTTCGATTATCCGTCAAAGCTCTGATCCCGAGACTGACGGTTAATCGAGGTTCTACTGTATTTATAGATCGTTCCTTGAACATACATAGATGTTCATATAATCATGTTTATTTATAACGTGATAAATGCGTAAAATAATCTAATTTAATATCATGTTCGATCATTATTTTATAAATCTTATTGACTCGCTCGTCGTTATTCGTATTATATCATAATAATATTATCACTGTACCTACGTACGTATACGCGTGATAGTGCACCAGCCGGTAACCGTAGAACGTATTATAATATAGTGTTCAGACAATGGCTGCGTAATACGACTAATACGAGTGGGCGGGCGTGTGTTAATAATGACGTGCGCGCGCCGTACCCGGATCAACGCGATCGGTCGAGGAAGTGTTAAAGGATTTGGTACGTCCATGTCCAGATACGCGAAAATGCATTATTATAATATTGCTCCGACAGATAATAGTATAATACTCACGTTAAACACGACGTATATATTATTATTATATAATACCGTTGTATATATATATATATATATATATTATCATTCATTATGTACACATCATATAGCAATATTATTGTACGAGTAGGTGTATATAATTTTGTCTAATTTTAAGTAGAAACTATAAACTATTCTTTTACGTATTAATATGTTTCTTCACACACAATGTCAATATTATGTTTTAGGACTCGCGTCCGTTTATATTAAATAAATAAATAATTAAATAAATATTATTGCGTAGGTATGTGCGTAGTGCAACATGTACTATAAGTGACTTGCGAGTATTACCCATATACTTTTTTTCTTTAGGAAATTTTAACGTTTGAATTTTGAATACCAAATATTAATATAATAATCTATAATTTAAATATATTTTTTTAACTTTTTATAATGTGTATACAATAAATTTAAATTTTGCAATAATTAATTTTCTATCATTCAATTTTAAGTTTTTCATTTATTTAATATTATTATACTTACATACTCTAAATGTTAATGTTAATCCAGGTACAAATACAGGATTTAAATATAGATGGGGAAGGGGGACATAGACAAAAATAGATATACTATACTTTTTTACAATTTAATTTTTATTAATATAATATTTTAAATATAAAAACTTCAAATTTCAAATTACAAAATATGTTTTATCATAACTTTTATATATTATTAATTGTTATTATTTATTTAGGTAAATGATGGAAATTTTATTTAGAAAATGTTAATAGCAATTTAAAAAATAAATATTTTTGATCATTCATGATCATTCGTGATCAGAGTTGAGAGTACTTTATTGTAATAACTAATAATCTATTCTTATAGAGTTATACAATATTGGACCACTTAGATTATGATAAGAAAAAACAATAAAAAGGTTGTCCAAACGATAGATAAAAAATTACAAACGGTCTGAGGACACGAGCCCAGGCGTTCTGCTTCCTGTGAGGTTCTTTTCGTACTATATGTATGTACGATATAATATTATGATACGTTGTCAATGGAAATAACAACAATAATAATGTGCACGGCTATTAGACATATTATTCGTTTGTGCAGTTTTTCCACTATTATAAAGATGTAAGTACATATATATTTATTACGCAGACGGGAGATGGCGGATGTCAAAAATTAAATTTTCAAAATAAAACCGCAATTGCAACGGAATCGTCTTCACATATATAATATCATAACCGACATCCGTATTACACATAATATTATTACCTATACTACCGCATTCAGTATGCGTCACCCAAAGAGTGTTATTAACGTTTATATCTTTTATAAATTCGTATTGTTACCTATATACGTACGTTATTCTGTGTACGTACTGTGCGTGTATAATATTATGCGTTCGTGCGCGGGAGGTGCAGTTTTGTGTGTGTGTTCGCGCGCGTACGGCAAACGTCCTTTTTAGCATGTGCCCAAACGAAATGCAATCATTGGAGATCAATAATTAGTAATTTAACACATGCGAACCGTCTCTAAAACACTATCATATGTATATAAATATATATTCATACACCAAAACCAAAATAATTGTATAGGTACGGCGTAGGTACCTACCTACATATTATTTTTTCTTACGTTTCATTTTGCTTTTTTTAATTTTTTTTTTTTTAAATTTTTTTACTACATTATTACACGGTGGATGTAACACCCGTTACGACAAGGGAGGGGAGAGATCAAAATCAACCACGCGCGAGTTCTTTAAAATAAATCATCGATTTCATTGTTATTGTTCTGTTAAGAAGTGGAAAAAAAACCTAAACGTGTATAGGTACACACACACACACACACACACACACACACACACACACACATACACGCGCGCGTACATTGTAATGAACATTAAAATATTATTATTTCGAGAGGCGCTCGATATTATCATTCCTTGTCACAATAAACTCGCGATTATATCGTGTGGCTGCACGCGAATAGACGTATACGTCATTCTCACGGTCGTAGCCCATTCGGCTCCCGTTTCTCTAATCGGGTCAATTCCCAAACGGCTCCTGTTCAAAAAGGTCTAACGAACAGATTAATTCATAAACGGCTCTAGTTTTGTACACCACATATTCCTTCCCACTTTATAAAGACTTAGGACTGTCTCAAATAGGTGTGGTTAAAAATTTTTTGTTGTAAACTATGTAAATTATTAAAATTATATAAAAAAAGAACGGATGGGCCTCGCTTTGCTGTACAGTTGGGGGTGGAGTGCAGCTCATATATATGATAGGTCATTATTATAATGTGTTTGTTAAATTTGAATGCAATGATAGATATCATTGTATACGAATAACGATTCTGAACGGAGTTAATATGTTTGTCTAAAATGTGTATATAATAATATAGTATTTTATATTTAAATTGAATTATAATACAATTTCATAAAAATTTAAATTTAAAACAATCATAAAATTTTTCCTCTTAAGTCTGGTAAATTTTTTTTATATATTTTTGAAGTTAAGCTTATGGACAACCTAGTGTTAAAATTTTGAATCTAAAGTATAAACAGAAAAAAATTTATGAATTTTCAACTACAAAATAACTTGCAAATTATAGCGATTTTAACATATTTTATACAAATTTGAACTTTATGGGCTTATAAGAAAAATTTGAGTGAAACCATCTCCAATATTTTTTAGTTACAATTAGTATTACTTATATTTAATCCTTTAATTCATTTTCAAGAGTTTTTGGACAGCAAAACAAATTTTATAGATATTTAAAAAAAAATCGAAAATTTAAATTGTCTATAAATAAGTCAAAATATGTCAAAATACTTTGAAAACTTAATTATGTATAGAAAATACCAATATAAAGATTTGGTGAAAATTTCAAGTTGTTACGGTTTTTCGTTTTTGAGTTAGAGCAAATTTCAAAAACCGATATCATTTTTCAATCTAGAATATTATACATTATATTATATTTTACATGTAATTTTATATCAATATTTGCTATTCAAATGCTTATAAAAAGAAATTGTCCCTATGGATTTTAATAATTTTTAAATGACAATTATAACTACTTCTGTGGAATTTTCTTTTAAATTTTCAAGTATTTTGTATTAGTCAATTTTTTTTTATAAAAAAAAAAAAATGTAAACAATTCGAATGTTTTATATGCCTATAAGTAGCTAAAAAATCAATATAATATTTTGAAAAAAAATGACATAGAGGAAATGCTTATCTTAACAGCTGGTAAAAATTTCAAGTATCTGTGACTTATACTTTTTAAATTATAACAAATATTTAAAATCATTTGACGATAAATCGCTATTTTATGCAATTTCATAAAAAATTTAAATTTCAAACGGTCATAAATTTTTTTCCTTTTGGTCCGGTAGAAATTTTTTTATATATTTTTGAAGAGTAGCTTATGGATAAACTAGTGTTAAAGTTTTGAACTTTAGGTATAAACAGAAAAATTTTATGAATTTTTATCTACAAAATAACTTGCAAATTATCGTGATTTTGACACATTTTATACAAGTTTGAGCTTTATGGGCTTATAAAAAAAAATTTAAGTGCAACGATTTCCGATTTTCTTCAGTAACAATAGTTAAGCTTATTGTCAATCTTGTATTAAATTTTTGGGAGTTTTCGGCCAGCCAATTAAATTTTATAGGTGTTTAAAAAAAAAAAATTACAAAAATCGAAAATTTAAATTGTCTATAAATAACTCAAAATATGTTAAAATTGTTTGGAAACTTAACCATGTATAGAGAACACTAATATAAAGATTTGGTGAAAATTTCAAGTTGTTGCAGTTTTTCGTTTTGGCCGATGTAAAAATGTTATTTTATCACCTTCCGTTTGCAGGGGTGGGAAAAAATACAAAACAGCTTACGTTTCTTATACATACCTCTCACGGCGAACGTCGTGCATAAGCTGCATCGGTACAATAACAATAATAATAATAATAAATTTGTTGTGTGTATGACGATTTCGGAACAGTTTACTTTTCCCGCGGCTGGAACTTATGTAGTATTATTAAATATACACGATCGCATGTTTTCAATTTCAAACGAAGAGTTGACTCGTTGCCACGGCCGCTGTTGCGACTATAGATTATGATATTATATTCAGTGGATAATAATAATATGCACACTTATAATAATAATATTGTAACATTCTCACCGCCCCTGTGTTGTTGGTTACGATAGTCATCGATGTAGTAAAAAATTCGAATCGTCTATTCATCGCGCTGTGAAGAAATTCCATGAAATCCTGTTCTCTAAAATGAGTCATTATTATTGTTTTCTCAAACGGATATTATACACACCGTAGTCGTCGTAAAGAGACATTCTACTGCTTTAGATTGTTATCAATTAATTAATAGTATTGAAAGCATTCTTTAATTATATTCTATATATTTATATATATATATATTTATATATATATATATAAAGTACAAATAACTAAGGATAAAATAATCCACTCATTAGAATCCTATCATTAGGAAACATATCTAATTTTGATCTCTCTTAACTCTTTTAATAATCCATCTGATCTAAAACGTCATTATATAAATCACTAACACGAACTTTATGCCTGATTACCTGTTTCGCTTATAATAATCCAATATACCACAAATGTAAACATTTATTTTACTTCGAGTCAATCGCATTCACTCATCGCTTCATCTCTAAAACGACAAAAAGTATGGAATTTAAGTTTGACATAGTGGTTTATCTAATACCTACTTTAGATGAGTAATGAGAAGGGATTTCAAAAAATGTTCTAAGACTGTTCCATGCGATGCCGGGTAATTCAGGCGTGTGAACAGCCAAAACTACCATACCGATTCATTTAAAATGTCGAAGGAATATATCTACCAATGAATATTTTCTTGAACAATGTAAGGTACAAGAAAGAAATACATTAAAAATTATGCCCTAGCCATAACTATTCGATGCGAAGCCTAGTAATTTAGCTAGTGACCAATATTTTACAAACTATAATCACTTTTGACGTATTCCTAATGCATAAAACACCAAAAATATGTTTAAAAAAAAAAAAACTCTTTCGTATATGTCAATTCTTTCTCGACCTACACAAGAGTCCTAAAAAACACTCAAAAGTATGGTACCTATATAGAGTAACGACACGCATACCCATATTTTTAATATAAATAAAGTAGTTATAAATCCAAGATTTTTTAAATACTTCGCATACTGCGATTTCAAATCTTGTAGCATTTCCATTGTATTGGGCATTAGGGAATTTTCTCGGCAATATTCAGAAGTCTTACTATCTCGTTTGGCTTGTGAATATCCATTCATTGCTTTGACAACTGTGAGAAGATCACTACGGTGATCTTGATCCATTTGATTTTTCATTTCTCGACAACGGCTTTGCGATTCCTCATTTTTCTGTAAATTCAAAATTATTTAGATAAATAGAAATAAACAAAAATTTAGATTAATAAATTCACAACTTACCGGCATTACAAATGGATCTTTGAAAGTCAAATTGGCTGCGATCGTTAATATGGTGTCTAGGCAATTGAACATCACTCCCATAATAATCATTTTGCCGACGAGAGGGCTCATAGGCAATTTTGCTAGATGCAATCCCAATGGAGTAAGGTTCTCTCTTTCGTCTATTGCATTTAGATCGGTTAATAACTAGAAAACAGACACATTTATTAAAACACGATTTTCAATAAAATTAGATACTGTAAAATACACTGAAACAATAAAACATACTTTTAAAGCCACTTCTATAAAAAATATATATCAAATCTATAGATTTCATTTGGGGCGGATTCATCAGTCTCGCGAAAAACGGAGTTATCATACCGACTTGCAACATCTTAGCTTATAGTATGACACCTTCCAAGCTTGTTCTTAACATCTCCAGTTGTACGTAATCGTCGAATGACCGTTCACGCCCCTTGGTGTATAAATTTTAACACACGCCAGGCCTCACACGACCGGCCCTCCCGCACCGTTGTCTAGCATTGGCTAAGCTCACCCATTCCTCCGTAAGCGTCCCAATATTATCGTCCGCGTCAAAACCTTTCAGCTTCATACGTCCGTTGTTGATAACATATACAACATCATCTATAGTGACCGAGGTCTTCGCAATGTTTGTAGATAGTATTATCTTACGAACTCCTGAAAAACGAATATTAGATAACTTGTAATTATAATAAATAAAATTATTTTAGCTTACCTTGCGGAGGTTCTTCGAAAACAAATTTTTGAGAGATCGTCGGCAACATAGAATGAAGTGGGATAACTAAATAGCGAGCTAAAAAACAATATACAAAAATACATTAGAAAATTATATGTTTAACATTTATGTATTTATTTATTTATTTATTTAAATGATTTAACATTCGATTAACCCAATTATATATTACGTAGAGAAAGAGTGAGCAGTGATACGGATAAAAATTGATTACATAGGTAGTTAATAAAATGTAAAAATATTTCATAATATTAATTTTACAATTTATTCGTAAAATCAAGGCTTTAATTCATTGGCTGCTACTAAACAATAGTTTTCATAAAAATGATGTACTTAATATTTTAAAAATAAAAATAATTAAAAACTGTTCTAAAATCTGAAATAATGTTAAGTTCAAAGCCCTGTTTATTGGATATAACTATTAAACTATAGTATTTACTATCAATTATTACATTTATCTCCAAAGCCTTTGTCTTTTAAAATTGTTGTAAGTTTTATTATTAGTTCCCAACCAGAGAGGAACACAAGTATTGCTCCATCACCTTTATTTTTGCAAATATAACTGATAAGCTCAAAAATCAATTTTCAATCTGTATCCTCAGATGCTGGATTTTCCAACATGTCTAATATATCATTATTATATCTTTCCGACGTTCTAATTTCTCTACAAAAAGTTGATTAATAAATTGTCAAACAAAATTGTATTATTTGTATATACAGAAATACTTTTAATATTATTATACTTACTTAACATAGGGCACTACAAATTCAAGAAAAGGATCGCCAGGTTTTGATTCGCGGGATCTTAGCTTAGGAAAATAACTGAAACTGTGTGAAAATAATATTAGAAAAATTTCATATATTAAACAATAACAATAAGAATAATCAAAAAAGTAAGTAGTTTCATACCTATTTAATGTGTATATATCTTCAAGGTAGACTTCCTCGACTGGATATGTGAAACCAGGTATGTTTGACGATGGACAGTCATTGAAGTATTTTGAGAATGCTGCCGCATTTAACGTTGCGCTCATTAATATAACTTTGATATCCGGTCTCTGAAATAGTGTTAAAAATTGAAAATATTATTAAAACCATAAAGATGCGAGTGCATTAAGTTCTATATTATGTATAATATAATTACCACTGGTATGATGCTTTTGAGTATGGCCAATGTGAAGTCACTGATAGTGTCACGTTCGTGTATTTCGTCGATGATGATGTGTGAATAATCGTTTAGAGCTGAATCGGTCAGAATGTGCTGAAGTAGAATACCGGTGGTACAAAACAAAATTGACCCGTATTCGCGACCAAGTTTTCTATAATAAAAATAAATTATAAAATTAAGTTTATATCGAATGTATTTTATTATAATCAATAACTCTATATTACTTTTCCATCCTTATTTGATAACCGACGCTACATTCACCTACGCTCTCAGCCCTTTCTTCGGCGACACGTTCAGCTACCGATATAGCACTAATACGCCTGGGCTGTGTACATATAATTCTACACGTCGATCCTCGACCCAACATGATGGCTTCATCAAGGATAAACTGTGCCATTTGTGTAGTCTTACCACAACCTATTATGAAAACATTTTTAATAAATTATTTAATAATATAATAATGTTGTAATTTTAATTATTAGTAGTGCTGCTGTGTATAGAGAATTAAATGTATTAATAATTTTTTTATTTTTTTATTTATTTATGATATAAGACATTACTTGCCTGTCTCGCCACTAATTAAAACCACTTGATTGTTTTTATTAAATTTAAGATTTCCTTTTTTTTTGTATGATGGTAGTTGTTGCCTTTTTTTATACATGTGTTTATATTTTTGGTTTTCAAATTTGGCAAGAAGTTCGTTTTTGAGCAATCCATTTTTTACAGAGCTGTTAAGAAGTTTCTAAAAAAAAAAATTAAAAAAAATCATAAATATTATTGTTTTTTTTTTTCATATTAATAACAGATACTATACCATATTTTTTGTAAGGGAATCATTAATATTTTTGTCAATAGACCCAGTGACATGGTCAAAGAAATCTGTCCGAAATAGCGAATTTGTCATATTCTTATACTTGTCTAATAAGTACTCATAATTTGCATTTTTCCATTTTTTGGGTGAAGAGCTCTGAAAAGAAGTTAGAACATAATATTAATCATATAAATTATCCAAATCATTTGAGTAAACTAACTTATCGCGATCGTTAACATCTAGTTTTGTTTTAATTATTGTATTCGATTTTCTAACTGCAGGTATTTCTTCTTGTATATTATTTGTCCGTGCTTCTATATTATTATTTTTATTTATTTTCATTTTAATGACCTATATAAAAATAAATCCATAATTAATTGTTCTTTTTAAATAACATTGATTAGTTTTTCCAATGAAACTTATACATTTTTCAGATTTTTCTTTTATTTTTCTCTTATCATTTTTATCACTGAAGTCAAAGTTAAGTTTCAAGATTTCATTTGATTCAATTGGCTTAATTAAGTCTACATCAAGTCTAGCTAATGTCTGCGTTTCTTTTGCTTTGCGGATATCTTCTTTATTTTTAGCTAACATGTCCAGCGTTTCTCTTTTTTTTCGCCTTTTCCGTCTACCTGCCCTGTTGCGGGCCTACCAAAAACTTATTTCCATTTCGTGTGTCGTTATCGTCATATACTGTATAAAGTCCGTTCCATTTCCCTGTTTACGTTCTACACTGAATGTTCTGCCATCCAATGTCTCTACGCCAGCCACATAAACACGAGTACCCTGGCCGGTCCCCCCCGTGCTCACCATTTGGACGGTCGGTGATCCGCTGTTGGTTTTTTTACTGTCCATAAGATTCCCACGAGAATCTAGGGAAAGGGTCGTCCGCCACGTCAGAGCCCCGAATGACGCCGTAAGGCTGTATACTGTGATGGTTCGCCATTTTCCACACAGGATCCTCGTTGACACGTAACTATCCCCGTGCCAAGTGACCCCTTTACGAGTTGGGGGTTGGGAGAGCCGGTTTTTCATCAGCGAAGGACATGCTCAGGCCTCCTAACTCCAGTCAACCAAGTCCAGAGTTAGGTGGAGCTTGTCCGTGACCGCTTATTCGTCCATACCCAATTAGGTATGGCTTATTTCGCGGCTACCCTGCATATCTGTAGGGCGTTCCCCTATCCGCAACCCGGGGACACGTCCGATGGCATGCTCAATGCACACGGAAATTTCAATTTATCTTGGCCACTTTTATTGCAGGGAAAATAAATGGATGTACATTTTTATAATATTTTAGCAGGATGAACAAATCTAGGAATTGTCGAAAAAAAAAAAAAATTCTGGTACTCATAAATAATACATATTATACACACAATTACATAAATAATTAATATTGAACACAATACAGAGTAAATAGTTATATTCAGAACAAAATTGATATAAATTAAAACGATACTACATATAACATTTATTTTAAATTCGTAAACAAAACATTGACGAGAAATAAATAATATGTAAATAAATAACTACTAATTGTTGAATTTATTAAATTAAGTTCATAATCACCAAATACATCATAATACATATTAAATGCCAATGACATACAAATGACAACTTAATTGTTGATTTCAATAAATACATTTACAAAAAGTTTATTCCAATGAAAATATGGAATACTTATAACTGACACTATTTTTGGCCAAACTAACTAAGCATCAAAGAAGTCCACTAGCTAGAAATTCAAACTAAAATCGATTAACCTTTGGGTCCGATCGGCTTGACTGTTCCGGAAGGTTTTATGGTGCTGCATAGAACCGCTTTTTGAAAAAAATACCAAAATATTAAAATAAATAGTATTATAATTGTGTTTACAACTTGTGAATTAATAAAACTATTACACTCTATCGAGTTAATAGAATATAACGATAGGTAAAACAAATGAAATCGCCAAGGTTAATGGTATACCAATTATTAAAGTAAAAGTAATGTTTAAATATATGTACATTGTTATATATTATAACCCACTTATTTTTAATATTGGTATTATTATTATATTTATTATTCGACGGTAAAAAAAAAAAAATTATACGTTATTCGGTTTAAAATTTTGAATGGTTTTTTGATAAAAATCACGCTTATCGTTCGTGTTAGATTTTACACGCTCCAAATCATTCGACTATATGTTAGCAAGTCCTGCAAAGCCGACTACTGGTTTATTCTGTAATATTCTTATACACCCGCAGTGGAAATTAAATTATTTTAGGGCATCGTATTCTTCGTATATACTCCGTATATCGCGGTGGTCTAAAAGATCATTGGAAGAATATAGGAGGATCATATTAAAAATGAACAGTATACTATAATAAACTGATTTGGTCGTATTCGATTTTGAACAAAATATTGGTAAAATCAAACAAATTTTATGTACAAATGACTTTACATCAATGTACATAATCTGTTTTATTAATTTGAATTTATCTTTGAACCATTTTCAATAATCTTTGTTCCCAGAAAGCACATGATTTTAAATGCTTTGTTATATTTTATTATTTATTTTGATATTTATTAAAAACTCTTTTGACAATGTGACAACAGAAAAAAAAGCTTCAGTGATGGAAAAATGTTTTCTAAAAAAACTTTTCCTTGTGAACAAGACAGACAAGAGTAAACATTTCCTTCAATTTTAAGTAAAGAAAAATTGACACTCGTTAAACATCAAACATGCCAAGTCATCATTTCTATAATCAATATGGGAAATCGTAAAGGGAAACAGAATTCTAATTATTTACCAATTTTATCAATGTTCTAACTTCATTATTTCTTGCTATATGTGTTCCATTAGCTTCATTGGGAGACCAATCTTATTTAAATCCACACTTTGTTATTTAAAAATTATGTTAAAATGTAAAAACTAAGAGGCATGACAAAAACATGTATTCAATGCCATCGTTGTGACAAATAAATATAATAGAAAATACACACCTGAATGAGGAATCAAATGTTTTATGTACTTACATAAAGCGCTGCTTACCGAATGCGAATCGTCCTCCAAAACACCATGTGCTTTGCATTCTCATTGAAAAGTAGTTGAGTGTGTTATGCCATGTACGATAAGATTTACTTTTTATAATTTCAGTATTTAGTACTGAAAACTAAGGGATACGACACAAAATAGCAAACATGTGTTAAATATTGTAGCTGTGTGCAACAGAACATATATATATATTAAATTAAAATAATAATAAAATGGCCAATTATATACAATATATATTTAAACGTATTAGACGATAATGTTTAACAATTAATTACTCAAAAGCTTGTAAACTTAAAGAATTTAAATTAAGCCTTCTTTACGATAGTATACTCTATCATTTAAAAATAGGACCAATCGACGATTGCTAGTAGTTTTGGAAATTTTCCTGGATATATTAAAAGTTTTGTAAAAATATGTTGCTTTCAAATAAAATATAATAATATAAAACAATTTTTTTTTTTATATTATATGCACCAATTCATTTAAACTATAATATATCAAATAATAAAATAAACAAGCATGTGTCGATCGCTACAAATTTTAAACATAGGTAACTGGAAAAGGTTTGCAAGCATTGCTGTAAATAATAATTTATACTGAAATCACTAGGAAATAAAAAGCTAATACATGATCATTTTGAAAAATATAATATATCTTAAATGGCAGTGAAATTATAAAGGAACTTTATTTTTATATAATATCAATTACTTATACGCGTATTAAGGTACTTTTTTACATAATATCAAATTTTTATTATAAGGTTCTCCATCTCCTTGTTTACATAAAACGTAGTGCATTGTTTTTATCTTTGTGATTAACATATTATTTATACTGCTAAATTCAATTAAAAATTACATAATTGCTTATTTATAATAAATGATTACTAACTAAGAATTTTAAACTAACATAAATACATAATGATAACATTGATAACTATTAACTGTATTGTATTATTTTTATAATTACCTACATAAAAAATTAACTTTTATAAGACTGTACTACCATGTTTAAATTTTTTTAGTACTGTCAAAATTGCAATATACTTATTTCAAATTGGGTGACCGAGAAAAATATGGGCTGACAGAATAAAACTAGATTTAATGACATTGGTAGTAAGGGATGCAGAAAAAACTGCAAAGGACATAGGAGGATGGAGGCAGTACGTTGTTTGTGTAATGGGACTGAAAATTCTGTAATATTTGAAGAAGAAGCATAGTATTGCAATAATTCAAAAATAAAATTATAATATTCATCATAAAATAATATTGAATTCCGTAATGAAACACTGTCAGTTTATAATAAATATTGTTCACTTACATAATATTATTACGTTTAAACTTACAACGTATTTGAAGTATCGTGGTCCAACTCCTACATTCACGTCATCATGCCTTGTACATTTATATAAAATATACCTATATACATATCAAAATAAAATATAATAAACAAAAAAACACAACTACTGATTGTATATTATATTTTTTTCTGATAAAAAAACCTTACATGTAAGTAATACACTTTTCTTCGATCAATTCATTAAATCAACGGTGGGAAATACAGTTAATAAAAATAATAGACATCTAAGCAATAACAAAATATATAATGGCCAGATGCCAAATAATATTATTTTCTAAACTAAAAGCTAATAAATTAAAAAAAAACCTTCCAGACTATTAATAAGTTGTATGTTGTTTAAAAATGTAATATCAGCCTTTATTTTATGATTAATAGTATATTTAAATATTTTAAATAAGACCCTAATTATGAATGAAAACAAAAAAAAAAAAGTTTAACTTTACATAATTAAATAGGTAAATGCCATACTGGGGAGTAAAAGATACATGCAATATTAATATTTAAATAATTATTAAATAATAATTTCTTAATAAAAAGTCTCAATTAGAAAGTTATATCAAAAAGATTAGTGTACTAATAACATATTTTTTTTTTGTTTTGCACAAATAATATTATACATGCATTTGATATATTTATACATATAAAATTTCTGTTATACAAAAATAACTACAGATTGTATGTTATATTTCTTCTATTGAAAAAAGTATTACATGTAGGTTTCTAATACATTTTATTTTAATTGGTCCAATTAAATCAACGGTAGAAAACACAATTAAGATTTATAAATATGACAATTACAACAGCAGTTGAAATACAATGAAAAATATCGGATTGATTTTGTTTTGTAATATAAATTAAAATTATATTTATTTTAACAAATAAATATAGGAAATTTTAATTAGTTTTCAATTGTTTAACATTATTTATTTACTTACATTTGTAAATTGCAATTCCAAATTCGTTTAAACCTACGAGGAGGGTTATCGGGTATATGAAATTTTCATCTTTTGGATTAGATGATTAGTAGATAGTTGATTTGAATTTGCAAGAAATCAGTAGTAATGAAGTTTTGAGAATGTTGGGCTTTTTATGTTAAGGAGTTTATTCAAAGTATTTAAAAATAAAAATATTTGTCTTAATCAATTTCTAGACAGAAGTAGCATAAACTATTCTGATAAATATTAAGAGTATACTAAAACATTGTACCTTAGTATGAATTAAAGTCTTGACTAGATTTATTCGAATATGAACATGTACGTTGAAAATGACCGTTTGACATCCACCGAAACAATTGGTGCATAATTGAATTACATAATATCGTTACTTCTGAGTTCACCGAGTAATACAACATTCACCAATACTTATAATTTCTTTGCAATCCAGGATTTTTGAAATATGGTTTAATGTAGATAAATCACTGTTATTTGTTAATATATTTTTTTGTTTGAGATTTCTAGTTTTACCAAGATCACTTAATACATACTTGTATATATTTAATATTTTCAACAATACGTGACGATGACTATACATTTTTTTGTTTATAATTTATTAACGGCTATACAGATAGAATATAAATATTTGATTTTTATGTATCTCTATTCAAAATTATTTTATTTTTACTTTGAAAAGTATTATTCTATTCTATTATTATTATTAATTCCATTGATATTCTATTGAAAGTGTATAAAATCTCAAAATAGGCCATATTATATAAAATATAATTGGAATAATTTAATAAGATATGACCTAATATTTGATTTAAGACATAGGTAAAAAAATGGCACTAAAATCTGAAAAATTAAAAAATATAAAATGTCGATGCTCCGTACCTCGAAACGAATATTAAGCGCGCTCGTTTAGTATAATTCGAATACCGAAAGAAAATACACCGTTGACGATTCGAATACGTTAAGAAGAATATAAACCGGTCTCGATTCAAAGACAAAAAGTGATCTGGGATTTAGATTCAATGTCCTGTAATGTATTAAACTGCACCCGTATGTACTTATGTACACGAATCGCTCGCAGAAGTCTTGTGTCACACGGATTCCGTACGCCACCGGTTCTCGCTGATCGTCGACGGCGGAAGAAAGTCGTTATTAGAATATTATTTTAGTATAATGCGTTTCAAACAACACGTTTACTTCGCTAATAATTGGATATTGGTCCAAGCAAAATGGATTTATTGAATACATATTTATTCATGGTTGCAAGGCAACCACAAACATATTTAACAAATCAGTGTACATAACTACGTTAAAATAATACGTAATATCCAATGTCCATGGATTATGTGAGGACTTAGAATGTTTTTGACTTATCAACTCAATCGCGTATACTTTTGCGACATAGTTATAGTTATAATATCATATGTGTGACCAATAACGAAAAATGTTTTCGAATTTCTTCATTTTCATTCCATTACAGTTGCGTAACTACCGATAATAATATTTTTATTGAAATAATAAAAATTTCATATAAATTAATATCTTGGCTAAAAAAATTAATGTTAAGCTTACTTAACATAGTGGATATAGAAAAAAGGTGCAAGTGCAAAATAATATAAAATAACCTCACTGCCTTTAATGCTCACGGTGTAGCTCCGGGTCATGATTGCACGCACACGTGTACAGTGTTTTTCAATCGAGCACTTAATTTTGACTCGGAAAAATATAATCATAAATGTCTATCAGAAATAATAACATCGGAAAGTTATGCGCCACATACTATCTCGAATGAAGAAATAGATATATCGAGATCAGTATAATGAAACGACCGTTTTCCATTAATCTTTACGCCGCTAGAATTTCATAGGATCTATGGAAATTCGTATGGTTTTTATTCAGGTATTCTTATTTTCCCCCCCGAAACTCCCGAAATCGAAAAATAACCAAGCGATTGTCATGGATAGCCGGATGGTGTACCGGACTGCAGCTGAACTATATGGTGTAGTGAAGCGTATTCGCAAGCGCTACGTGAGTGAATGGCCGGAGCATACAGAAAAAAATCGAGATACGACTTATCAGTTTTTTCGTCGACGAGTGTTATAATGATATTATGATAATGTACTCGTGGAATATTGTACAACAAGTGCGGGTGGTAATACGCGCATATTGTATAGTGTTTCATACGCGAAAGAAATGTTCATGTGGTTTTTGCGCGCCTTATTTAAATAGGTATGTTTAAATTCTAATTCATCGTCTCTGCATGTAGACGTCGTTTATGTTACGATCCTAGGCGAGTGGCAAAGAAAACAAAAAGCTTTAGAGTTTTGTTACTGTTTCGTTACCGATTGATGAGAGAAGATTATAAGAATCTGGTTGTTCCCGGTCTAGGTACACTCCTATTAAATTATCATACTACCGGGGTGAGGTAACAATTTATCCCCCCGCGTCATGTTTTTCTCAGGTTATATTTGAATTAAACATTAAAGTGAATTTGGTTTTTGAAAACATAATATCAACATCTAACACTATATAGTACCTAATATTATTATTTATATCAAAAATCATATTAAGGTTCGTTCTATTTCTTGGTTGTGCTTATTAACTACAATGTCGAATAATACGAAATAATTTATATTTATTACGTTTTGGGATATAAAATTCGAATTTTAAATACACTGTGTGTGAAGTGTTTGGGGAATGAGGAAAAAAATTATGAGGACCGTAGGTTTCCGGCGCCTGAACTAGTTCAGTGGTGTCCCATTATTAGTACAAAATATATAATGTCACGGATTCTTAGCTAAAATTTAAATTGGACCGGAGAACCTTTTTGTATAATATAATATGCATTATGAACAAAAAATGTTATTTGCTATTCATATATTTACTCTACATACATGATATCGCGTAATATAAGTTTGTAATAATAATTCGAGCAGCCGGGGCGTCATTTAACAGGATTTAAACTATAATATTGTAGCCCTGTTATTTTATATGCCAATAGCCTCGAATCAAATACTGTAGTTGTGCCGATATTTTAAAATTAAAACACTCATTTTGATTGAGCTACTACGCCGCCTGTAGTTCCGTATTATTTAGTACCTAATTATTTTCTGTACTAGTTTTTTGCTCGTCACCGGACGCCGAATGTTGAGCGTAGGTTGGGTCACGCTAAGCCGTCCCTCACAAAAAACTGACCAGCTTCAAATGTTTCCAGGTCTATTTAAAAATTGAAATGACGCCCCTGACGAGCGCACATATTCTTAAAAAATAAATAAATATTATGTAGCTATAAGAAGATATTTATCTATTCGATTTAACTATTTTAATGATACCTAATTTTCACGTAGGAATAACATTTATTGCAGCTAAATATCCTTCAATTCGTCTACTGATGTACGACAAAACTTAAAATCTTAACTGAAGGGCAGATTTTTAAATTTAATTTTTTTTTTTTCAACAGTGTTTACTGCAGCTTTACTACTTTTCAGTGTATTCTCGAAAATCTTATAACGACCATATTCCCAGTTATGTACCCCGTCTCTGATTGCGGTTTTTACGAGGATTTAGATGCGAAATTATATAAGTATTTATATATATATATATATATATATATATATAGTATATTATATCAGTATAAAATAATAATATAATAATGTTCCGCGGGATCGAGTATCACTGCAGGTCAGCCGACTTACGTAGAACTCGTGTCAGCAAATGTACGTACTGTACTGTTGTGTTATTTTAAAAAGCAGCAACGCAGTACCTTCTACAGACGTAGTACAATACATTTTAAACCAAACAAATTACGAATAAACGTCAAGTCGTTTCAAAAACGAAATAAACGTGAGTACGTATATGTGTTATAAATTATATTAAAAAAAAATAAAATGTATAAATATATATAAACCATAAACGTACAATGCAAGTTCTTTACTTCACATTTTCGCCTTATGACGATAGTGGCACGTGCACGTACACAATATTCAGTCGAGAGTTTTTCAATTTTCCGTCCTACACGGGTGAAACATTACACGCCGCGCGTGTACTCCATAAATAATATAATATTATAATAATCTGCTGCTTTCATTTGTCAGAAAATACAATACTATACTAGTGCACGCCGCTGTGATGAGTAAAAAAAAAAAAATGTTCTTATACTTTTTTAATCGCTTACATGCAGCAGATGTTATATACAATGACGTATTTTTATAATAATATTATACTTATACTAAAAGTCTAACTGCGTTTCGGTTAGCAGGAACGGTGCAAAGTTCAAAGAGACAATGTCAATATTTTCGTATGACTATTACTTTGGTGGAGCGGTTTTAGGCGCGTTTTTATTCGTCTTTGGCAATAATGTAATTTCGTTTCCGGTGGAAGAACGTTGGCGTACTGCATACGAGAAAATGCACGTTCCATGATATCATAAGCATAAATGTTTAAAGTTTAAACCGTCGGTGAAATAATATGTTTTCGATTGCACGAAATATAATTATAATAATAATAATAAAAATAAAATTTAAAGTTAATAAATTATAAATAATGGTAATATCATTTTTTAACGGTGAAGCGATCGAAGAAAACGTCAACGATAATATGATAACTCGTATTCTTCATAATAGACTAGTTATTTCACTTTTCCCGCTAATTTTTCTATAATTTATTTTTCCTATTTCACACAACGCAATAATATCATAACGTATTACGTGCCAATTCTGTGTACGCCGAACGATTTCAAGGCCGTCTCACGGAACCGCATTCAACCTCCTTAATACTTAATAACAGTACGTAATGTGTATATATTATATCCAAAAATTCGGTACTTAATAAATATAGAGACGTGATAAGATGGATTTCAGAACTTTAAAAACGTTTTATTTGGAAGAAATTTAATAAAAATATGGAATTATAGTTGTGCTACTCTCGTATTATTGGTCAGTGATCTCAATATTTGTTCATTTTTTCAGCAGATTCGATTATCAATGAAATAAATAACACTATTATCATCGAACTATAAACGGTAAATAGGCATAATAGTCAATAGGTATTAATATTTTGGTAGTTTTAATAAATACTGAATAAAACGTTTTAAATATCTCGTCAATTTGCATACTCTATAATTGTATTCTTTCAAGTGTGCCCATTTTTGCTTGTACTAGAACTTTAGATAACCGATAAATCCTCTGATATTATGTTATTATTGTGAATTAGTCTTAATTTTGTTTCAAGTCTATTATTACGGTATAATAGTTTTAATAATATACGTGGGATTTATGCGGTTCATTAAATTTTTAATTTAGGAAATGTAACTGCATCAGACCCAGCGACCCCCTCATTCTACCTATATGCATCCAACTAAAACGCTGTATTGGTTCAGCTTAAACTTCTAAAATTTTAAAATATTTTTTTTTTTTTTTACCTGCGATTTTGTTGGTTCGTTTTCAGAAGAACTTCCTTTTTGATGTAAATAAAAACAATTTAATCATTCCCGCAACGTATGCCCAAGGGTACGATCAAATACATGTTCCGCACATATGTTTCAAAGATAACAGATAATAGTTTTTAGTAAGGAGTTATAAACATGATGGTTTTCTATTAACAATTTATCAAATTTAACCACTCAGCAACTACGCATAAATGCATGAACTAGTTCATACTCGTATATCAAAAAGATACAAATAATTATAAGAAGTTCATATAGAACTATAAATACGTAATTGTATGTTTTTATTAAGTTGGATACTCTATAAAATTTAAAAACGATAATATTTATATTAAAAAAGCTGGTAAGCATTGAATTTTAGTCAAAATAGCTAGAGTTGTGTAATTGGTTCATGCATTAGAATTGATTAAAAATAAAATGTTTATAACACCTAATGATGGTGTTTTCCATTATTGACATAATAATGATTATATGAAATTCAATAGCCAAAAACGAATGGACGTTAATAAGGTTCCGTAAAAATATATCAAATTTAACTCAAAGACGTAAGAACTAATTCATTCATAAATGAACAAATGATGATAAAAATGTTCATAATACCAAGTAATTGTGTGTTTTTTGGTATTATTGTTTATGCGTTCTTGGGTAAAATTCGCTATCTTTTGTGTTGAACAATAATAATAATATTAACAAGATTCTATTATTATTATTTTTTTGTTATTGTTATTTTTGGTAATCAACTAAGTTTATTTATTTATTAAAATGAATTTTACTCATTCCTTGAAGAATTTCCTTTTCGATGTAAATAAAAAACAATTTAATCTTCCTCGTAGGGAATATACCCAACGGTATTTTATAAAAAACAGACATCACTCGGTTGGTACTGACTAATAATTAAATTTCATCGCTTAAACACTTCGGAGTACTTTATAATAACGTTATATCATTTTTTTTTTTTTTTTAAATTCATCCAATGTCTTTGTAATAACATCAAAGATTCAATCTTTTAACCCGTATCATATCATAATATATGAGTTTTTAAAATACGGTTTGAATTTACTATAGGTCCATACCGAATTAACGTTTTTCTTTTATCCTTGCGCTGTTCAGCTTCGTGTCAACGATTATTTTACACGAAGCAACCACACTGTTATTTTGTTTTATTTGTGTAAATTTATTCGAAAAAAAAAAGAAAATACACTAACTAATTGTTTATCAAGCGTTGCAACGAAATGATAAGACGTACAGTGTACAATTTGAAATCTACAAACAAACTAAAATGTTTGTAATTTTATTAGCATTTCTAGATCGAATGCCATATATGTATGCATATGTAAGTTTGTTTGGTATTGGTCTTTTTATTCACGTTTCAATACAATTGTCGAAAGGTCGACTTCAAGCTTAATGTCTGTACAGTTGAGAATAATAGTTGGACACTTCGTATACATAAATCAATCAAATGATATTATACCAGTTACATACAAAAACGCGTGTTCATATTAAGTTGACATTTTAATGAAAAAAAGTGTAAAATAAATATGACCATTATAGCTATGCATATAAATTCCAATATTATACTACTTTTTTTAATCATAAACCAACGGACCCAGGGAGAACTGCATAGCCATATATTTTTGAGTGTTCCCGCAGTATAACGATGTATTCACAACATTAGCAAAAAACATAAAAACGTAACAATATATTAAGATCAATAACAAAAGCAGGACAATATAGGATCTTCATTGTTATAATATTATAACCAACCGCGTATCTCCGATTTCGTCCTATCGACCAGGACGCTGCCTACTACATAACTTTCGCTAATTTTTGGTATCCAGAACAGCGTATGTCTTTACAGCTTTTCATTTACAAATAGTCCGAAACACGACGGAAAGGATACCGTTTCCGGCGTAATGTCCTGCCTCGCTGTGGCCTTCACCATCATAGAACAGACATGACATTCTGGATTTGTTATTCGGATGAATCTCTGTACTGTCGCATACGCTTCACATAAGTTTGACAGTTATATTTTTCGCAATCGCGGTCGTTTTGTCACTTCGCACGAAATGATTAATAGAACACACAAAACGGGTTTACCTTTTGGCGAAACGTCTTGACGAGTTATTGTCTTGTACTTACATATGGTTTTTCTCTTTTCTGTCAAATTACGAGTGTATACGCGCGCATGCGTACATACGCATTTCCACGCGACAACTATCAACAATTCAAAACAATTATTACTATAGCCGTTCCGAACGACGGTTCTTCTTTTCAGCTATGCGACTTTCGAACGTTGACTGTAACCGACGATTCGATGCTTTCGGTTCGTTATTCTTTAATAGACTTTCTAATTTTCACTCGCGACGCCGCCGCGTACGTGTTCCGCTCGAGTAATCGAGTGTTATACATTTATAATATTGTATGATAATTTACCGACGCGCGTTCAAAAGTAATAATAAATAAAGTCACCGAAAACTCGTGGTACATAAACTTTTAGTGTACTTTTAATATACTAGACACTGCAGAACGTTATTATGCCGGGTTTTACGCAGACATTTCTCAAGGGACCGATATTATTACTATTATATTCGCGATGTTGATGAGAGTTTAAATTTTTCGTTTCACTTTATATGATGGTTGTGCCCTATATACGAACACGAGGTAATAGCTCAAACGGATGATTATTATTCCGTACTATTTAAAAGCTATTTGATCGTTCAAAAGTTACGTACCATGTATTAATAACCAATCGGGCGGCGACATTCTTTTAAAAACTAAAACCCTTTAATAGGAGAGAAAAACGCTAAGAAAATAGTCACACATTTTGTAAGGGTGCATTTTAAATACCGAACGGTCTACATTATCCAATATAGTTCAGTTAGGATTACAACAAAGTTCACGTATGAATCGTAGATCGTACGATATAATATAGGTATTATGATCACGTGAGCGTGCCAGACCTTTTTGTCTCGGTCTTTACATAAAACATTTTCGTATTCCTTACGGATTTGTTTTCCGATTTTAAACTGGTGATATTGTACGGAATAAGCTCGCACATTTTAAATAGTATATCATCCGATGTAGAAACTTTCCGTCGTCGAGTGTATTGTAATAACGACGTGCAGTTTAGATTAGTTTGTGTATGCGTATTAATACGATTTCGTAACCGTTTGAAAAAATTGCGCGTACAATATTCCAACAGCAATAGAATTTCATTCAATTGAATATATATTCGTATAATAAAATTCGTATGTTACGCATCACGTGTCCATATAACCGATGTACAATAATTATACATAACTTTAATATCAATTACCATTCACGTGTAAAAGGATCAGCCTAAAATTTTGTTCATATTCTGATTCCGTACTACTACATATTAGTATATTACACACAACGTGTACGGCGCATAGCAAATATTATATTAATATATTATTATGTTAACGCAATAGTATATTGCGACGTACGTTCACGCGTGTTCATCGGGAACAATACAATTTCAAATAAAATTATTTTCCAAGTGTTGTTCACGATACTATTTTGTCTATTAATTACGACAATTTTTTTTTTTTAGTTTTTTTAACGTATTTGGTTTTACATAATCATATTACATGTAGTCATGTTTCCGTATGGTTTTTTTTCCTCGTATACTTTTGTGATAAAAATTTCCAGCAGTAAATTCACAGCGAAAGGTGCATGCGATAACCCCCATGATAGGAAATTAAACAAAAAAAACGTTAAGGTCGACAGGATTTATTTCGATTTACTTGGCATAACTTTGTTGTCCATAAGAAAAAACAGAGAAAAAATAGCTCGGAAATTATGTCAAATTTAGTCTCCTTGTATCAATTTAAGATCCTTTGAGTGGAAAGATTAATTTTGTGTTTTATGACTGTAAAAATTGAACGCATTGCTAACCTTCAGTTATTTTATTTAAAATTAAATAGGCGGAAGATTTTCCGTGGTCGGTTTTTATTTTCGAGGTCTTATAAGAGTTTTCGAAGAAACGGAAAAATAGCTGGTTTTTATGAATGTTAACATAAGTTTTTTTTATTATTATTTTATTTTCAACTTTATAGAAGCACGTCTAGATGAAATACAAACTTAATTTGTGTTTTATATGTATCACTACTAAAGTACTAATCACTACTAATAATCACTATTAATTTTTTTATAGAGTGATTTATTTGAGTTAAAAATTTAAAACTGTACTCAATATCATCTACGTACTACGTTTAAGCTTTATATGTTTCATACATTTTGTTTATAATTATAGTACTTTCGACTGCAATGATTCTTATTGCTGTAAAATATTGGAACAAATAATAACGATTTAAGATCGTTGACACTGCAACAATGGACTATAACCGTATGCTGAATCAATATCATACAGGTTTTTTTCTAGTCACAGTGGGAATAGGATATAGTTACGCGCTTACACCATTATGTTTATTAATAATTTAATACTTCTAATCAATACTGCTCGTACTGATGGCTCGAGTTGGTTTCATTTGTATTTTAGTGACCGTAAGTATACCACATATTTTCACCATACTCGAAGTTTCCGTAATACTTTATTACATATAAACAGTGTTGTTTTCCTATTTTTTTTTTTTTTTTTTTTTTTACCACATCTCATTAAAATAAACTATTAAAATTATAGAAAAATGTGTCTCACTTTGCTCGCAGCATGAGTTCATTTCAAACAATTAAAACAATTATTTACGACTAAATACGACAAATATATAGACGTTACAGAGTAACATAGTCATAGTCATAAAGTACAAAGAAAACAATGTAATGTTAATTTTATCAAATAATATAGGTATAGCTAGAATTGGTTCTTCAAAATTTGCATTTCACAATCCACTAAAATAATATATTATAATGTTAATTTAGCGTAATACACGTATTTTTTACCATTGTAATAGACAATTCGCTAAATTTGAGCACCGTGATGTTAGGTGCTGCGTAATATTAATGCATCGTAAACCCGTATACCATTCAAAACATCACTGATTATATAAGTGTTTTTAATTAGAATTACTATTTGAATAAAGGCTTCGACTACAATATTATAACGCTTATTAGACTACGTCACGTTTACACTGCGTAGCATTGCTTCAACAGTTGTAGTTTGAGTATAACGTTTTATAATTAATACAAAGTCAAGATGGAAAACAACAAGAACATATATTCTTATATCATAATGATTTCAATGTTTTCTAGTTCAATTATTTACAAGTGTTCTGCTATAGACAACGAATATAACACAGGTAGGTATACTGTTTCCATCATTGGTCAATAATTGTATAAGTTACCAGCGATTTGCATCAAGTTGATAATTCAATTATTTACCTGTTTAAGTAGGTATTATAGATTTCTAGCCGTACTAGCTAGTAATAAAATAATATTTCAAGATATGTATTTCCCATGTACGAATAAATTTGAAAAATATCAATTTTATGAATAAAAATGTATATTTATACGATGTAAATTTTTTTTAAACGTTAGTATCAGTTGTTTAATATAAAATAATATCTTATAATAATTGTACTATACTAAAAGAATAATAATTAGGTATAAGGTATATTGGACAAATACTAATTTTTTATCACGCACTTCTTGTTAAAACTTTTTAAATTGATTTTTGTACGACAATATTTGAAAATCTATTCAAGAATGTTTCAAATTTTAAAATTCAAATTATCAATATTTATATGATGAGAATTTAAAACGTATGAATTCCATACCAATATTGTTGGTAATCGTTTAAGAGGATCGGGTTTTCATCGATTTTATATTCTAGTTATGTATATATAATATGACATAAATACACAGCTATATACAATAGTCAATTATAACGCATGTTATTATTTCTAGCAAACGTTCCTCGTACTGTTAGTAACAGACAAAATGCAGTACCAGTGCTTCACGTGGAGGGTACTCATTATGAGGTTGGCTTTATGGTTGTAAGTATTTTATTTTATTTTTATTTATTTCATTTGTTTGTTTAAATTCCCATGAATACGGTAGCTAATATTTTTTTATCATAACATTAATATAAATTAAAATCAATACATAATACAGTATATGATTTAAAACAATAATAATTATTTAGATTAGTTCAGTATGATAACAAAATCAGATATTAAAAGACCTATATACTTAAGAACACGTATAAAATATTTTATAAATTACATTAAATATTTGAAAAACAAGGGTTTGATGGATATTATACATTTTTATGTTAAACAAATCAAAATGTATTAATACTTATTACATTATCTAACTTATTTGTAGAACGATTAGTAAACGACATTTAAAATACATAGAGATATTTAGCTTCAACGCATTTTATTGACACCACATAGCAAATCTATTAAGGTCATGTTGAATTTTAAAAATGTCATTTACTATTTGTGCATGAGCATAAATCTTAAAATCATCAGCAAATTTGGTAATCACAATATTTAAAGCTCAAGTATTATTTTTTTTAGCATTTTTATCCACTCAACACAAATTTACGGTTTATTATAATAGTATATATTTAGTGCCGCGCTATAGAAATCAGCTAGTACAACAACCGAAGGAATACCAGGTTAGCGCTGAAAGTTATTGCTATAATCTTGTAGGGATGGCGAACCTTTTTTTTTGGTTTTGGTACCAGTTTATTGGGATTTTTTATACTATTCCCATGTTATCAAAGACAATTATAATATCCATTAATATATATATATATATAAAAGTGGTACAATTCGCATATGTACTGCGCACGAGTCACGCAGAATTGAATAAATTATTTAATATTTAGAAATGTTCGTTTTGTATTAATTGAACTATCATAAGAATCTTAAAATAAAATGTGAATTTGATCAACATGGTGGCGTACTAAAAGTTTGTCGGTCCATTAGTGTAAAATATCGTTGATCATTATAATCGACATTATTATATAGTATTGTTTATAACTTTTTATAAAATATCATTATTACTATTATTATTATTATTATGTTAAAGCATTTTTAATAATAAATCACTATTATATAAATTACTGTTATAAACTTGAAATAATAATATTATATAATATGTAGTGTTGTATTAATAAGTGATATTATAAATTCTATTTTCTATATAGGGCATTACGTTTGGGAGAATCATACATGATTATGTTGAATCGTGTGGACCTCTTAACACATACATGCAGGACGTTTATGAAACATCCGAAGGGAAAAAAATATACAACGAGAATCTGGAAGCCGTTAGAAAAGTTTTTCCTCAATATTTGTTAGAAATCAAAGGAATGGCCAACGGAGCCAACATTTCATTTCACAAAGTACACATTGCAGAATATCATTTTCTATAGTATAGTACTAAATGATTGCATAAATCAATGATGATTTTGTTATGCTTTGTCTTCATTCCTCTTTAGCTTTTCATGATCCATTTAGATGACATTGTTGATCCGACGAGCATGGTGGATAATAGTGCCGGAGGGACTGGTTGCTCCACATTGATTATTAATAGGCCGACTTCGAAACAGGTATTATAAATATACATAAACATAGTTGCCCTATTATACCGCGGGACTAGGTAGTATTTCATGTAACAGTGGTTTTCTCATTCAAATAATTAAATATGCAAAATACAGAAAAATGTAGATACAATATAGTGAACTTTTATAAGAAAATATAGTACCTAGAATCTAAAAATAATTGTGAATTTACAATTTTCGTATGTCCATTAGAGGGTTAGGTCAGTGGTCAATTTTTAAAAATCAAATGAGACCGGTATTACTTTTTCCGTCTACTAGCCGTCACACACAATTCTGATCAAAATATTATGGTGGTGTTTAGTATATAACGTACACGCGGTACCAACGGTTTTTCGACGTATAGTTATCCGAAAGCTTAATAACTCACGCGAACGTCACCAGCAGCGACAATATTATCGCTAATATAATATCTACTATTATTATATTATATTCGTTCGTGTGGATATTTTGACATGTTTTATGTGTTCGATAAAACCGTTGGGATTATAAAATTATAAATGATCATAAAACCACTACGTAGCACTTTGTGACCAGATTTTACATCCGCGCGGTTACATATCGTATATATATATATATATATATATATATATATATATATATGTGTGTGTGTGCCGCAGTTGATAGGGCACAATGAAGACGCCATGAAGGAATCGTTAAACCGTTTTTACATCATCAACGCGCACATCAAGCCCGGGCCCAACGAAGGAGGTGGTACGTTCGCGCCCAGAGAAGAGCGATGGGAAGCGTTGACGTACGCAGCCTCGTTGCCTGGTTTTGCCAGCGGGCACAACCATCACGGGCTGCTGTTTACAATAAACACGATATTCGGGAAAAACGTCACGAGAAACAGAATACGTGAGTATGCCTACGTAATAGTTCAACATTGCAACATGTCATACAGTATGAAAATGAAAAAAAAAGTGGCGAAACTCCGAGGCGGATGAGACTCTTGCACGGTCCGGTGAGATACAGGGGCGGGCGACAGATTATACTGCTGTATATTGAAACCCATCGAAACCAATAGACCTACGATATAATATAATGTCCTTTGCTCTAGAAAAAAAAAAAATTGAGTGAATGAGATAGGATGAATCTGTTTATGCTAATTATGAAAATGAATAATACGGTAGTAGAATCAGATTTTTTAGTACAGCAGGTTAAAATTTTAATTTTCTAACTTTTATGTATAAAAAAATACATTTAGATTGGTAACTGGTAAGTTAATAGCATTGTATTTTCTTTTTCTAATCATCAGTGTTAATATCACTAAATTTCAAGTGCCTATAATCAGCCAAAATGTTATTAAAATATCTCGAAAATTATAAAATGTATGTAAAATGTGCATTATAGTACTCTGTATAGTTTAACACTCAATAATTCAATATTCTAACCTAACCAATATACATTCCTTGTTTTACTCAGAATCCAAAATATATACTATTAGCGTTGCATGTTACTTGTCACCCACTCTCCGAAGTCTCGGCAAATGCCCGCTATTGATATTCACCATTTGTTTAGCTCGAGCGTTCCTGACCAGAGCACTTTTGACTTCAAAGGCCGATGTGTCCGAGATCAAAGAAATACTGACGAACCAGGGCTTTGGCACGGCGGGCGCGTTTCACGTCAACGTGGGTCTGCTCCGGGACAACGTTAGCGAGCAGGAGTTCTATTCGATCGAAGTGACCCCGTCCAAAATGACACTCAAGTCCAACGTGGTCATTGAATCGATGAAGCCGAACACGACAGCATTTCACGTGAACAGGTGCGATACGACATGAACGATCGGTCCGTGGCGCATATTTTTCGAAAACCATCATAATTGCGTATAATAATATGTATTTTCCATTTGCATCGTAGGTACAACTAGACCAATATATATATATATATATATATATATATTTTTTTTTTTGTAAAGAGTTCACAAGCTCGCAAAGACTTTTTTCTTACTATTCCTTCTTTGCACTAAACAGCTTGGGGGTGATCTCATGTGCACGTCCCTAGCTGTGTCAAAGATTTGCGTACCTACTCGTGAGAAAAGTTTTTATTTATGTGAAGTGCATGCATGTTTCATGGTGTCTGTCGACAGGAACACAAATCGAATCCAAAGAGCTGATTTTGAAACCCTGAACTCTGGTGAAATTATGGAACCTTAACCTAAAAATAATTAATTCAAATTTCAAAGAACCCAAATCAGAATCGCTGTTTTAACGTTGTTTGAAACAGTTTTCATTGAAATAATTTAGTTACCTAGCTATTTTTATGAAAACATTAATATTTTTTTTATCAGGAAAGTGAAATATTTCACATTGACATGCATATAAAAGAATGAAAACCAAAATCATGTACGATTCGTTAAAACCATTAAGGGTTCTGATCTACTGTGGTTCTATCTCCAACACAAGCTTGTTGCATGTTTTAAAATATTTGGTATTATGTTCATTCTCATAAGATGTCACCCTATTATATTTAAATACTGTGATTACTTTTTGGTTTCATAATGATTATAGTAAATAACACATTCAAAATATTATTTAACCTGTTTTTAATTAGATTACGTGCTAGTCCAGATTTTGAGGAATCCGATGTGAGTTTTAGCATAGCCAGAGAAGAGCGATACAAACAGCTGACAAAGAATAAACCGGTAGAGAGTATAAATGATATCTTAAACGTATTAGGAGATACCGGTGATGGTCAAATTTTCATCGACGGAGATAATGAATTTGCCCAAACAATTAATACGGGTTCGTTAAAATATGAATAGTAAAACATGTAACATAACATATATTCTATACTTATATACATGATATTATACTCATAATGGTCTATTTAAATAGCTACACATTACTTTTTAAATTTTAAATTTATTTTAAGTGGAGATCTACTTATTTTTTTTTGTTAAAAAAAAGTTTTCCTGGCAATATATCATCTAAATACTGGACTACTTTAATACGTCGTGGGGACGACCATGCTACGTATACCATACATCTACTCAAACACGCACACACATAAATGACAAATCAATTTAGATAAATACTTTGAAAATTTTTATTTATTAAATTGTATGCTAATTTTCTTGTTATTGTGTTGTACAGGTGTATTTGATTGTATTAATAAAATGTGGATATTGTGGACGGAAAATCCCAAAACCAATGATCCAGTCGTTGTGTTACCGCTAAGATTCCCGGACCGTATCGTTCCTTCATTATTGGAAGGAACGTATGCATCAAAAGCAAACTAGATTATTTGGCTTTTTCTTAAATCGTTTCTTAAGTAAAAAAAATATTTAAATTGCTTAAAATACTTATGATATAAATGTTAATATAGTAGTTATATATTAGTTAATAATATATATTATACATAATTTAATATTTTAATTATTTTCGATCAAACATATCTTGAATATTTTATTTTCTGAATATTGTTTTAGCCTTTCAAGCCAATTGAATTTTTAAAGATTAGATGATATTTTTATAAATTATTTTAACAAAGTAGTATGGAAATTATAGGTGCTGTTATATTAAACATTAGTTTTAGTTTCAATTTCGAAGGAGATATTTATTCATATTTTTTTTTCACAATTTATTAATATTATAATAATACTTAGTACAAGTTTTCATTGAACAATCACTTTGTGAATCACATTCTCATAGATTACTGTTAAATATTTTAAATAAACTATCGTGTTATGAGGATCACTGGTTTGTCCCATACAGTGTAATATCAATTTATTTTAATGGACAAGCTGGTTATAAATTTTTATTATATTTTCTTAATAAATGAAGTTAATGTTGCCATAAATGTAATTTGATTTTTTTTCATTATGTGTGATTGTATTACTTTTGACATAGGTAATCGATTATTATGGATTATGAGTTTTGTGGCTTCAAAATTCCACGTAAACTTATAATGTTATACTTAGTGCTAAAAATTAAAAAGACTATTCATCTTTTTTCTATAATGATTCTTAAGTCGTTAATTTGGTAATAATTTGTTATTTTTTTTTAACCCAACCTTAGGTCATCTACACTAAAGGTTAAGTTCGATAAAGTACATAATTTCACTGGAAATATTAATCATGTAAATTGAAAAGAGTAATATTTGGATTTACTTCTTCATATAAGTACTATGACATGATATGATGACACTCATCGAAATACTCCAAAAGCTTTTCATAATATTACTCCTTAATAATAATTGAGGTCTTATATAGTATTCGAATTTTCTTAATTGCTTATGAATTATGATATACAAGCATGCAGTTTAAATTTAAAGAAAAAAAATAGGTATTTCTACATTTATTTTTGTATACCTATGATCTGAGTATATATATAGTATATATGTAATAGTATATTTAAATCTGTTATTTGAATGAGATCATTAACTAGAAACATAAAATACATGTTGAGGTTATCGAAAGAAAATTAACGATTGTAGTAAGTCATTATATTTATAGGGACAGGTTGACTTTTGTTAAGCAATTTTAATTATTAAAATATCCTAGTTACGTAGGACGCATTAAAAACAACGTTAAAAAGGAAACTGTGTTTTCCATACCAGGAACTTGTATTGATCACCTTGGCGCTGGATGGACTCAACATTATTTACATTCTTAAAACATCATTGGTGAACGCATTCGTTTTTAACTTAGTCCAATGTAATGAAATCTCTTAAAAGTTAAAATGTAATATCCTGAATGAATATCAAAAACGAATATTCTGGTATGAAATTAATAAATAATCAACTGTATATTTACCTTATTAATTTACCTTATTGTTTGCAGTATCACGCACTCATGGACTATTTATTATTTTGGATTCTATAATAGGAACATCTTAAAATATTTGCAAGCTTGTACTGAATTTTAGAAAACATTTGCTATCAGAAAGAAAAACATGTGACCATGATCGGAAACAATAATCATTAATCCTTCTGGTAAAACCCATGTTAACAGACAGACAAAATAAATAATAAGAAATAAAAACAACGTACAATACCACTGTAAAACCAACATTCCTCGTTTTACTCAGAATCTACGGCTAATAAAATATAAAAAAAAAACTGCAGGTACGTTACAAATCATAGTTTCGGAACATTTTTTAATACTACTTAATAATACTTAATAATACTACTATATTAGACTATATTAGATAGATAATATTTTTATCGTTCTTAAAAAATGTTCATTAGGCGTATACTGTGCAAATTCGTCTTATCATCATTACTGTTGTATATGCTATTATCGAGTATGTACCTGACTGAATAGTTTGAGTAGTGTTAATGGTTACAGGCAGACTTTATTTTATATTCGACAATTCATTATTATAATTATTCGAATAATTGAATTAAATGTTTCGAGTGTCTTCGGACATATTCATACTTCTTAACAAATATTGTTTCACAACAAAATCAAATAAACCTCATACGAATACATTTTAATTTTTTCATAAAATTATCTTCAAGTTACTTACAGGATATACGCAAATAACGGTTTCATACACGTAGAAAATATTATTTTAATATTCGAATTTAAAAATACCTTGATCTTAGTGTTCTTGGGTGTTGAAATCTTGAATAACAAAATGTTAAAGTACCTATTCTGTAGGCGTATAAAAATAAAAATCATTATATGGACTAACCATAGTCGGGCAGATATATTTTTTTATATTATAATATATGGGCAATTTAATAAAATAAATAAATAAATAATATAAAACTGAATAAAAAAAGGAATTCATTTTATCTCGGAACACATGCATTGCAATAGTGTTCGTACACATTATTTTACAAGTGTGATTATAGGGGATATTTTTTTGAAATGTGGAGGTCGTTTGAATAATATTATGTATTATATTAAGTATACATCATATGTTGTATTATTACGTTTTAATAATTTGCCGTATAACTCGATTTTAGTGGATCGATTAAAATATATGACGTATATTTGTTTATGTTTCACACCAACAAAATCCCTCGCGCAATCATACACACACGCGATATTTCAACTTAATAATTTTGACAAATGTATATTATTATATGTACGTAGTATGTATGTTTATTTTTATCCGAAAAAAAAATAAAACCTATATGCCTAAACGTCAACGGATTACTGCAAAATGTGATTTTCAGTACCACATGCTTCCGTCGTCGCCGGTGAATAATATTTTACCGATTCGCACGAATTTCGAATCGTTTAACAGTTATATATATATATATATATATATATATTAAAATATACTCTTGTTTATTTTTGTATCGTTAAAGCACCTCCGACCGTATATTTTATCGATCACGGGCTTGTAACACTCGACCGTGTTTCTCGTTAGGTTAATTCAAAAAAGTACAATATTTATGTGTCGTTTCAAGTGTACGTCCGCGGTGCAGCACGTAGGTATAATACATAATATTATTTAAAACAATAGTATCGGCGAAAAGATCTTATTCTTATAAACATTATACGTTCCACCATAATCATATTATACATATCTATAGTGTAAATAATACAAGGAAAGGTACGTTGGATAAATAATTTACGGTGCTGCAGTCGGTTGTGTCCGTACGATAAGGGTGCAACTACAATATGAGAAAATATACGGTTCTGCGGAGGCGCGTGGGTACGGATTAGCTAACAATGCGAGACGTTCAACAATCGAATTAATTTTTTTTTTCTATAAATAAATTAGTAAATTGTATTTAAAATTCTAATTTGTATTCCATTGGATCGTCATCACTGGGGGTACGATATACATTATCATGGTAGTTTTTTTTATTTTTATTTTCGTAAGCTCTTTAAAACGTGCATTGTTTAATACTAATGTTGTGAAATCTAAGAGTGACACTAGAATATTATACATTGGTAGTTCGAATGGCCGTGGAAAAAAATATATATTGACGGGTTCGTTATTACTTATTATAATAACTGAGCTAACTTTTTTAACACCGGAGTCATAGCGTTCGTAAGTTTAGTATTTTTTCCTTCTAAATTCGACTTTTCCACAAAAACCGTATAGGTTTCAGCTCCACACAAGTTGAAAATCAAGGAATTCCGAAAATACAATCAGAATAATCACAACGTAGCTTGTTCTCTTAACGTATAAATTTGGTTTGCACAATAATAATTCCGCGTAATTTCAAAGCGTTTTCAATGCGTTTTTGCATGCATTTCCCCGTATACGCGTACGATTCGGTTGACCAGCGTTTTCTTCAACGTCCAAGTCGAAATCTGCGCATCGCATGCTATAATAATTAAATACGATTTCAACTTCATTTCCATTTCATGTCACCGTAAACAGCTAATGTTATGCGTGTGTACACATAACGAATGACATTACAACACGATAAGACTCGCGGTCGAGACGGAATATTGGTATAATACGCGAGACGAATATACTTCTACGACTCTTGATAGGATGAGGGAGAAAAACAACAAAAAGACAAGACACGAAAACGGTAAGTACTGCGTCGTTGAATTTTTTTTTAACGTGTACCAAGTAAACCGTAATATTCAGTATGTAACAGTGCACGATCTGCTTTGTTAGTGATTATTATTATCATTTTGATTATAAATCATATCTAACTATAAGTCATCGTATCCAGCGATCTCCGTGAGCTCACAAATTTCGGGTCTGTCTCTGCAGCTTTCCGTTATCGGATCGTCACGAGGTAATGATCCTGGTGCCAGAGGCATGTGCACTGTGCATACGGGTTTATTCAACGAAGATGATCAGCAGGATATAGGTTATACTTATATTATGTCTTGTATAGGGAATACTATACGGTCCCCGAGGAATACCTAGTAGGTAAACCTATCGGATCGCTAATCCTTAGGATTTTATTTTATTTTTCGTCGGCAAAAATTTTACCGGGTCTTGTATAACTTTTGAAAATCGTATTAATAAACTATCCCGGACCCTACTACATGTCTACATATTATTATTTTGTACGCTGCTCTGTACACTCTATATTGCATTCACCATTAGATTATTTTAGTAGTTCTATAACACGATTATACGTATACATAGTTTAGTTCGGGGTATAGAATATAGGTACAAAACTTTCAAAATAAGATAAAAATTAGTTTCACCGTGAAAAATTTCGAATTAAATTATTTCCATCACTGTTTGAGGCATTAATGTTCACACAATTTAAGTACACGAAATACGTGTTAAGTGTTAACCCATCGCAATGTTATTGCTATTTTACGTCTTAATATGCGTTTTCGTCTTAAATAGTTAATATTTTTTTACTATTGAAAACCATAATATTGTTATCGTAAACTTATGTTCAAAACACCAATCACCAAGAATGGTTCGTAACTACTAACAATCTTATACAGGCCGTATATTACTTTTGGCACCCTAGGTAAACACGAATCACACTCAACCGCTAAACGAGAAACATTTTTAAGATTCGTGCTTATGTTGATACACAAACGTGTATATTTTGCAATTTAGCCATAAAATCCGATCATTTTACTTATACCGCACGCGTGTTACCGAATAATATATCGAGGAGTTATTAAAACATTTAATATTTAAACCGTTCAAGAATAGATTATACATTATAATAATTACACTGTTGTACAATTATAAATAATTAATTTCCTAAAAGAGAGCAAGGTAACGAGAATGGGTATAATCTTCTGCACATTGTATTGTAGTACACATTAGAACATAGTAAGTCTGTTAAATATTACCCACGCCTTCAGATGAAAAACTAATGATCAAATGAGTATTTTAATCGGTATGTGCAATAATAATATTATAAACAAATACTTGCCTAGAAAACTCAAAAGTCTATACATCCTAAATAAATTTTCGAAACTCGTGATCAATTGTGTTGATTTATTATATTGTATAACTCCAACAAATATCGAAATTAATTAATGAAAACTACCTGAATAGTATAATATATTGTAATAGTAAAAGAAAAGTTGGATAGTGATAACACTGATAACTAATGATTAATGAGTGATAAAGATGTATAGAAATCGCCTTTAATTACTCTTTCCTAGGCATTAGAAATTATAGGGTGTATAAGTATTACATGAATATATTCGACGAAAAAAAAAAAAAAATAGAAAAACAGAAATTCCAGGTAAAATCTTCCGCACGTTACGTGATTGAAAACTTAACACGGATAAAGTTCTATTTCAAAAGTGAAAAAAATAAACGTTTTCCTCTAAAACTAGTGCATTTTTAAATATTATAATTTTAAATTATACCAGTTACCCCTATAGCTTATTTAATATAATATGGAATATTCTTTTTAAATTTTTAACGTACACGGTACACATACATGACTATTTAGTTATATATACATATTAAATAATCCTGGATAATGTATATAATAGGTGTATATAGCTCCGATGTTATGGGAGCTAAAAAGAGCAAAATATGTATCGAAAAATATAAAATATACTAAAAAAATGTATTAAATATGCAAAAATAAATTTATAAATGTATACAAAAAAAATTTAGTATTTATTTTTATATTTTTTATATTTTGGTTGGCGTTTTAACTTCATATTGAACAGAAAAATAATTAAAACAATATTTTCAGTATTTATAAAGTTAAATATGAAATAAATACATGTTAAGTTGTTGCATATTTTCAACTTCAAATAACCGACGATTATTTGATAGAATATTTTTATACCTAGAGAAACTTCTTTCAACGTCAGCTGATGTTATCGAAGCAAATTTATAAAACTTCAAGTCATTGCCTGTCCATCCATTAATTATTATTATTTAAAATACTTAGGTTGAGGAAAATATTAAATATGCACCATATGCTCATGAAAATCATTGAAATATGCACTATTTTCCTAAAATTCAAAAATTGAAAAAATATACCTACATTTTTAATTTTTCGTTTTTAAACTCACCATTGTTTAGCTCGAATTTCTAGCTTGATTTGCTATAAATTGAGAGCACATAGAAAAATATACAACTCCTACTACTTCCTACCCCGAGTGATGAGTAAACAAAATCAAAAACATTCTTTATTCGTGAAGCCTAAAAAAAAAAAACTACAGTATTTTTTATAACACGAATTTTTATTTATTTTTTATAAATTTATCCCCGACCGATTCGAAGGTACGTAAGTCGACCAAGCCGTAGGTCCCACTGTGGTGATAATACGTGATTTCATAACACATCACCACAAACGTATAATTATTATATATGATATTATAGCCCCACCGTATGATATATGCGCTGCACCTCTATACTATTATAATACGTTTTCGATGCGAAGTCAACGCGACAACATTGTTGTACAATAATAGTATATAAGATTATAATTTTTTCGATGCCACCGACAGGATAGCGCAAAGTGACAACAACAACAACAACAATAATAATAATAATAATAATAATAATAATACGAATGTGTAATAATGATGGTGCGTACGCGCTCGCTGCTCTTGTCACGGGGAGGTGCAGCGCGCGTGGACAAGTACCGCCGCCGCCGTCGCCGCTGCCGATGGTTTTCTCAGTCGTCATTTGCTATTCCTGCGGCACGGTTATATGATACACGGTTAAACGTAATATTTCGCACGTACGGTCTCGCGCGCGTTCCACCGTCGTCGTCAACAATAACATTTCACACACATAATGTCACCGTCGGTATAATTCTGCAGTTTTCTGCCGATACGTTTTCAAGACAGAGAAAAAAAAAAAAAACTTTAACCGTTCGATGCGATACGTAGACGTACATACAATTATGATGTAGGAACATTTCTAACTTCTCCCGCGTGACTAAAAACACGTAGTAGTTTCTTATCGTTTTTTCCCGCGCGAAAACTATTTGGCTTGTAAACAGTACGATGGTAGTCATGATAATATTACAATAATACATACGCATATTTCGTTCCGGAACAGTATAGAGCGAACGATTACACACACACACACACACACACACACACACACACACACCGTTTTCGTCCCGCGAAATGAACTCGACGCATACTTTTTGAACGTCTCTTAAAATGCCGGTAAGTGTACCAAAACGCAGTGTTTACATTATTATCGTCGTTGTTTAAATAATATTATATGTTTATGAAGACCGTACACGTCTGTATTGACGAAAACGCTTTTCCGATAAATAATAATCTTTTATATTGTAAAACCGTAAAGGACTGGCCACGTGTGTACGGATCACGTTCGATGATAACCATCTTATGTACAACGTTATATAAGCAGATCACAGCGATTATTCGGTATCCCGGTTGCATGACGGATTACGAAAAAGGCCCGATCGAAATTTCAGTTTCCGAAATTTCTGCAAGATTTGGAAATATAATGAATTTAAATTTTTTAGATTCTGAACGGAGTGATGTGTTTTTTTTATTTTTTTTTATTTTTGTGTCTGACGACACCTTTTTTAGCAGTAAAAATGCTTCGATTTTCTCAAACAGTAACTATTCTGATAGAAAAGTGAATGTAAATGGTACTTGGGCGAGTCAAAAATCCTACTTTTTCTATACTTTTTTAAAAAATCAAAAAGAACGATAAAAAAATTACGAAAAAAAGGAAATTTTACACAAAATCACGTTTTTACAAAGAACATTTTTTTTAAATGCTCTAACTCAAAAACCAAAAACCGCAACAATTTGAAATTTTCATCAAATCTTTATATTTGCGTTCTTTATACATGGTTAAGTTTTCAAAGTATTTTGACTTATTTATAGACAATTTCAATTTTCGATTTTTGTAAAAAATTTTTTTTAAACATCTATAAAATTTAATTGGCTGACCGAAAATTTTTGAAAATTTAATACAAGGTTTATAATAAGCTTAACTTATCGTCCCTATAAAATGTCGGAGATCGTTTCATTCAAATTTTCTTTATAAGCCCATAAAGCTCAAATTTGTATAAAATGTGTCAAAACCACAATAATTTGCAAGTTATTTTGTAGATAAATATTTATAAAATTTATTCTGTTCATAATTAAGGTTCAAAATTTTAACACTAAGTTATCCATAAGCTACTTTTCAAAAATCCTTAAAAAAATTTCTACCGGACCAAAAGGAAAAAATTTTATGATCATTTGAAATTTAAATTTTTACGAAATTGCATAAAATAGCTATATATCCTCAAATTATTTTAAATATTTGTTATAATTCAAAAAGTATAAGTCGCAGAAACTTGAAATTTTTACCAGTTATTAAGATAGGCATTTTATCTATGTCATATTTTTTTCAAAATATTATATTGATTTTTTAGCCACTTATAGGCATTTAAAATTTTCGATTTTTTTGCATTTTTTTTTTTTTTTTTATTATCGATGATAAAAAAAATTGACTAATACAAAATACCTGAAAATTAAATAAAAGATCCCACAGAAGGAGTTATTATTGTCATTCAAAAATTATTAAAATCCATAGGCACAATTTTTCTTTATAAGTGTTTGGACAGCGAATATTGATATAAAATTACATGTAAAATATAATATAATATATAAAATTCTAGACTGACAAATCATATCGATTTTTGAAATTTGCTCTAATTCAAAAACAAAAAACCGTAACAACTTGAAATTTTTACCAAATCTTTATATTGGCATTCTCTATATATAGTTAAGTTTTCGAAGTATTTTGATTTATTTTGAATTATTTATAGACAATTTAAATTTTCGATTTTTGTAAGTTTCTTTTTTTTGAAATATCTATAAAATTTATTTGGCTATCCGAAAACTCTTGAAAATTTAATACAAGATTTATTATAAGTTATACTAATTTTAACTAAAAAATATTGGAGATTGTTTCACTCAAATTTTTTTAATAGCCCATAAAGTTAAAATTTGTATGAAATATGTTGAAATCGTGATTATTTGCAAGTTATTTTGTAGTTGAAAATTCATAAAATTTTTTCTGTTTATACTGAAGGTTCAAAATTTTAACACTAGGTTGTCCATAAGCAAATCTTCAAAAATATATAAAAAATTTCTACTAGATTTAAAAAAAAAATTTATGACTGTTTGAAATTTAAATTTTTACGAAATTGCATTATAATTCAATTTGAATATAAAATACTATAAATTATTATATACACACTTTAGACAAACATATGAACTCCGTTCAGAATAGTTATTCGTATATAATGATATCTATCATTGCATTCAAATTTAACAAATCCATTGTAATAATGACCTATCCTATAAACGAGTTGCACTCCATCCCCAACTGTACAGCAAAGCGAGGCCCATCCGTTTTTTTTTTCATTTCAACTGACATAAAATTTATCTAATTTTTCAATACATGACGTTAAATTAAAATAACTACTTTATGAATGGGTGTCAATTGGTTGAAAACAAATAAATGGACAATTTTATCATTTTGTTGAATAAATGTCTGCACAGTTGGTGGCGGATCATTACCTATTCAATACCTATATTTGATAATAAAATGTGTTTGTTACGTTATAGTATAACCATAATTTATATTATTTTATATACCATTTAGAAAATGTAGGGATTGCACCTACCTGAGACCCTTAAAAAGACTTGCATTGCACACTCCCCCTATACCCTGAATCCGGCATCGCGTAACTATATATCTCGCACACTCCTTCCGTCGCTTTCGATTTCATAAAAACGTTCGTACTCTCGACCGACTGGCATATGATTTCCGAACGTATTTTTAATCGAATCTCTGAACGATTGGTATTGTTTAATAAAATATTATGTTTTTGTGCAACGGCAAACGGGTCCGAACAATGTCGCGGGACGACCAGACGCTCGCCTACATTAATAATAGTTTAAAATGTAAGTACACGGCAATGTGTGTTTTGATGACATATATCGAGTTTGCGAACGGTTCGATCACACGCGCAATATGCTGTACACGTTTGTTGTGGGTGCTTATACGTAATGCACTGATAATATTAAATTGTCCGGTGGGAAAATCGCGGCAATGTAATAAATATTATTTACCGACACGTCTTGGAAACCGAAAACTCGATTGTATATCAAATATTTAACACGATCGAAGTAGATCGCACGCAATAATCTAAGTTACGTGTGCTTGTTACGTGCCGAGAGTGAGTCTCGACAGAATAACACAATACTAAGTGTTAAATTATATCGTCAGTATAGTTAAAGATTTAGAATAATTTTATTTAATTTTAAGATAAATTTTATTTAACGCTTAAGTAAATCAACAAATTTTATACAGATGTAAAAATGCGCGTGACAAAGGTTGAGCTTCTTCAAATGATGGCTGGATACGTCTGGATTTGATGCTGGTCCGGGGCTCTTTTATATGAAGCTTTTTGCCCTTGTATTTGTTTTCCGGTTGTTTTTGTGTCGAATGTGTTGACGTCTATTAGAAGATTCCGTGAATTTAGTTTAATATTAGAAAAATATTACATATCCTCAGTTCGCGCGTTCACAGTTAACGGTTCATGGTTAATGGTTCAAGGTTTTAACCTACGTATATTTTTGCGTTTAATTAATATGTTTTTACAAAATATGAGTACATAGTACATTTAAAGGTGTTCTTAATTTTGTGTTAATTGATATGTTTTTACAAAGTATGGAAAATATGGGTATATAGTAGAGTTATAAGTGTTCTTATAGTAGCTATTTTGCTTATAATAGTAATTTCACTGTCATTACATGCTAATGAGAGTTTACCAAACGAAAAAATAAAATTTTACGTTATAACGCTATAACATACGTAATATACAAGTACCTACTGCACCAGAGAATTTATTGATCTATTCAATTACTTGTAAATAAAATGTATTATATATATATATATATATATACATTGGTTTTTGTATCTTTGTTACACGTTTGATTTGCATGGAATACATTTTGATATTGCTTTGTAAGTAAAACGTGAATACATAAAAAACAAGGAAACACAATACGTCAAGCTACCTCGTATATTCTTTAGTCAAGTGTCGGAAATTATCTATTATTCGCAATTAAATTATATCAATATTGCTCGTAAAGTTGCTCATTCGCTGGTGTACTTAGGCAAAACGTTGAAATGATTAAACCGTATAACACAATTTAATATTTAATTACATAATTAGTATTTGAAACAACATGTACATTATATCAAAGTAAAAATATGCACAATATAAATCATAAGATATCATCAAATCACGAGACCAATAACGGATAAATTGATAACTCGGAATGAATACAAAGTTTAGTTGTAAGAAGTTTTCGTTTTGTACCACATTGAACTTTCAACTTAAACTTACGAGGCATTGACTTACGATTATGTATTACAACATAGCATTTGTAGCAGACATAATATTTCATAGCTTGTGACCACGGTAATTATTTTATTGTTGTTGTTTAAATTTTAAATAATGGTTGTTTTGTCGTTATTATTGATCTTAAAACTAATAAATCGGTTAGATTGTTAAAGCATTCGTTGGGTAACGAAAGTATATAAATCCTAAATGTGTCCAAATACCATATTTCAAAGTTCAGAACAAGTAAAGCGACGGTTTAGCGCCGTACATAAATCGTTTTATATCAATATTTATTTTGCGATTTAATCAAATTGAAAGTTTATATATTTTAAACATTAAAATATCATATAAAGTGTTATATCGAAATGCAATTAAAATGTTTATTAACATTTTATGTCAGCAAATTCAAACGGTTTGTTAAGAAAATTTAAACTGTACGTTTTTAACAGTAAAAAGACGATGAATAACTAAATAGTTACTACCTAGTGTTTTCTAACTGAAAAAAATTTTCGATTTCGAGTGGAACAAAAGCTCTGAATGTTTAAATATTGTTTGAAAATATAATGAAAAAATATTTTATTTTTAACTTGATTGTTGTTTTCTTAAAACAATCAAACATTTAAAATTATATTTACACTTAATGTATGAAATATTTTTTAATAAGTTAATGAATCGGAATGAATGCGTACAGACAGTGGTGTATTTTCGGGGGAGGGGGGATCCCAGGGTTTCAACGCCCCCACAGAATAAAAAAAGGTTTAAAAGTCATAAACAACTTACTCTGTAAGTACAAAGAACATTAATTTATATTAATTAATTAATATAGTTAATCTTAATTATTCTTTGGCCCCCTACAAAAAATTTGAAAATATACCACTGCGTACAGGAAATTTTATATATGTCTTACAAATCACAAAGATCCATAGGTTGAATCAAACGGATTTGTAACAATTGAAACATTTCACAATTTTATGAATTTACATACCTTGATAAGTTAAAGCAATTATCTCATTTACTAAGATTTTGGATTATCTAACTCAAAGTCAACATTATTTAGATATTTAATGGAAATAAATGTCCAAACGCAATAATACTAAAACATCATACCATAACTAATGGGGATCAGTTTATAATATACAATATTATATTATAATAAGTGTAAATTATTAGTGCGACGGTGGTAGACTGGTTTATTCGTTTGAATTAAACATTAAAATGGCAAGATTGTGATGACCATCATTTTGTTCTCGTTTTATGTACATTTTCACTATCACAGCCGCATTGCCTTGAATATCGTTCGAATTTCAAGAATTGTAAATAAGTAATGGCAATTATATTATAAGCGTACATTTATAAAACAGAATCGAATTGAAAATCGTATTCTTCGTTAATGCATGCATCGTTGCATATTGTTTTTGCAATAAAATCAAAATGATGAGAAATAAATATTTTACCATCCGATTGGTCTTTAAGTTGCGTAAAAAGTTTCGTGATTTATCGGTATTCAATAATACGTGCTATGTAAAGCAATACATGGTTCTTATTTTTTCCTAACACAAGATGTTCAAGCGAAAACGCATTTTCTTAATAAATAATTCTTTAAATTGTATATGGAATTCGCATGCGTATGTAAATTTTCAAATCCGGGAAAACTGCGCTTTGTTTTCTTGGATTTGAAAATTATATCTTTCGGATGATATATTTTTAAACTTGCACGATTTATACGGCAGTTTCCTTAAAATAAACAACAATAATACATTTTTTTTTTTTTGTACTACAGAAAATAAATATACAGTTTTTTGGTTATGCCGTAAACCCTAGGATGGTACCAATTAACACGCTGTAGAACTTGGTTTTTGATTATTTGAATTATGTAGAGTTTGTGGTATCAATTTTTACTTTTGACCAGTATGAGAAAAAGTCGCCAGTTCAAATAAATCTTTAATGTATTTATTTTATGATGATCTTCAATAATCGTATCCAACGCGTGTATACACTTACTACAACTGCTGTAAACGACAGTAAAAATGAACACGATTAATTTTGTTCCTTTTATCTATCACAGTACTATACATACGGATAGTGGAGTTTTCTGTGTATATCAAATATACTCCAATTGAATATAATATTCTCTTGAACGAGTTCAGATGATTTCTAAGTTGGAATAAATTATAATAATTCTGACAGAGAAGCAAACTTCTAAATCAAGGTTTAGTGGTATTTTTTTTTCGCTTGGAATGGAGTTGCATTATGATGATAGTTATTCGGTAAACGAACGCGGGAAAATAAGATAAACAGCTGTTTTCTGTAGTAATTTCAACACATCGATGTTATATTAATGATTAAATGGGGTCGATACAGTAATTAATATAAACTTTTGTGGTACATCGTGTCTGTATAATGTATGGACACAAATAATAAAATACAAGCGTAAACAATGGGTGAACGATTTTCTAATTAACATTACAAATTTTGTTTAAAATTTTACTGTCCGATAAACACGTTAAACTCTACAATCTAGAAATATATATTTTATTCGTATTATGATATGTAAATTGCGTTTCTATTTATTATAATTTGTATGTGTACAAAATTAGTTTTTCGTTGACAAAGGAGTTCAAACGTGTACAATAATTATTATAACGTAACAATAATTTATGATTTATCATATTTATAGGACATTGCAGAGTGTTAAGCAAAATAGTTTGAAAATCAAATAATGTGTTTATTTATATTTATCCTCTGGTAAAATAAAACTAGAAAAAATGCAGTGTTCGATTCGGCCGCTAATACAAATGATTGTTGTTTCTGCAATATGGTTTTACTGGCCATTTATAGTAAGAATCTTTTGTCCCATGATCCCTTGATAATTTTTGGCATTTAGATTTGAAATTAAACTTATAGTTGGAACAATTTTTCATCATCATGTACGTGCGTATTATACATTTGACCTTCGAACATTGTATAAATATGACCAAAAAAGTTTTGTAAAAGTTTTGTACTTCTCAGAACAATTTTTTTTCCAAAATATCACTGTACAATTGTCTAATAACAGTTTGTAATTTGTGTTTGAATTATTGCAGTGGAGTTTAAAATGTCGACAGAGTATTATGTCATTCGAAAAAAAAAGTGAGTTTTTTGCAAATGAAGAATGAACACTGCAACAGCACCGTGGATCAATGTGTCCATTGTAATATTTCATTCGGACGTAAACGTAAGTACATAATATATTTGCTTTGAATTTGACATTTCGTACGTCATTAGATTTTCCGCGTGAACCCCTCATCCGATAATTTATACATTATTAGGGAGTTGGATTTTACCGATTTTTAAACTTTAATGAAACCATTCGTTTTAGACGTAATAAAAATATTTTTAATTATCGAAAAAATAATATGTTGATTGATGACGACATCATAGTTAATATCATGATCATTAATATTTTTAGTGTGTATCTATGTATAGCGAGTTTATACGTGTTGAGCATTAGCGGATAGAGATTAAATTTGACAGTCTTAGCTATTCTATAATCTTAATGAAAATAAATAAAATATAATAATACAATGGTAAAATTCGTTTTATAATTGTTTTTTTTTTTTTTAAATTCATTTTTTTATTTCATGTGATCCAAATCTGTAAATTATAATGCTTACTGTATCTCATAAGTCATGTTATATTTAACGTTATCCGGGACAGTCTATAAAAATTGTGAAACGCGTGGGAAATGACATAAAATTAACTATCGATTGAAAAAATAACTGTTCGGTTAAACATTTAAAATTTTCAAAAACTACTATTTCCAATAACTATAGCTATTGTTCATAATGAATTTCCCGATTAGTCGCGATGTTTGGAAAATTATACAAGAAGCATCGAAATGGTTGAGAGGGCGTCGGTTTGTAAAAATATAGTCTGAAATCATGTTTCGATATAATTACGTTGTTTACGTTTCTCAGTGGTGTTTATTCATCTTAGTTAAAAATATCCATGTTGAGGATTGTGAAAATACTTTTATGAACCACTACCACACTATTGTCAAAATACTTCAGTAGCCAGTCAAGTGATTTGTCGGAAATCCAAACACACACATATATATATGTATAGTGGTCACTGAAAAAATATAATTTAAATCAAAACACCAAAAGTGTAAAAACAAAAAGAGCCCGCCGCTAGTTTGAAACTAACTGTTATATAATGTTCAGAGGAGTTCAAGTTCAAAATAAATATAGATGATTTGATGAAAAACGTACCTTTTTTTCGTTGACGAGTTTTCAAAGTTTTCTCAAAAACTATATTGATAAGTTTATAAAACGACTTTTTTCGTTCATTATAAAAAGGACGTTTTATATTTAATTTAAAATCAAACGATTCAAATAAACTATATTTTTTACATGAAAAATCAACCAACCAGTGGCAGTTCTCATCCAATGTAGCATACCGCGAATCTTTATACCATTTGTTCAATAATAGTTATTTTGTATGAAGGCGAATTGTGTGTTTACGTTTTTGCCTTTCCGGTGGAAACGTGCAATTGTAGTTTACACGTTTGCAGGGCATTTTCATTTCGGTATCACTTTCGTGTTTGATCACCTGTACCTGTCCAGTTATCAAAGTGTAGGCTATGTTATCCGTTTTACACTTTTTTCTTAATTTTTTTTATCTCTTCATTTTGGTCCAAAATAACACATCCAGGTATAATGAATAAATATTAAAGTATATATAGATTATCGATTTGACTCGATATTTTTCATAAAAATTGTAATTTTAATCATTTTTTTTTTTACTTCTTAATAATTTTTAATTAGATTTAAAATAACACTGTTAAGGTGCGAATAGCGGTTAACGGTCCGTAATAAAAACTAAAATTCTGAAATTCGGTTTTCTATCAATTATTGGTCTCGCTTAATTCTAGGATATACAAAATTTTATGGTAAACCCTACAGTTTAAATAAATTCTAACTCGTATCCACCCCCTCACTCATTGTACATATTTAAGCCGTTATTTATGAGAACTATAAGACTCTAGGGACTCATCCACTTATTTTGAACCACTTATCTGAACCATTGATTATATCATATGTATTTGGAACCCAAATTTTACGGTTTTTACATCGTAACCAGCCATAAACTCTATAAACATATTTGACACGTACGTATATTTAAATAAGCAATAATTTAATGTGGATCATTGTAATGTTTTGATGCGCAAAAGAGATATATTATAAATTAATAAAGTAATATTATAGCGTATGATAAATTAAAAGTCGATAAACGGTAAAACGGAGAAAAGTTAATTATTACTGCGTGCTGCATGCGGTGTTTAATGTCACATAGTTGAAGTATACTCATTGTTCACTATGTGTGTTAAACTTGTTATATTTGTGTGTTATATTTATTGTTCACACTGTCAGTGTGTGTGTGTGTGTGTGTGTGTGTGTGTGTGTGTGTGTGTATGTTTTTGCCATTTGACAGCCAATCGTTAAGAGATTTTTGAACACGAAAAAAATAGTTTTTCTAGACTCTAGAGCCTAAGCTTATTTTTATTTCGTACTGTTGACACAGCGTTCGGTTTTTTCTCTTGTGGTCAGACTTACGTTGAGCATTATATTTACTGTGCGACGTGTGATGTGTAAAATGACATCGAATTGACCGATTTTTCTCACACGAAATTTCGAGCACGTGTCAAATATTATGTTTCATGATTCATTAAAACGGTTTAGTATCGCAGCATTCAAGTGCGGAGAGGGGAGAAAGGCGGAATATAAAATTTTTAGATTGTTTCGCAACAAGAGAGATACTACAAGTGAGGGCTAATATATTATTACCCAAGCTCGTACGGTGCTCGCTGCATGTGATATAGCTATAACCCAAACGTCCGGGCAAAACGTTCGTCCCCGCGGTATATGTGTATATGACTATATATATATACATGCATTATCAGGACAAGACCACTTGTATCTCAGCAACAACGGTGTCGTGAATCTGGGCAATTATACAGAGCGGTCTGAGAGATATATGTGTTGGGGCGGTATCCCTATAACTCACTTCACGTTTGCCCCAGACGACCCGAGTGCTGCAGGACTGACCGCGGCCTTGGGTGGTCAGACCTATATGAATATGGTTAAATAGTGAACGAAAATCCGATCGGCGTTCACAGTATATATTATAATTATTATATATCATTGGAAATTAAAATCAACCGCAGTATGTATTATTTATTTTTCTATAATCAATATCTTTCTAGAGATTTCTACGCACATGGTATACGACATATTATAATATATTCATCTTGTAGTTACAGATTCCTTGAAAACGTATTGCTGTTTTCTAAAAAATATCAGACTAAATTGCACGTTTTAATGAAGTATATAAGTACCTACCATACATGTAACGAATCAATAAAAGTGTTGTATAAAATGAGAAACTTTATTTGGGTTTTTTTTTTAATAAATACCAAGTCTTAATATGGTTAGGTTGACTTGGCTATTGTTGTGATGTGTTTTTTTTTATATTATTATTTAATGTTGACTTTATATAAATAATTTCATATCACTTTGGGGACGTTTATTAATCCTTATTTTCATTCATAGAGTCTTAAAAGTTGATTTTAAACAAGTTGTATAATACGTATATTGCAGATGGTATTGTAAAGATGCCATTTTTTAAATGTCCCGGTATCGGGAATAAGGCACTTGCGAACTATACTTACATTCTCCTCCTACTTCCCCTCTTTATCGTCATCATGAGACCAACATCCACGTTATCTTTGCGTATCCTTACTATACTTATCATAAGTACCTATATACTTACCGGTCCTGCATACGTCGTGTAGTGGATCATCATTGGAATATAGTGGCCCTCCCGGCTTCCATAATCAACAGTCCATTCGACTCGAGAATCGAGATAAATGTGCAGTATTGTATATAAGATATAACGATGTCCAATACACAATGATATCTGCACAAACATTTTCCAAAAAGATTGGACCATTCGATGTATCCGATGTAATTTTGGTGTAGATATATCAATCGTCTATCACAGTGGTTTTCTATCTTTTTCTAATCGTAACCCACCTCCTTTTTTTATGTTTTTGAAATGCGACCTCTTCAAATAATTTCTTTTATTTATCAAAAATAAAGTGGGGAAAATTTGTGGGAAACTTGAACTTGAACTTTCGATATTATAGATTCCACATAAAGTTTTATATTAGTCAATGGATACTACTACTCTTAATTTCGTCTGAAATATTTGTTTTTTATTACTGTAAGGGTTGAAAATATTGTTGCACACAGGGAAGTAGAGGTTTATGTTTATCGGTATGTTGTTCAATTGTCATATACCGGACAAATAATTAACTATATATAAAATTGTTTATGAAAAATCATTTCGTTCATTATTTTTAACGACCCCCACGTTGAAAACCATTGGCTTATCTATCGTATGAGCGACGTAGTAACAATTTTAACGTATTATATTTTGTGTAAGTATACCAATATATGTATCGATAAATCTAGGATCATGATTAGGATTTTGAAAATATAATATACGAATAACCGTGTGGCAGGAGTGGCTTCGAGAGGGGGGATAAAGGCCATTCATCCTCCCAAGCTCCTGTTTTATCTAAAAAAAGTATTTATCGTTGAAAAAAATTTAATCAAATCTGGCTTTGTACGAAAATGTCGGAATATAGGTTAACACTTTAACAGTATTATGCCTAGTAAATATTTATAATGGAATGGACCTTTGTAATCAAATAGATTATTATTAAATTGATGGGTTTGGAAAATCTAAAAATATACAGCTTGAATTTGTATTATAAAAATTGTTGTTTTTTTTGTAATAAAGTTTTCTGCAAATTATGACTTAGCTCCCAGCTAACTAAGTCTCTGGAGTCACCCCTGCCATGAGGTCTTTTTTCTGTGCTCACATTAGATTTCATCCCGCATCGTTGGAGTGCCATTGAAGTTAATCGAAAAAAAAAAAATACTTCGTTCCGGTGAACCCAAGAACAGTATAACTCAAGGTGTAGAATGTGGCGTTGATCTCGATTAGGCCAATTAAAATCTATTTTCGAAATCCTCACCGTCTCATCAATCAGTGGGTCAGACGAAGAGTACGTCGATAAGTATAACCGTGTTGCAGCTTATCGTATTACGTGTGTGACGGGTTGAGTCATCAAATCACGTTCCCTTCATAATGGTTATACCTTCAGACTATAATAAGTTATTCAAACGAAACGTGACAAATAAAATATGTCCACGAATCGTAGTCAAAATTCGTTTTGTTCTTATTTTAATTGCTGATAGTTTTTCCGGTCATTTACTCCAACAACATGGGTGATCCCATAGTCACTTTTACCGCTATTTAACTGATGACTGAAGACGCTAAATGTAATATTTTCACGTGGACAAACGCAATATTTAGATTTCCACGGAGCACACATTCTTTACAATTTTCACAGGGGATTTCGTTTTTAAAGGTATTACATTATAAACTACGCTTTCAACATTTTTTTGATCAATATTCTATGACTAAGAAAACACTTGCACGCATCCACAGTGATATATTTGCATGCCTGATGCCTATACACTATATATACAGGTGATTCGTTTAGGGTACTCACCCCCATTTTTGGTCGGTAAAAATGCCAAAATTTGAATTTTTTTTTTTAACCTTCAAATTGCCACAAAAACTATGTTGTCCACCATTTTTTTTTTTCTATATCTCCCCTTAGTATGGTATGTGGCGATACAAAATTTAGTTTTTCAAATGGGAATACTTTTTTTTCACTGTGGTATACCATTGGAATTATTTTTCTATGAATTTTGATGAATCAAAATCAAAAATCGAACGATTAGTTTTCGAATTATTTTAATTTAAGTATTACGGAAATATTCTTATAATACGTAAAATTGTAATGTAATTTGTCTGCGCTATTTGCTACTAATTTGAAATTGCGATTTGAATATAAGCACTAATTAGTAATTGTGTGATAATAAGAATTAACATAATATTTATGTATATTATTAATTATTGAGTAATATGTTATAAATGCCATACATATATACGTATAGGTACATCGAATCTTATAATGCAACAGATATCTGTTATCTGTAGCTGCGTAAGTATTATTAATAATTAATGATTATTGGGCATTGATTATGAAATTGTAATCATAATAAATATTTTCTTATCAATGCTATGTATGTAAAATTAATCATCGGATACTTAATTGATTTAACACCTTCACACAGAATTTTAAATTTAAATAATTCCGAAAATACTGGGCCGTGATTTCAAAATAAAAAAATTCCAAAATAATTAACTTAAATTTTCATAAAAAAAAAAAAAAAAAATAGTGGGAAACATAGTTGTTATTATTTAACTTAAAAATTAAAAAAAAAAAAACAAATCCAAATTTTAGCATTTTTACGAATAAAAATGGGAGTGAGCATCACCCTGTATATACATTGGCTTGGTCTAATATTGTTAATGAGATGTTTTCCGCAAACCTTTATTAGGTAACGCAGGTTGTATGCGAATGTTTTCTTTCTAATTTATTTTTATTTCAATGATAACGGGGAGTAGTTTTAGCAAGGATTCTTTCACCCCCGCAAATTACGGACTTCTATCAGAACTAATTAATTTAATTAATCTGCATCTGAAAAATAATACAATGAAATATTCCAGAGAGCTGAGAATATTATTCGACCACGATCTCTCAACTGCAGTTCGTATCCGTTGCGTTAATCCATTATAGATTTATATGTAGGTCAGGTACTTTATAATTTTGCAGTATTTACTATTTCCCAATGTTTTATAATGAAATACGTATTTGCAGTATTCATACAATTAGAATATTTATAAATGAATTTGTTGAATATTTAATAAACAGTCCGACCGGATCACGTAGCGTGTTTCAGACATAACGATAACATCGTTTTGTTATTCTCGACACTGTCAAGACGTGTCATCTCGGCCTACGTAAAAGAAACTATATAATATTTCTATTATTATATGAAAACAAGCTGATCGTCTCAATTACACCAAAAGTGTGATAGATTTGGCCTAACGGAGTTGAATAATTGAAAGGACTTACGATCGGTATCGGTTATGGAGCAATACTGATATTTTTCAAAACGGAATGCTAATGAGGGTGCGAAATATATAAGGTAAAAATGTGTAAAGTGAAAAAATGAATTTTTCAACTAGATATTTATAAACTTTTATTAAGTTGTCGCACACTCAAACACGTTTGTACACGTGATAGTTGTTGTTTTGGTGTGAAACAGTACAAACCTAGTGTAGTTGTTGTCTATAGATACAATTATTATTATGGTACTTTTACCATTAGTTCATTGGTAGCTTGCATAAGAACGAGATACATTGTTTGGTTGAGGTTGAAGGCCGTGAGATATTCTTCGACGTTACTTGTCCGAGATTGTATGTATAAATGTATAATAATTATATTGTACTGGTTTTCCTTAATTTACTATTTGTCGGATAAAATATTCCGTAATGTATATTGTTGTGTTACAGTTGCTGACGTTCGGTTTTTTAAATTAAAACATAATAATGATTTAAGTCAATACTATGATAATAATAATAAAAAAAAAACAATCGTATAATTAAAAGTTGAAATAATTTGTCACTCATCGGAGACATTTGTTTTAACGATATTCCGTTTTAGTCAACAGAGTTATTAAAAATATGATCATGGGTTGGTATGAGGTACATTGAGTTTACGTAAAAAGGTGAGCGATTTTTTGACATATTATATTATACGATTATACCACATCTTATTCGGTTATTCCATACAGACAGCACCATCCTCCGTGAATAGCTGCGTACAAGTGTTTAAAAAAATATCAAAAATATTTTTCATATAATTATTATAATAAATTGCTAATATTTTTCTCCTATTTTATTCAACAATATAGATGTGCATTAAGATTACAATTTGGTCAAAAAGTGAAAAGAGTTTTAGTTTGGCTTATTTCTATGAATTATTCCCCGCAAGTGAAACTTTTTCGTTTGCATTCGGAAGGGACTTCGACTTTAGTAGTTAAACGGTTTGAAGTATACTTTAAAATCATCTATATTTCTGTGCATATTCTTTACAAGTATGTAAATAAAAAAAATTCTCGTTGTTAAACTAATTTTATTTATTTTTCAAAGGTAAAAAGACTAAATATTTCAAAAGCAATCCATAAAAATCAGTCATTCAATTTTTAATTAAAAATTACTACAATTAAATACATATTTTATTTAGGGGTAAATTTACAGACTATAGTAATAATTTTACGGTTTTAAGTACACAGGATGCACTAACACTATATAAAATACAAAACTAAGTTTCAACTAAAACCGCATGTCATTTGTTAAACCGGACAAAATGTTTTTTTTTTTTTTTTTTAGTAGATTTTGTGTACTATATTTAGAGGGAAGATAAAAACGTTGAGTTATATTTTAATTATGTTATTAATAAACTCATACAGTTGACTTATTTTTTAATTTATTTTTTGGCAAACATATTACCGTTATTTAAATATTTTATGAAATGTGATCGCAATTAAAAAAAAATAAAAAAAAATTAATATAAAACCTAGATTTATTAATCAATGTTAAATAATCTGAAACCCGTTAAAATTATAATTGTAATAATTTATGGGAAATCAATATTTTAATATAATAATATACACGTTTGAAACGTATTAGTATTACGTGCCAATATTAATGCACGTGTACTCGTATATTATAATTATTAAATAGAGGTAGTATATAAAGTACACTTACGTTAATAATAAAATTAATAAATAAAATAATATCCAAATCATCAAAGTGGAAAATTTAACGAGAGCTCAGTACAACACAGCGCAGTTACACCGGTGAGTTCGTTTTTCAAGTACTAAAACAATTCGTTAACAAATTAAGATAGGGTCATTAATCGCGTGAAAAAAAGATTAATTAAGGTATTTATTTTACGTATTTTTTCATGCGAAAGTGTAATGCGTGTTTTAGAGACAGTGCTTATAATGGCAAGATTTTCTTTTTCTTTTTTCAAAACTATATACTTCCAAACGATTTTTAGTGTTTTAATCGTTCCGTTTAGACGATCAAAAGATAATGTAGGGAATTGCGCTTGCAAAACGTCTGTCTAACTTTTTGTTGAAATGTTCATTATTAATCAATAATGAATTGCGAAAAAAATGCTTACAATAACACCATGCTATAAGTTACAACAGCAGTTGAATAGTTGGACTTTTGTTATTTAGTGACGAATCGCGACAAGGGTATTATAGTAACAAGAACTATGTATTATTATAAAAGGACTACGTATTCTAAATGAAAGTACTGGCGTTTAGTTTTATTTCTTCCGAAAATCGTTAAACAGTCCAGTGACAGTAATTTTAAGCCTTTCTTTGATACTTTTGTGCTTCAACAAAATTGCATTCAATTTCAAACATTATTCAAAGAGCTTCCCGAATAACAATAATAGGTACATAAAATGTTATTCGAGCAGTAGTTATTTGTGGGGAAAAATCAATTGTTGGACATTCTGTTTTCGTAATTTATTCGCAAGGTACATGTCATTAGAGGTTTTCCAATTAATTTTTCAGTGTTAATAATATTATGAGAAGATAAACGTTTAGTATTTCATATGAAAAAGACAACAGTGATGTTACTTTTTTACTGAAATATCTGAAATCGTAAAACAGTAAAATAATGGTGATTAAAAATTTAAAACGTAACTGAGATAATAATAGTGTTTTCTTTGTTTTTAAAATTATTTTGTATCAAAATTATACTAATAAAACTATAAAATGTATTTTACTTTAAAGAATAATTATTGTATTATAATTCTAAAGAAAAAAAAGTTGCTTTACCTTTTTTCCAAACCAATTGTTGAACTATTGCACTAATAATTTGAAGGTTAGTCCTCTAACCAAAGTTTTGGTGCCATGATTACAACAAAATTGTCATTTGATCATAAACTTTGTCTGTTATTAGTGTTATAATTAAAATAAAAGAAAATAACAATAATATTACATTGATACAAAATAATTTGATCGTATTGAACCAATGAAACCATAGAACTATTATTATTATCATTTTATCAAACTGAAAACGGGTCTATAACTAAGCGAATCGATAACACAATATTTATTGGATTAATAAAACTTGAGTAACTACCAAATTTTTATCTATTCGGTAACTTTGTTTTTGGTCATTTGTGCAATTGGGCAATAGCGTTTCTAATTTGTATGTTATTAGTATTTTATATATAACCTGAAGAAAATCAAAAATATATTTTAGTGATACTGTAATCGACATATTTTAATTAACTTACTTTTTTTTTTTTTTAACAATTCGATTTGGTTCTACTTTTTTTAATTTTATAATAATTAATTGTATCTTAATATTTTTACTTAAATACCTATTACAAAAAATAAAAAAACAAGACTTGCTCTGCTGAACAGTAGAGGATGGAGTGGACTTCGTTTGATCATAATAGATGTGTTAAATTTGAATTTAATGATACCTATCATTACATACGAAAAACGATTCTGAACGAAAATGGTTTATTAGTCTAGAATAGGTATATATAATTGTTATATGTTATGTTATATTTAAATTATAACATTACATCAGTATATTTTGCTTTTCAATCGCTTATGAAAATAATTGTGCCCATATATTTCAATAATTTTTGAATGACAAGATGAACAACTTTTGTGAAATTTTTTATTAAACTTTCAAGTATGTTGACTTAGCAAAATGTTGTTTATCAACAATTATAAAAAAGTTAATTAAAACAATCAAATATTTCAAATACTTCTAAATAGCTTAAGAATTAGTAAAATATTTTAGAAAGAAAATTACTTAAACAGAATGTCAATCTAAACAACTGGTAAAAATTTCAAGTTTCTACGACTTATAACTTTTGATAATATAACAAATATTTAAAATCATTTGAGAATAAATCGTTATTTTATGGAATTTCATAAATATTTTTTTAGAATGTCCAGTAGAAACATTTTATAGTTATTAGAAGAAAAACTAATGGATAACCATGTGTTAAAATGTTGAACCTTGAGTATAAATACCAAAAACTTTAAGAATTTTCAACTACAAAATAACTTGCGAATTATCGCTATTTTGACATATTTCATAGAAACTTAAGAACTTCGTATGAACTTAATGGGCTTATAAAAATATTTGTGTCAAGGGAATTTTTTTTTTTAATTGCGTTACGTACAATTTATAATTGTCTAGGCATATCCATACGTATTTACAATGGATAAATTCGTCTGGGACTATAGGGTATCGGTGGAGCACGTGCTTACTTCAAGTAAGACTTAGCAGGTGTGTTCGGGGAGACGAAGGGATCGCAGACGGTCTAGCTTTAGCGTCACTTTGGTGGTTGGCTGGTCGATCGGTCAGTTATTCGGCTCTGGATTTGAGATCGACTGGTCATCCTGTGTTCTTAACCGGGGTCGATTATTGAGAGAGCGACGTTCTTTCTAACCCGTAGATTGTTACAAGTCCGAATACGGACAAATGGCAAGTCACAAGTCCGAGAGCGAAAAGGAAATTTTAACTAACAACTTTTAAGGAGAAAAAATGAACGTCGCCCAAATGCTTAATCCGGCTAAAAGATTGCTAATGGTGTTGATTGTCATTGACTGGTCTGCGCCATCGTCAACTGTTCGATATTATCCCCCGAGGTGGATAGGCCCGTACTTATGTACATAGGAGTACCACACGGACGTGATCTCCTTCCGTAGTAATGTGAAATATTACAGCGTCATATTACTATGTCGTCATTTCTTCATTATATGTATATATATTTTGCCCTGTTACACCGTATACGCGCGTAAGTCCGGAAACATTTACCTGGATCAGTATTCGGCGAGGATATAATAGCTATAATATGTTAGTGTGAAAACGAACCGACCGTTTTACCGCATTGACGCGGTGAAAGATGAAAAATTAAAAATTAAACGTATTCTTCCTGTCAGACACCAGATTGAAAGGATTGATGTGCCAAGTGTGTGTGTGTGTTTGAAATTTACATGGAAACTATAGTCAATGATCCGATTGTTCACACACACACACACACACACACACACACACACACACACACAAACGCACGCACGCACATTATTTGTGTCACCGTTTATGTAATTCATGTACATTTTAGGTCCTAACTTAACATTCGATTTCACACACTGGATTATATAAATAATATTAATTATTATTATGTTTTCGTGCCTCGTATAAAAGATGCAAGTGTTTTATGGTTGACATTATGTGTGTCACTGTTGATGGAAGTTTTTTTGTTATATCGTCTGTGTGGATGGTTCATAACGTGTGTGGCACATACGATTTGTTCTGACGTCACTGCACAAAAATTAAAAGTCTAATTTAAATGGCTTATGATCATATTTTTGTGCAAACACCCGTAAAATAATTGTATTGTAGTTTAGAGTTGTTCAATTTAATATTCTGTTCCGGGTCGTAAGTTCTACGAAACCACACATTCATTTCATTAGACCTCTGCTACACTGCAATATCCATAATGATAAAATATACATTTTTATGTTTAATGGACTTTGTTTTTCCTGTGGCATGTCAAAGATGGATTTTAGATTCTGAACGGAGTGATGGAATCTATTGGTTTTACAATGATGTGTGTGTTTTTTTTATTTTATTTTATTTTTTTTTTTTTTGTGTCTGAGGACACGATTTTTGGTAGTAAAAATGCTTCGATTTTCTTAAACAGCAACTTTTCTGATAGGAAAAAGAATGTAGATAATACTTGAGCGTGTCAAAAATCCAACTTTTTCAATAATTTTTTAAAAAATCGAAAAAAAACGATAAAAAAATTACAAAAAACGGGAAATTTTACGCAAAATCACGTTTTTACAAACTACATTTTTTTTCCGTTCAGAATCGTTATTCGTATACAATGATATCTATCATTGCATTCAAATTTAACAAATCCATTGTAATAATGACCTATCCTATAAACGAGGTACACTCCACCCTCAACTGTACAGCAAAACGAGGCCCACCCGTTTTTTTTATTGTTGTTAATGTACAAAAAGTATAACAAAATATATTTAGAATACTTGAAGTGTTCACGCTATAGCATATATTAATGATTAAGGCAACAATCGATGAAGGTCGGTATAAAATGTGTATAAATATAACATTATATAATTATACTTTTTTGGGAACTTCGATACGTCTTAATTTAGTTCTCGCGGGGACGTTTTAAGCGTATAATAAATTAATTCATATTTAAATGAAATGTAAACAAAAATAATCGTTTAATCTATATAATAATATACAGTCATTGTAATTAATACAATATAAGTATATTATGCTTAAAATTTTATAGTTCATTAAAAAACTGCAACCGGTAACGCCTCTGAAATTGTTGAAATTTAATTTTAACACCGCATGAATTAACTAATTGTATATGTGCGTGTCTTACAAATACTTAAATTGTATTTTATATAAACATTAAAAAAAACCTTTAAATATGTTAATATTCATCACGATATTAAGCTATTAAATGTTATAAGTTAAATACCACATTATACCTGTTATTATACTATTTAAATCAATAGTTTTTGAATATTTTGAATGTTAAATCTGCCGAATAAATATTACATAAAGAATACGAACGTATATCTACTGTTAATCTTAATGTTTCTTTTTTGTAATATTTCAGTAGGTTTTAATTTCTATTTGTTCTCAAAATAGAGTTCGTTCAAAGTATACCTAATATCGATAAAAATTTTAACCTACTGATATTTCTAGTTTCTGCGTCATTGAAGTTTTTGAGACATATATCAAAATGAATACATATTTTGTATGTTAAATATATAAATAATAGCAAGTCATCATAAAGCCAATCACTATCTTATAGTTTTGTAAATAAAATATACCTACCAGATACATATTACACGTGTAGTGACTGAGGTCTGAGAGTGTTTTGTCATGGATTATTATCGATACAAGAGTGATGTTAAAAACCATCACGTTTCAAACAAAATGATTTCAAATATTGTGATAAAATATTAAAATAGCAGAAACTAAAATATTTTGAAAGTCTGAGTTATATCAAAGGTTTATAAGGCATGAATTGCATGTAAAATACGAGGATTTATAATGCGGTAAAAAAATAGGTGATTTAGTTGCATTTGCAAACAAAAAGTTTATTATTTTAATCGGATAGCATTTCTTACATCAACTACGACTGTTATTCAGTTATTCTGATGGTTATTAATTTTTATGTAAAAATAAAATTTACGTGTAACACCGAATCGATAATATAATAATGGGTTATGAGTTGGTTCCGCTTTTATAAACCGCACCAAAGTATAAAATAATTTTTGGGCCGTTCGATTTACACAATTATTCGCAGTGTATATCACTATCATTTCGCATATTTGTGGACGACGAGCATTATTTAGAATAGAATATTAATATACTCCAGTGTGCAAATAAAATAACGTTTTCAAAGTGAAGTATGAATAGGATAACAAGGTCTGTATAACACTAACTCAAGCCGCATTGCCGATTAACTGTACCCATAAAATAATGTACGTGACGTATGCACCAGTTTTTATTCCATACTGTACAATAAAAATGTAGGAATAATTTAAAATGTTAGTAAAGGTACTTTTATTCAAGAATAATAATATAACAACTACTATACGTGTGAGCGCAATAATACGAGTACAGAGCTAGACGTTGAAGCAGAGCGTGTTGTATAATAACATTATAATGTGATTCGATGTTCGAAACAAGTTAACTGTTTAACTGCAGTGTAATAATAATACATCTGTCAGACAGCGGTCTTAATGGCTGGACGGTATAATAAAAAAAAAAAAAAAACAAAAAATGTTCTTTCCGTTTGTGCCGTGATATCGAGTATTATAATATGATAATATGGACGACCAATGAATTTATTGTAATAATCAAATTATATATATAAAAAAAAAATCAAATAAATTGAACAAACAAACTCGATCCTACTTGCATTTCTGTCGTATCAATAATACGGAAATCAAACGAATAGTTCATTTTTCTTGACTATACCAGAAAATTAAATAAAAATGTTAAAATGAAGTTTTTTTAATAATATTTTTATTATAAAGCTTTTGAGTGGGTAGTACATTTACATTTTAATGCTACATATATGGTATATCCATTTTTACACTATAGCTTTTAATTGAAACTGCGAACAGTGTTACATGTCAATACGATATTATTATATAGTTCAATTTTTGACTCTGAAAACCATTCACGTCATAAAAGTTTTTATAATTTATTTGAGTTTAAATTAATAATTAATACTTGAATACGGTAGTGCGTACACATGCATTTTTCGTAAGCGCTAAAAAAGTTACAAAGAAGTGGTAAATTAACATTTTCAATTACCTAATAATAACCCACAATGATAAATAATAATTATGTTAATCGTTCGAAAACTAATGATTGGGGCTTGGAAGTTATAAGAATTAAAAGAAAAAATTTTATGACTGTTTGAAATTTAAATTTATTATTATTATTATATACACATTTTAGACAAACATATTAACTCCGTTCAGAATCGTTATTTGTATACAATGATATCTATTATTGCATTCAAATTTAACAAATCCATTGTAATAATGACCTATCCTGTAAATGAGGTGCACTCCACCCCCAACTGTACAGCAAAGCGAGGCCCATCCGTTTTTTTTTTTTTTATGAGATAATATACAATCTATACTATGTAACACAATAAGTATATGTGAAAAGAGAAGTAAAACATGAATAATCTTGATTAAGAAGTCACCTAGTAGTAACACTTTTAATTGAAAAGAACTATTAATTTAACTGAGCGTATTTTATTTATTTATTGCACTGACAATATACAAGATTATCTTTTATATTTAACGCGTTTACATAATTCCTGTTATTGACGTTATCGATTGAATTATGTAGGCAGGCAAGTAAATTTTCCCTGAGCCCGACAGTTACCAGTATTGTGTGAACTTTAGCGTGTTATAAATTCGTTCGTGCTCTGTAAAATCTACCTGCGTGATTTTAAAAATTATTATATAACCAAAATTTCACATACTAATAAATTCGATTCGGAATTAGGCAAAAATGTTTTTTCAAAAGACGATAATATTCTATTTTGTAAAATATGTAAAGTTAAAGCGAACCTAAAAAAAAAAAATAAACAATTTACAAATTTTCAGCATGTCAAAATAAAATTTTTTCGAATTCTATAAAAACATAACAATTCATTTTTTGCATACTTAGTAAATTATTTAAATTGAAAAAGAAGACTAAAATAGAGCTGGTTGGATACGATTAAGAATGATATGAGGACTGATGGTGTATGCGTAAATATGGTGTATGAAAAATCGGGATAAGTGGATGTTTAGGATAAAGGTAACCTACCCCAAATAGTTAGAAGAAGGCGAAGAAGTAGAAGGAGAAGTTTTTTTTCGTATTAAATATAATTTTTTTTGTTGGATATTTAACACTTTTTCATGCATATTTTAAAATTATTTTCTGTATATTTTACCTTTTTTAGCTCCTAAAACTTCTGAGCCTAAAGTAATGATATTGATTTAACCTATTTCTATTAACACAATATTATAATATTTAACCATGAAGTGTTCGCACGTTAGTAATATAGGTACTAGGATCGATCAACTATGTTTTATAAAATATTCACAATTAAACGATGACACGTGATGTATCATATTATTATATTGTCCATCCATCCTAACCGTATACAGCGAATCAAATACGATAAATTTTTTCGGATCTCTCATTAGTTTTTAGAATAATATTGAAAAAAATAGTGTGAAAAGATTGCTCCAACTTTTAGTAATTCGAAATATTTACTGGTCATTTACTGATATAGACATTTTTATAGAAATTTTATAATTTTTTGAAATATTTGAATGATATTTGTGCTGTTCATAGATAATAGCTATTTTTAATTAAAAGTTAAACCTACTTTATTAAAAAAAAATTGATTTTATTACTTATTATTCATCTGTGATTTATTTAAATATAAGCTGATCCATCTGACTTCTTTCACTCCGGTTAGTTTTTATGAGGGTAATGCCCATTGGTACATTGGTTTCGAGTTTGTTAATACCTGCAGGCTGTAATACAGCGATATCTTTCACTAACCCCAATATCTCACCCAGCATAGGAGTATTTGCCTTTCTTTATTATAAGTATATATTTTATTTTATTTTTTGTTTAATAGTAAAGATTGCGTAATGTAACGTAGGAGGTTTTACGTCTACTTTTGTATAGGAGCTATCACCATTCACCGTGCGCACGGACTTCTGTCAAAAAAAAAAAAAAACGAATGGGCCTCGCTTTGCTGTACAAGTTGGGGTTGGAGTGCACCTCGTTTATAGGATAGGTCATTATTACAATAGATTTGTTAAATTTGAATGCAATGATAGACATTGTATACGAATAGCGATTCTGAACGGAGTTAATATGTTTGTCTAAAATGTGTATATAATAATATTGTATTTTATATTTAAATTGAAATATAATGCAATAGTATGCAATTTCGTAAAAATTTAAATTTCAAACAGTCATAACATTTTTTCCTCTTAAGTCTGGTAGAGTTTTTTTTATATATTTTTGAAAATTAGCTAATGGACAACCTAGTGTTAAAATGTTGAACCTTAAGTACGAACGAAATAAATTTTATAAATTTTCAACTACAAAATAACTTGCAAATTATCGTAATTTTAATATATTTTATACAAATTTAAAATTTATGGGTTTATAAAAAAAATTTTAGTGAAACGATCTCCAATATTTTTTAGTTACAATAAGTATAACTTATAATTAATCATTTAATATATTTTCAAGAGTTTTTGGACAACCAATTAAATTTTATAGACGTTAAAAAAAAATTTTTTACAAAAATCAAAAATTTAAATTATCTATAAATAAGTCAAAATATGTCAAAATACTTTGAAAACTTAAGTATGTATAGATAATGTCAATATAAAGATTTTGTGAAAATTTCAAGTTGTTTGGGTTTTTGGTTTTTGAGTTAGAGCAAATTTCAAAAACCGATATCATTTGTCAGTCAAGAATATTAAACATAATATTATATTTTACTTGTAATTTTATATCAATATTCCCTGTTCAAACGCTTATAAAAAAAAAAATTGTGCCTATGAATTTTAATAATTTTTAAATGACAAAAATAACTCCTTCTGTGGGATCTTCTATTTAATTTTCAGGTATTTTGTATTAGTCAATTTTTTTTATCACCGATAATAAAAAAATAATATAAAAATCGAAAATTTTAAATGCCTATAAGTGGCTTAAAAATCAATATAATATTTTGAAAAAAATATGACATAGATTAAATGTTTATCTTAACAACTGCTAAAAATTTAAATTTTCTGCGACTTATACTTTTTGAATTATAACAAATATTTAAAATAGTTTGAGGATAAATCGCTATTTTATGCAATTTCATGAAAATTTAAATTTCAAATGGTCATAAATTATTTTTCTTTTGGTCCGGCAGAAATTTTTTTAAGGATTTTTGAAAAGTAGCTTATGGATAACTTAGTGTTAAAATTTTGAACCTCAAGTATGAACTGAATAAATTTTATAAATTTTTATCTTCAAAATAACTTGTAAATTATCGTGATTTTCACACATTTTATACAAATTTGAGCTTTATGAGCTTATAAAAAAATTTGAGTAAAACGATCTCCGACATTTTTTAGTGAAGATAATTTTAACTTATTATTGTAATGATGTGCGCTTAAGCAATCACATCTTTGAAATTTAAAATATATAATAAAATAATTACAATAATTATTAACAATTAGGATTAAGAATAATATACAAATATTAAATAGAATTAAATATATTGATAAGTTATTACACACACACACACACACACACACACACAAGCACACACACGCGCACGCATACACACAACATTAGATATAAGGAGCTGAGTTCTCAGTGCCACAATATCAGTGTGTTCACTGTCCTTTTAGCATAGACGTTCAGAAGCGAGTGTAAAAGACTACGCAGATCGTTTAAGTAAATGGACAGAAAAGTGTAAACTAATTATAGAGAATGTTATATATATATATATATCATTGTGATTATTGTGTGTAAAAAGGTTTAATAAAAGAACAATTGTAATAAATTAAGAAATAAAATTTCATTATTTTAAAAATAAAGAATCTATTCGTCTTACATATCGGACCCTGATAACAACACTAACATGCAAGTCATCACAAGGATTGGAGAGGTAATATATAATTAATATATAATTTAACATACTAATGAAGTAATGTAACCGAGATTACAAATACATCAATAAGTGTATATATCAATTCCCAAAATTAATTTTAATCATTACATTATAAACCTTACATTAAATTTTCAAGAGCTTTTGGTCAGCCAATTAAATTTTATAGATGTATAAAAAAAAAATATTTTTACAAAAATCAAAAATTTAAATTGTATAAATAAGTCAAAATACTTTGAAAACCTTACCATGTATAGAAAACGCCAATATAAAGATTTGGTGAAAATTTCGAGTTGTTGCAGTTTTTAGTTTTTGAGTTGGAACATTAAAAAAAAATGTATTTTGTTAAAACGTGATTTTGCGTAAAATTGCCCGTTTTTATGTAATTTTTTTATCTTTTTTTCAATTTTTTTAAAAAGTATTTAAGAAGTTTGATTTTTGACGTGCCCAAGTACTATCTACATTCACTTTCCTATCAGAAAAGTTGATGTTTGAGAAAATCGAAGCATTTTTACTGCTAAAAAAGGTGTTGTCAGACACAAAAATAAAAAAAAAAAACACATATCATCATTGTAAAATCAATAGATTCCATCACTCCGTTCAGAATCTAAAAAAGAAAAACCGGAAGTATAATATTATATTCAACAATTATCACTGGCGAAATGTTGTATAAAGTTATTTGTAAATAGACACAACGTGAAACAAGACTGAATAAAATACGATGACGGACGAAACCGAACGAGCGTAACTAAAAACCCTCGACTTGTGATATTGTTGCAACGGATCAAACCGTAAATGGCCAAATGGAGAACGATTTATAATCAGTTGTTACGGTGGAAAGAGTTTCTAGAAGCTTGTGTCCATTATAATAATTTTACAAAACGTTCATTGGACGGATATATACGTAATCTATGCGTGGCGTAACTGAATCCATCCATTTGTCTGTGCTAATCTGAAGCTCGTATACTGCAGATGAAAACTTGGGACGTGTTTAAAAAATTGCAAATTTTTGTAAAACGTTGAATCAATCAAGGGTTTTTGATGGTTTTCATAGACAATATTATATACTGTAGACGAGATATTTACGTTGGACTAGATAGTTTAAAAAATGCTAAAAAAACACAATACACAATAGTTATATTATGAATGATGAAGAGATTGAATGTAGATTTTTCTCAGTGTTCCTTTAAAATAACCACACTCTCATGACACTTTTATCAGTCGTATATTACCTACGTATTATATTATCAGTCAAGGGAATAAAACGTCAGTTTCGACAATGGAACATGTATAATAACCATGTCGTTATGTCAAATAAAGGCTTCGATATATTTAATAGTAATAATACGCGTATAACTCGTACCATTCCGTAACATAATGTTATACCGCGTCAACAGTCGTGTTAATGGATCAGAATTTTGATGTTTGACGATAGACTTGATAAAACGTCTTCGTAGCTGTTACAGTGAATAATGCCGTGCGGGGTAACAGCTGTGGTTTGCGTAGCAGAATCGTTATACAGGCTATTTCGGTGGCAAGTAGTCAAAACGATAACCGTCATGTCTTATTATTGTATTAGGCGAAAGAGAAGAAAATCCCTCTCTCCCCTCATTCAATCATCCCCCCTCCCATCGGACACGTATATTTATATCAGCGTTTGGCACGTATAACATTATACATTATAATATGACGAGCGAAAACAAAGGTAAATTAAACTTTACAAGTATAAACGCAAACAAAAACAAGTCTTAACTAGAAGAAATAATTACCTAATTAAAAAGTTCAAGTCAAATTAAATGGTTAATTTGTTTTTATAGCCTAACTTGTTAGGTAATTTACTATGCATAAAGTCAACAAGTTTAAATAATCAATGCCATAATAATTACCCCTTTTTCAAGTTAATTTGAAAAATAAACCACCAGGTGAGAGTATAAATATAATTTGATTTCTATACTTATATTCGCGTTGAAAATTAAAGAAGTAATTATTGAATATCATTATAATATACTAATATTACTGTTATGAATAATAATGAAAATAATCCGACAAAACGTGGTTATAACCATTACCTAAAAACCGTAAATTAAAAACCGTGTATAAATTATTGTTAATGTTATGTACATAGAAGACTAGAAGAACTTTTAAGAAATTATTCTTCACCCAGTTAAGTCAGTATTTTTCTTCATATTTATTATCTATCGTAGGCTTTTAATTTTCAAGGCTCATATTGTTAATACAATTTAAGTACAAACAGAAAGAAAAAATGTATTCTTCAAGTATTAGCTATTAAAGTTAACTTTGAACTAACTTTTAACTTGGCACGTTAATTATACTTACATATTATGGCCTTACTCGCCATGTGTTTCGTTATTCAGTCTGGAACGGGGCGAAATGATAACACAAGGGACGATGAAAAAAAATCCACTAAAAAACAAAATATATTCGATTAAACTCTGTGATATCTGCATTGGCCGCCTCGAAGTGTGACTGCAATACGATTATATACATTTACATAATATGTTTTCAAGTGACGAGATTTAACATCAGCCCATAACCGCTCGCAGTACACGTAATATCGTCGAATAGTCGTGTCGGCGGTTAAACAATTATGTTGTGCAATATGCGCGACTGCAGCGAGGTAATAATTTATCAGAGGCGCTAACGGATCGGACGTCGTGTTGACACTATGACAGCGTGTAGACCATAAAATAATAATATAATAATAATATGCAGCCAGGAAGGTGTAAATTATGTTTAGGTGCCCATGTGGTCTCCGCTGCTGCAACGCATCGTATGATATTTTTAACATATAATATAATATACCTAATACCCATTTTGAATACCTTGAATAATTTAATGAAATTAAAATTAACTATACGAAACCATGACGTTTTTACAGAAAAAAAAACCGTCTCTCTTAAAGAATCGTCAAGTTTGTTAAGTATGTAATTGGTTAAACTAGGTACAAGCACAAGCACAACAATAGCAAACGATTTCGTTGATCGCCGTCGACATGTGTTCACGGTATACAGTACGGGTTGTTACACATCGAGTTCGAATGGTAAACGATGAAGCCGCGTTCGAATCACGTTAAAGCTCGTGGCAGTGATGACTGATGGCAAATCGAAGAGTCAGGAATTTTTCACAGGATTCACCAAAAAACCGATCGTTCTCTGCGCTATATACCGGACCTTGTTCGCCAGATTATACATACGCGTAAATCGAATAGAATATAATATAATGTGAATGGAAATTTTGAACACAGCATGCACTTTTGGTGAAAAAATTGACATGATGACAAAACTAAGGATGATCCCGTTTTATTGTGTACAGCCATGGCTTCCTACTCGGACGGACTTAGCTAAAAACCAGTATAAAACCTTTTGTTTTATATGTAAATGTTAATTAATAGAACACGTGACCAGCCGTTAGCTTTATGCCTTCGTCACCACCGACCTTATTCTCCGGGTTTTCCTGCTTCCCCGCGCGTCCAAATCTGTCCCAGCAGCACCAGCCGATTTTATAAAGGAATTTAATCCTATCGTACCCCTCTCTCCCCCAAAACTCTTCTCCACGTCTTTGCGTAGAATATATATTGTATGACTTATTATGATTGATATCAAGCACTTTACGGTTTTCTGACCTGCTTCAAAACGTCAAATAATACTATTTCGAAGTAAAAAAAAAAAAAACTATATTACATTTTGGATATCAATAATTTTAAAATAATCACATCGAAAATCTATCAAACACACTCCCACAAACTAAATTATATTGTGTATGTCGTCGAACGTCTGCGATAACGCCATATTTAATAATGTCTTACTATGGAAACTAAAGCTATCAGTTTATCAGTTTAATCATGCCGTGACATAATATATTCGTACCATTATAGAAATCGGTAGTACAGGTTCCTATCTTAGGAAAACATAAAATGTTTGTTTTATTAAGCATTGTGTATATTACAATCAAAGAAGTTGTACCTTACTTAAAATGTAAGTATATATTTTAAATTTAACTTAAATTTAAACTTAAATGAAAAATATTTAGAATAGTTTTGTTAATTATATGGTTTTTTGTTTGCAAAAGTTTCGATCTTTACTTAGTTTACATGGATGCTATCATAATGCTCCTTTTAAATTTATTACTAATAAACAAAGTTATTCATAGTAAAATACTTGTTTAATCTTCATGTGTCCTTGTAAAATATAATTACTTACAATTATGTTTTTTGTAAAGATTTAATTTTTAAATAAATTTTTCGACAGAAAAAAAAATGGGACACAGATATTTGAAAATACAATAATAATTGAGTGTGGATACTGATCGAAAAAAAAAACGAAAATAATACACTGATAATAAAATAATAACTATAGTATTAGATAGGCAAGTTTCTTATTAAAAAATAAATGGCGCATGTTCACAAGCATGTCTTTTTACATTTATACCTAGATTGTAGATTTATTTACAATAATTAATGTATCTGTGCAAATATGCAGAGTTCTAAAACACGAATTCGGATTACTGTTATTAAATTTTTACTGATAATTGAATGTGGGTGAATAAATAAAAGTATGAATATAAGTACCTATATGTACGTAGACTGATTTTTGATTAAATCATATTATAACCCAGCTATATGCATTTATAAAAGTTCTTTATCGTTTTATTACAATATCGAAGTGAAACAATACTGTTGGACTTTGTTTTATGGCTCATACAATTATATTATGTTAGGATGTGTATTTGTTTTAAACATTATCTATGTAATAGATTAAACTACTGTACAACACAAAAAAAAAATATTTTCCATTGTGTGTTTCCTTTTTACTGTTGATTGGTCAAGAATATCACTTGTTAATTTTGGTTAAAACTACAAGTATTTAAATCATAATTTTAGAAAATATTTTACACTGTGATTATCCTCCAAAAAAGTAATTTATGTTAGTGTGTTATAATCACACAGAGCTAAAGGTTTTCAGTAATATTTGCAGTTACTCATGTTAAAGAAAAATGATTTCGATTTATGTTTCAATTATTCTCCGTAGAAATAAACTGAGATTGATGCATTTACTCTACATAATTTAATGAGTAACTCGAGTACCATATAGAGTTTAGATTATTCATGAAAAACTTTAAATAGTTCCTAATTATTTGAAACCCTACTTAAATTATATATTTAAGATTCACACGATTGATTTTAAAGTTCACGAATTAAATTTTGCATACTTTCAATCTTAGAAGAACATCCATTGATTTATTTACTAATAAATTCTTAAAAATCTATACCAATAAGACGTTTATTACGCTGCTTGTTCAGTAATATCAGTAAACTTGTTTTAACTTTAAACTATTTATTTATCAAATGTACGGTATCATATCACCGTAAATTTTATTAGAAAATCATCTTATTTTATTTGTGCGTATTTCAGTGGCGCACCCAAGGGGGCTGAAGCCCCCCCCCCAAAAAAAATATATTTTTCATTAAATTATCCAATATTATAGCATATTTTCATAAATATAGTACTACAATGATGATTGATTAAACATATAATATAACATATAATAATAAAAGTAAAATAATTACAATTTATAATTTGTGGTAATTATTTACTTGTCTGTAAAGAAAATAGGAAAATTTTTAAGCCCCCCAAACAAAAATCCTGGGTGCACGCCTGGCGTATTTACACGTTTTAAACATGACGTGATTAGATCGTCTGTTAAGTTCGATATTATCTATATTATCAAATGCTTTAGCTAATGTTTAAAGTCACGACAAACAAACCCCGGTGGCTGACCCATAGTGCGAAATGTTGCCAGACAATATTCGTACGACAATACGGTCTGAGATAGAAACTGAACACAATATTGAGTAATACAATATTATCACATGAAGTCCGTGGGCGAAGAAACCACTCGAAAGAAACGTTAATAATATTATGATCTTTGCGCCGATATAATACTGTTGATGTTGCATCCAGTTCATCGGTAAATAAGTATATTATGTGGGTACATTATAATATGAATACTAGTTAACGCGTTACTATCAAACCACGCCGCCGTACCGCTGTGTGGTCTTACAACTAATTACAATTAGACCATACATAAATTATTAATAATGAGCAACGCTGACATGAATAGATAATATTATTATGTAATGTGTGCAGTGTGTGTACATATCGTGTGCACGCCACGTACGTCATAGTCACAAAAATCAAGTGAACAAACTGCATAGGAGCTATCCGTGTGATGACAGTAGGACCGCTCCTCTGTTCCATGCCGTTAAATAACACGGTGTTCGTCGTTAAATACTAGGGATTCCGATACCATGCGATTCGTATTCACTCGCATAACCGTTACGTTTCCAATGACATTTAAATACAGCGGAACGGTATTGAATTTTAGCCGATCCAAATATCGATCGTATTACACAGACGTCCGTTGTCCAAAGTCAAACGATGATAATAATACACATATGGGTAGTCTACCGTTTTCGATTGGTTTTGAACTATTCTCATGATCCCGTGGAGCTAAGCGAAGTATAAAAATATCCATTATAACGTCACTATTTTATCCTGGTCAAATTCCCTGTAGGCTTCGTAAAAATGACGGTCGTTTACAGAAATATTATACATTTTTCTAAGATACTGTTACTACGCATATTTAAACATTTTAACGACGTATAGCATGTTTTACTTCATTCGAACTACATTAATTACTATATCCGATAAATAATTTCATACCATTGAAGTTCAAAGAAAATCAAAATTATTTAAAGTTAATATAAGTTGGGAGGAAAAAGATGAGAAAAAAAATTCAACACTATACTACGTCTTATTATATTTTGATTTTTAACATTTCAATAAAAAGTACACTGGCGATGATGGTTAAAACATGGAGTTGGATTATTACTGTGCTATTATTAGGTACGTATATATATATATACTCTGAAGTATAACACATGAGTGTCTACTTATGTTACGAGAAAGCGAGGAAACAAAATTACTTTTTAATGGCAATTTATTTGGGAGATTCTTTTTTCACAGACATCTGTAAAAGTTTTTCTGTAGCAAATCGTTAAATCAAACATTGATTTGAACCTATTACATAATATATATTGTGATAAAGTAGACACACTTCTTTTGTGATACATTATTCCAAGGAGTAAAATTACATAATCAAACTGAGTTACTAGAGTAATATGAAATTAGTGTACGGTCAATAAAATTTCAACAACAATGGTTTTAGTATATAATAGTTTTTGTAGATTATTCAATAATAGCGAAAAGCAATTTTTGTTGTTACATCATATTGTTTTATTGTTTATCACAGACTAAAAGTAACGTGCTATTGAATCCAGTAGAAATTATATTAATATTTTCTTGAAGTGTGATGAAAGAAATTATGAGCATCCATAAATTATGAAAAATGTACAATACTTATAAATAAATGAAATAAAGGTAATTTTTTTTTTAATTTAATAACATATTTGTTGCTTGTATATAGTAAACAAATAAAAAGTGGTTTTACAATTTGAAGTATTAAACATGTAATAAAATTAGTATAGTAAATATGTATTTTAATTTTTTGCATGCCACGTATTTGCCATTCCTGTGTCGGCCTATTAAGATAGCATTTTGGAACTGAAATTGTCACTTAATTTGAAATAATATGTGTGAATACCATGGGAGTTGGTGCGTGTTCGATTGTTTTCATAATCATTTCAACCAACTGCTGTTCTTGAAATGAGGCTTATGATTGTAATTCGTCGAAAAGTTACGCATCTTCAGAAATGTTTGTGAACAATAACATGATACCTATATAATATATATATTTATAGGATTTAATGTTCCCTTTATACCGTTAAATATACTCAGATAACCGTCTTAGCTGGGCGCACCTAGCCAAAACTTAAACGAAAGTCTTAAAAAAAAAAAAAAAAACCATCCAAGCTTCATGTCAGAACTCTATTACTTTTAGCACTCTACTAAACGTTTATTTCTGTCCATGTGAAGTTCCGTTATTTTTGGAAGAGGCGAAAAATATCCTTAAATTATGTTTCAAACGTCTCAATCAACATCGCTTGGCCGATTGATAATAATAATTGCAGATCATCTTTTATTTTCGTCCATAAAAAATTTGCTGATGATAAAAGCACTTCAAATCAAAGTGCTTCTACCATAAAAAAAATATGTAGTTTCACTTATCGCATAAATTCTTCCGAAGAAAAATAACGCTAAGCCCAATTGTACTATGAGACGTCTTATTGCTAGTACAGTACAATTATGAATAAATAGGTATTATATTTAACTCACATTATCATATGATATATGTGTTTTTAAATTTTTCTAAGAACCGTTATACAATAGCTACCAGCATAAAAAGTGTCAGCGAATTATTCGATGTTTATTTTATTGTGTATTGAACAACTCTAAATGTGATTATATTTACTATGAAATGTACGTAAATATTAAATACTATATTTCTGATATTATACTATATAATAGCAAATAATAATATCATAATAACTAGATAATACAAATAAGAACCATTTGCTTGGTCGATTGACGGTTATTATCGTTATTATCGAACCGAAGTTATCATAAAAATGATTTTAATGATGACAAATCACTTTATTTTATTCTGAAACACATTTTATAAGGTATTTACAAGAAATAGATGGATTTTAATGAACCTGTTTAACTATAAATTCTGAATGTACAAAGTGTATCAATAAATGGGTCAAATTAAATTAATATTATTATGTTGATATGTGATAATGAGATCTCCGATTGTGATTTGAATTTATTTTTAATAATTATAACTTTCTAAGCAAAAATATTAATTATTCTTGTTCACACGAGTAGCCTAAGTCAATGTCGTTATTCTACGATTTATATAAATATATAATAATACCTAAATAGTATAAATCGTAATAATATAAATAATATTATTAAATTCAAACATTTACGCACTGTGTTCATGATTAGATATTTTATAACGTAAACTGAGATTCATCAATTGTCATTATAAGGAAAATGAGACGTGAAATAAGAAAACTGGATACGTTTGGAGAGTACTAAGAAAATGTAATCGTTTATTACTCTGTTCTAACCCTATAAGATTGATTTGAAATTAATTTTTTGACACGAGGAGAAGTTATAAAATTGAACTCTCAACTTATAATGGAAATTATTGTTCAATAAGGTCCTGGACCTTACCAATGTGTTTCATAAATCTTGAGAGTAATTTTTTCATTCTCTATTTAATGGATCCTTATTAAACCGGCTACTGAATTATTTTCATTTTTTCTAGTCAGTTTCTAAGTAACCAAACAATTTAATGATAAATAACGATGACAATAACGACTATAAGATTATAAATGACTATTGCAGAAGTCTTCTTGACGATTTATTCGCGAAGGACATGGAGTAAGGGGAGAATAGTTGGATAAAAATGCATAGCTATATACAGCATCAAAATTGTAACATCGTAAATACAATAAGTCTCTCCCGGAGGAATTGCGTACCTACAATGAAAATTATAATTATTTTTAGCAAACGTAAATGATCGCGAAATTCATTCAAGGTTTATTATTATTTTGTTTATTTTCGTGATATTTGATCAATACGAGTACAATAATTTTGTGTTTTCGACAAGACGTAAAATCAAGGATTTTGTTTATAATTAATAGCTTCAATGACCGTATTATAAAATAATTAATTTCCTTTCGGTTCGTTCTAAGTGACGTGAGGCCCGCTAAAATATGCTTGGTAATACACTGGTACCGAACAATGTTCAACAGAAATGTAATTCCATGGTTTAGAGCTCGGGTACCTATACAACGATAAATTTAAATTTTCTGCGAAAGAAAAAATGTAAACTACTTCAATGGCCAAATCATTACGCAGGAGAAAGTTGTTAATTAAAACCATTACCACTATAATCCAATTATTTTATCGCATCATAGTCGTAAATGTATTTAATCTTTATAACGAAATATGATTTATTTATCCTCGTATTAAAAATAACTGAAATAGTAAACGATGAATCTCATTCTCATCCTTTTAGCAGAGAATAGTTACGAGGTGGACAGTTGAATACTAGTATTTATAATCAATTATATTGATATAGCATATTATATAGGTTAAGCTTTAAAATTTACGCCGAACCAGCTAAAACTATAATGTTTTCTCAGTCATATATTATAATATATACTAAAACAATATGTATCCGTGTTTAAAGACGTACACTTTTGTAAGTAATCATCTCGAAAAATCAGATTAATATTTCGATAATCACTAAAAAAGTTTAAAAAAATGAGAAAACGATTTTATTAAATACATGTTTTTTTTAATACTCGGGGGCTTTATTATTTAAACACAACCAAAATGTCTAAATAAATATCTTTACAATATTATATTTACATAATATAATATTTAATTTACATAATGGAGATAATACTATATTTATTATACATAACACTTAGAGAAACTTCCTTTGAAGTGGTTCTAAATATATACTAAATAACCTAATATACTTAATTGAAATCCTTCAAGTAAAATGGTTTTAGACGTTTATAAAACGACTGATGTCTTTACTGTATCCACCTCTCCTTGATTAGGATATTGATTCCGTTGTTTCGTTAGAGGTTGGAGGTGAAATTTCTCTGGCATTTTGCTATCGCTATCCACACGACTGTGTTCAGCTGTTATTCTTCTACAGCTATTCTTCTTTCGTCTTCCTTGCTCGTCTCGTACTCGTTCAGCACAAACGAAATGGAATTTTAAAAATCGGTGCAATGGTTTTTCGCAATCGGTAATCTTGTGTCATCGTGTAGCCTCAGAACCCATGTGCTATTATCGTTTAGAGACACTTCATTACATTAGATGTTATGTGGTAGTTTTTAATAGCCTCGTCATTGGAATACTGTAGTAACGAGAAAAACATGATATTTGCAAGATTTCGTAAAATCAGAAACGTGATCGGAAAAAAATGTTTGACTTACGGATATGGTATTCTGGAATGTCGATTAGTCCCGGCAAACGTTCAGTAGTAGTCGGTGAAAAACTTCTTTTAGCATTTGTGATGTAACATATAATTGAAGGATTTGATTAAATTAAACATTTAGATAGATTTGACACTCACTCACTCATCTCTATATCTCAAAAACTTCTCAACATATAAACTTAAAATTTGGAATAGTGGTTCCTCTAATATGTTCATCGCGCAATAAGAAAGGATTTTTTAAAAATCGCATTTCTAAGGGTTGATGACCGTTTGAACTCTGGATTAGACGTAATTTTTTTTTACTTATTGGTTACTAAGGTAATATTTTATGTTGATTTTAAGATATTGGATAAACAGTACATATTTCGAGTCACTATGATAACCAAAATAACAATCAAATAACTAATATACAAAAATATTACCTTGGTAGTTGGTAATCAGTAATGAAAAAACGAAACTATAAAATTACACCAAAGTTAACGTACCTTAAAGCTAATCGCTGAAGCTACGGGTATGAAAAATAATTGGTAGTTTCGTTTTATACTATAGAGACATGTTTGTATCGGCCAAGAAATGTTCCAAGCGAAATCATGTAAAATTACATCAAAGTGTAATTAAGGTACATTTAATCTAACCAAACATAGCTAGGCTCTATAAAATGTAAGGTAGTATTATTCTTTTAAGGACTACGCCCTGGCGACGACTATACCCCGAGCGAAGCCGGGTAATTCAGCTAGTATATATATATAAAAGAAAGTCGTGTAAGTTACACTATTTATAACTCAAGAACGGCTGAACCGATTTGGTTGAAAATTGGTGGGGAAGTAGCTTAGAACCAGGAAACGGACATGGGATACTTTTTATCTCGTTCTTGTGGAATTTGACATAATACGCGATGCCAATATGCGATAATACGACCGTACAATCATACTCGCGGTTACGGCTTGCTCGCCGTCGCCCGTGACACGGCGGTTACTTTGGTCGTTTTCACCTCCACCGTCGAACACCTCTTGTGAAATACGCTTTTGCACGCAGTAACGTTTTAATATTATACAGGAAAACCGTGTTGCAATTTGCACGGAAAATTCAATTAATGCCCGTCCGTCATACGGTGTTATAATACATTATATTTAACTTGCACTTGGCCATTTTATTGTCCCTGTACAAGCACCGTTTGTGGTGAATTGCGCATATTTTAACAATTTTTTCGATAATGTGCAAAAACTGATTTAATAACCATGAACTGTATGCAATAAATATTATTTGACTATTACACAATGAACTCGTAATGTAGTATAAACTTCAAAAGTTTGGGTATGTATTTATATTTGGGCTACGTTTTGAAAATTACTTAGAGAAGCGTAGATGGAAAAATTAATTGAGGATGGACAAGAATTATTTTCAGACCGTTTTATAATTTTATATTTTATATTTTATTTTAATATAATTGTAAGAAACAACATCTGAAAAAACAAATGTATTCTATAATTGATACCCTAATAAATTATTTTTCAAATAGAAAATTAATAATTCGAAAATTATTATAATATTTTCAAAACATACGTTAGCTTTGATAGGCCACATCTGGCCCGTGGACCATAGGTCAGAGACCCCTGGGTTAGATGATGAAAATATTTGATAAGAAAATAACAAAAACCGAGGTTTTTTCGCAAATGGATATTTTGTTTACATACCCCACCCGAAATCTCTCATCTGAACCATATGATATTATGTATGCATGCATGTGCTACTGTTCCCGACGTTATATCGTAGCTGTGCGTTCACGTAATGTAAAAAATAATATTAGCTTCGAAGAGATAGTATAATATATAGGGAAGAATAAAAACTAAAACATGTCGCATATCCCCCACTCCCGTGGCCACCGATTCACAATTTCGATTTTACGTTTTCGCATCATGCACGACGGGCGATGTTTTAGTGTCACTCTCTATTCAGTTGAATCGAATATATAATGGGCAATATACACGCCTTAGAATTTTCATTGGGGCCCGGATTAGTGTGGACTCGGGGATTTTTAAAGATATACACTTTTGCATATTTAAATGTTATACATAATACAATAACGAGCATAATATTATTCATTTTTTAGTCACAATAATTTAATAACTAATTTGGTTATATTATAATATTTGTATATATTTATAAATATTACCTTCTGTACAAAAATACAAAAAAAGGGATACATGCAGATATTATTAACACATTCGTTGAATTCGTAGGCGCAAATTGGTTTTCAAGATTTTAACTTAAATATTGAGTTACTCAATAAAGTAATTGTAAAACTGTGACAGTAGTTAACTCCTAAAAGATTTTCCTCGCTACGTTTGGTTTCTTATAGAACACATACTCGTACAATACATACATGTTACAATAATTACCAAATTACAATGAAACTTAGTAGGTAATTATTACGTATTTTTTTTTATGTACTATTTCATCTATTTTTAATAAAAATATAAAAAATATTCTTATAATACATAATAATTTATATTGTGCACTACATAAAATATATATTGAAGTATGTGCCTGGAGCAAAAAGTAACAACAAATAACATAGTGATATTCATATACAAACAAATATTATTTATTTTTAAAATTTAAACTTATAAATTATTAAATAGAATTATTTAGACCAACATTGGTTATAGAGATAGTTATTGGTCAATTTCATAGCTATATTCTTCATCGGTTGCTTTTAGAAAATTTGTCTAAAAATATAAATTCTTTATCTATGAAAATATCTTTTTCTATGTTGAATAATATTGATAGAAACATATTAGAAAATACTACTTCATTTAAATGTTCTTTAGTTTTTTTCAAAATTAATTTCTTTAATCATCATGTTTTTCGTAGTACTAATTTCACATAATAAGTTGGAACAATTTATATCAAAAGTAGTGACGTTGAACTTAAATCAAAAGAAATCGATTTTTAACATCATCATGAATTATTAAATGTATGACCTATCTATTTTAACGTTGAATACGTATTAACCTTAATGTTGTTTTCATCGATCATAATGAGTACGATAATGTTTTAAAGAGTAAACCAAAGGTAATAAGGGTAGGTACACTTTGGGTACAGTTTACACATTTTTAATATTTAATTTATGGACGGGGAATAATTTTATTTGTTCGTAATGCATCAAATGGGGTCCCACTAAAAGTGTTGACTCTGGGCTCCACAATTTTAAGGACGGCCCTTATTCGAGTCGCGACTTGTTGGGCACGAGTAATAACTTACAAGCCATACGTCATCATCCGTATATTCTGCTCCTGCACCACTGGTGGACACTGACTTTTATAATATTATATTTGTCGTATTATTACACTATATTATTACAGTCATCGATTCTGCTCACGTCTAGTTTTAATCTCGTCGTCCGGATTGGGGATGTTCCATAACGTATATAATCATATCGTTGTAAATAGTATTCCATTTCGAAATAAATAATTCCCTATTTATTCAATCGAATAAAATATATAATAATTTATTTCATGCGAAATATTCCATATAAGTGACCATATTATTATAATCCTTAGTCAGCTATAATATTTTTGTATTGTATTATGTTTGGAATAAACGATTTTATCACTATTCCGTCGACTACTGTACAAAGCATTCAGAAACTAAATTAAGTGGGGTTTTATTGGCTTTAATATAGTTTTTACGTACTCGGTATGAACTTAATATTGGTCGAATTTATTCCACCGCATATTTCTCTCGGATTCGAGTGAATAAACTACTTTTATCTTCGTATAATTCACTCAATAACGTTCGAATTATAAAGTAATATTGCCCATCGGAAATACATAATACTTATTATGTACTTGCGCGAATACAGATATAGATTCGCCTAGATGAGAAATACTTACCTCGCTCATGAACCTATTTCATAAAATATTATATACACTGGTATATTAAGTTATTGACAAATTAGCTGTAAAAAAAAAAAAAAATCATAACTAATGGACTAATTTAAACTAATGGACAACGATAATTACACAACTTGGTGTAAACACAGTTATTCAATTATTTTAAGCTCGAAGATATTTTTTTAAATATTTTATAAGACGTATGTTAAAACTTATATTCAGAAAAATTCAGAAAACCGTAATCCGCACGTAGACTGTTTCTTCGTTTAACAAAGTTGGTTGCACCGCGTCATCGTTTGATTTTAGAACCATGTAAGTATATACTAATTTTATTTATAGTATTATTCGTTATATATATAGTTATATACATTTGGATTTAATTTCAAAACCTAATCATATTAATTTATCCATTCTTCATATGGCGTGATGTTGTTCGAAATAAAAGTAAACCTGATATGTAGCTTTCTGACGATGTAATTTAATTTCTTTGAAAGATATTTTGTTTTATTTTTTGCATTTGGTAATTTTATCATGAAATACGCCAAAAACTAATTGGTTACGAGGTTTGTAAATTATATTATACTTCGGTGCAACGGTTGATCTTGTATTCTCTAGAGGATTTTAATTTCGAATCTAACATTTAACAATAATTATCATGTACCTTTATATATATATATATATATATATAATATCCAAACGACAGTTATTAATTGTGTTTGAAGTTTGAAAAGCTAAATGACTGCGCGACAACCTACTAATAACTTTTTATTCGTTGACGTTGATGTGTATTGTTATATTATTACATTTGTCAATACACACACACACACACGCACAATATTGGACAGAGCAATTGCGCATTCAATAAATGACATTTTACTTACATTGAAAATTAATTTCGTGTTACGAGGGTGAGTGGGAGGGGGCTTTGGAACAATATTTCTGTGACCATGGACATAAGGGTGTTGTAAAGGGGTCAGTATTATCGAGCAGCAGACGATGTCGCGTTATGAAGTTGTTCGAAAACGGTGAATTTTGCGGCGATACGAACAAAAAAAAAGTCATAAAACTATTGTGCACGATGTTCGCAGAAAGTACACGTAAGTGAATATACATAGAACATTTTAATAAATAATATTTACACCGTGACACGTCGTCAACATTATTATATCATATAAACGTACGAATATACGTATAGCGTGTCCATGTGGCATATACCTACATGCGTTCGTGGAAAAACTACAATGATAATATAATCGAAAAAAAAAAAATCATCCGGCATCCGCGGTAAAGCCACGAAAATTCAGAAGAGCGTGCGCCATCGCAAGTGCGCAGGGATATGAGCAGGCGGTATTGATGCTGTATTTTTCCCGCCATTTTCCGTTTTGAACAAAACTCGATTTGGATAGGGTGACGGGAGATGGATAGGAATTAAGAGTTGATGTTTATGTTATGGTCATTCTGTACTGTGCGTGCCGACGGGAGATAAACTTCGAGACCGGAGAATCGTCATGTGGTCCGCGGAGAAAAGGAAATTTTCGTCGATGCGTGGGTGTGTATACTGTATGTGTATATAAATTATTACACATTGTATTGTATACATGCATGGTCGAGACGCAAAAAAAAAAAAAATGTTTTTCCTCCGGAGCTCATTAGACACACGGTCAGTTTTTCGTGCCATCCAATGATTGCCAACCGTAAAAGTTTTTCCACCAGCGTTCTCGTGGGGGGAGTAGTGAGGAGGGGGTACCCCCAAGGGAACGACGACGATGATGACGACCATGACGGGGTAATAGCTAGTGCAGACTTGGTTGGGAAAGCGAAATTTTGACAATGCGAAAACGGCCGAGCTCGTTTTTCCGGGGCCTCACAGTTCGCTGAAAGAAAATTAAAAATATATTCACTTATATTTTTACTGAACCCTACAGATAATATATATATTATATAACATAATAGCTGTTTACTCATTGTATTGCGATCAGAAATTTCACTGTCGTAAAATTACAATAATATACGATTTACCGCTCGGTCGACAGAACGTTTAAAATGTTTATATCGTTCGATCACACGGATACGTACAATAGTTGTTCATCTGCGGGTTGTTACCAGCCATATATCGATTCCCCCGCCCACACATGGACAGTGTGTTCCCTTGTGACTTGGAGCTGATATAATGGCCGAACAGTGATTCCGACGAAGCATGTAAATATGGGAGAAGTCCATGGGGTCCACACCTTGCCACCAGTACCATATATGATAATACTGAATAATTAAAAATATGCAAACAAAATAACGTTCATTTGAAGGGGATGGAGAGCGGGAGTTGTATATAAAAATCGTAATGAAAATGATCGATTATTGTAAAAGGTTATGATTTCGGATAAAAAAAATGATATATTACTTTGACCCTCAGCAAAATAAAATTCCATCTACGTTCCAGATTCCGACCGCGGTCAGAGTGAAGCTATCCACGATGTATTACCATAGAGACGAGTTGAGATGATTTAACCGAAATACGTTTAAAAATGTCATGATATATTGTGTTTTCGCATAAGTGCCGTTATAATAATGATTTTAAAACAATCAGAAACAGTATATTATGGAATTTATAACTCGTATTATACGACTGGTACCGATTATTAATATTTCAAATTACATTTTCCTTAATTATTATATGTTATTAAAAATACATTAATATTCCAAGAAATTTGTTGGCAATACGTATTATACTGTATGCTAAGTCGGAGCTTTAAATTAGCAACTTAAAGTCGTTTCGTAGAATAGATACCACCGTTGAGGGTCGAAACCATTTTCAACATTATAAGTAATTTATTTTGGTCTTCTACTTCATTTTGCCGCTAGTTTACTGTTAATATGACATTATTTTATCCACTAACACAATATTGTGTATTATAATAAATTATGTGGTACTCGTATCCAAAGTTATTTGACTTTTTACCTATTAGATTTTGCTCAAAAATGTTTTGAAGAAAGTATGCATTTTAGACTTTAGGGGATTATAGGTAACGTGATTTGATGGTCTTTGCCCATCACACGCATTTGCAAATTATAATTATTTGAACATCTTTTTTAAATAAAGATTTTGAAACTTTTTTAAATTCACTGCAACCTATATTATGAGATCCATCTTTACAGTTGCAACGCATTATACATAAAAACACTTAGTTCTGGCCAAACTTAAGACGACGCAATTAACTTCGGATGATTATTATATAATATATAGTTCTAGAATAAGTTTTGTGGTAGTTTCAAATTTGCACTTGGATGAATTAAAATATGTTTTTGAAACACTTAGGTCTATAAACGACTTACTGGTTTGATTTTTAACTTTCCGCTGAAACAAAATGTTACTTAATGGGAAACTTCAATACTCGTTGTTCAATTATTAGCTAGAGACAAAAGTTCGAAAGTTCTGAAAAGTAGATAAATATTTTTATTTTTTTTTTTGTTTATTTAGCTATTAGTATAAACTATTAGCAGATAAATATATAGTCGGAAACTTGAAAAGTTTCAGACATATAGATAACTGATTGAGCTTTTTGCCACTAATCAGCTATACAGATAGAGACGATATTATTTAAATAGTACATATATTTATACAAGTATACATTAGGACATACACATTGGAATATCATCTAAGTAGATTTAAGTTAATATTTTTATTATACTTGGATGTTTGATGGTCGTGTTTATTTTATCAGTAGAATTTATAATATCTATGTTATATCCTAACAAAACGTGCGCAAAACGAAGACAAAAATACATAATAATATATACCTACAGGGAAAATGTATCAGCAAACAAGCACATGTCCTTATGTTTATAGTTTCCGCATTGACTCGGAAGTTCAATTAAGTTTGAAGATAAAGTTCTTACATTCCTTGTCAGTTCACATGTTTGAGATATTAAATAATTATTGTATTATAATTGTACATCTGACTCGGAATAATAATTGATATTGTTTTTATTAAATTTCAAGTACAACAGATATTTTAATTGTGACTTATTTATTTTTATCATAGGTAAAGAAGACCACTCGAAATCTCAACCATGAAGCAATAAACTGGTAAGAATGATTTTTTTTTTCCAATAGTTGTACTTTATTTATTTATTTTTATTATTTTATAATATTTCATTAATATAATTCAATATTACAGAGAGTTCGACATTTTAAAGTGTTATATGAACATAAAGTAGGGATATTTCTGAAAAACACATCTCAACCAGATTAATCTAGATAATCCTGTGTAACAAAATATATAACATCTACTTGGTTTACTAAAAAAATGGGTTTAATAAAGAGTTACTGTTTTATGTTGATACACTTGGTTATTTGAATAGTAATAAGACTTATCTGGAGTACTTATAACGAGTTGAACTATCAAAATTTTCAGCAAATAGAGGTTCGAATAATAGAATAGTATTGTTCCATTATATGAGCTAATAATTGAAGAAACAATAATACTTCAATATAATTGAAATATTGTAACTATTGGCATTACTAAACATTTAATTGTTTGAACGTATATAATAATATAATATGATTTCTCACTACAATAGCAATCACATCGTTGTATTGAATCCGAATAACCGTGCAACTCAATATTCCGGCGCATACTAGTTGGGTCCCATAATTTAGATTGTTCACTAATTGGGTCCCGTGTAAAATAGCCTACTGTACGAGTTGGGTACGTACGGTGTAAACTAGTCTACTGTACGAGTTGGGTCCCATAAAACACATTTTCCTTCCCATTTTTACAGACTTAGGACATAACATATATTGTAGTTAATAGAGGCCAAACTGTTAATAGAGCTGTGTGAATTGCTACTTCAAAATCAGCATAAACAATTTCAGGTATAATATTGAAATTTCGTTTATTGCATTCGTTTGGAATATGTGTAAAAGTTTGTGAATAACACTCTTTACTTTTAAAAGGTAGCAAACAAAATATAATAGGAATATAGTGATTGTTGTGAGTAGAATGAATAGTGAACATTTGTGTGAACATTTTACAACAACTTTTAAATGTACCATCCACAAAAATTGTATTAAATTTACATAAAAAGTTTAAATTTTCAGTTGTTGAATAAGTATAATAATAATAATTTAAATAATTATATAATTTACACTGTCATTAATTAACAAAAAGTCTTCTTCACGATTTGTTTTTATTTTTAAATCGTTTAGTGTGCTATGAATATCGCTTTAACTTTTAGGAATACTCGGTTAAATACTTCTTCTAGCATAGTGCATATTTTTTTTAATTAAAGTACAATCGTTGCATGTTAGAGTTTCTATATCGTTTTGTAATTCATTATGCAATAACTTAGATGGCCTATCACAAGGATTTTCTTGTGCTTTCCTTTTTAAAAGGTTATTCACTGTCTTTCTGGTTAAAATACTTGCTTCGTCAGGATCATGGTTGTGTTTGATGTTTTTTTCAATAATAATTTCATTTTCACACTTATAAAAAGATTCGCACGTTCTTTTTACACATCACCATCGTTCGATGTCATTTTTTAAATACTTATGAAATGAAAATTTAAAGCCATCAATAACGTTTATACGCTTGCCTTTTCACTAAACATAATATATTGAGTTTTATCCATTATGTATGGAATGTGAACACGTACTGACGTACTAGTGTGGTATAATCAGTGATTAGTTCATTGATTATAATCAATATTTAGTACAGCATAATTTGTATAACACGAGTATGTTATACATTGTAAATGGTATCAGCCCACAGCGGTATATTTAAAACAAATATCGCTATTGCTATTTCTAAGTAAAATTATAACTATGCTAATTAATAACTCAGATTTAGATGTTTGCACTTTGTGTCAACAAATGTTCCGTATAATATACGAAAACGCCAATAATATCTTATATGGGTAAATTTCTATTAAAATATTTGCAATTTTTTTTCGTAAGCAGCTATATCCATTTATATATACGATGTTATTTTATAACATCACGTAGGTTCTTATGGAATTGTTTATAAAATGCGAATTACTAAATCCGAGTATAATAGGAATACATATTTTAGTACATAGTAATAATAAATTCTACCTTATTTTACAAAGAAAATCTAATGACAATGAAATATGTAATAAACAAAAAACATGGTACAAAAAGTATATTATTATAAATTGGATAATTCGATTTTTCAGGGTTTGTTAAGATTAAGTTTTTAAAGTAATGTTTTACATCTTGTTTATATAATCTCTTGTAGTCTTAAAAGATTCTATAATATAGTAAATAGTAGTACATACATCATATCTTTCATTTGGTTATTTACATGTGTAAGATGGTACACTACATAATATATAATATGTATACTTCCGTATACAGTGCACAAAACTAAACAAATACACAACCAACGTTAGTATACGTGTATCGCGAACTAATTCTTTATTTAAGTACAAGTTTAATTCACAGAAACCAGATTTGCAATGCAATTCTGGTAAGTGCGATGCCGCTGGTTATTATATAATAATATTATGGTATTTATTTAATATTTATGTTTACGGCGAGCCCTTGCAGACCGATGAACACTGCAGTAACATGCATTCGTGTGGGACGCTACGTAGTGGCTACGAATATAGTGTCAGGGTCACAATGTATATGTATATGTATTTGATGATATTTCAGTTTAGAGCCTACAATTTAATTTAAAACTTGATACACTTTTAGCCCGTCGTAATATGTCAGATGTATCTTTCTTATATAAACTAATTAATGGTATTATCTCCTGTCCCCCTCTTCTGGAGTGTATTTTGTTTCACACACCTTAATACAATACCTGCTCATGTCCAACATTCCATAATAAAACACACCACGTAAACTATAGACAAAATAATCCACTTAATAGACTCCTAACATAAGGAAATGCATCAAATTTTGATTTTTTTTTTTTATAGTCTGTCAAATCTAAAAATTCATTACTTAAATCACTAATCTGTATAAATAGTAATAATTATATCCACTTGTTTATGTAATATGTTATTTTATATATATATATATATATATTATGCTATGTCTATGTTATTTGTTGTTCCTATGTAGGTACCACTACTATATGATTATATCACACCCATTTTGTATTATGACATTCTGTAAACTATGTTATCAATCTGTACTTGAGCCTACCGGGCGTTTATTAAAATAAATAAAAATAAAATGTATGGACTTCTGAAGAAGAAGAACTGGCACGCGGTAAATAACGACGATGGATGCAGCTGCGGCAATATGATAATTGTACTCGTGTATAAACTTTGTGACGAAGCGGTAATCGGCAGACCACGGTTCTTTGAGAAAAGTTAATATACTTGCACGCAGACAAAATCCGTGCGGGTACACGTTGCCAAATCAATAATGTGTTAATGAATGATACACGCAAGTCATGCATTGCTAATGCGAAAAAATACGGTACAACGTGGATGCGGCGACACCGCGAAGACTGTTTGGGAGTTTTAAAGGGAACTCGGAGCAAATATTCTGTCCTCGAAGACTCGGAATGTTGAAGAGTGCACGTAATTGAATGCATACGTACGGCTGCCAAGTTCAATATAATAATAACACGTTAAAGTTTGTGGAAAACGTAAATACGCGGCGAATTCGGTCACCGTAACCGTATACCGTAACGAGGAAGTTGGAGACTTATAAATCATACATATATATATATATATATACATATATGATATTTAGTAATAATTATAAGCCATCGGTGTACAGAGAGGACTGTGTAATAAGGGAGTAGTTCCTTCATTGTATAAAGTCCAAACGCGGTGGTTACGCGCATCCCCTGTGATTTTATCTAAAGCAGAATTAATATGCTAAAACTTTTGTGCGCACGGTTTTCAACGCAATAAACTGATCAATAAGTCTATTATCTGTCATATAGTTGTACTAAAAGTTCCGAGGGGAAAATAAAAAAACGTCTACTGTATCACTAAAACACGTCATACTTCAGTTATCATCAGTTATCTTTGTAAGTTCAGCGTAAAAGGTTGTGTAGATAGTTATTAAAGTGTCTGGTCTCTTATCTATAAACTAATTAACGTTTATTTTCCGACTGTTTTGATATGCTGGTCCGTAGTTTGCAATGATGATATATTTGAAGGAGATGATTTACGGTGTAAGATATGTAAGGAACATTTGCATTTTTCTTGTGCCAGCATGAGGAAAACAAATTTTTGAAAAATGAATAAGCAAAACAAAGAAAAATGGTCTTGCTAAAATGTAGAATAACAACAGCAGTGGATTCTAACACAAGTATCACGCAAGATGATGTTTCGTTTGTTGGCTCAAATGAGAAGTTATCAAGTTTAACTGAATCCGTCAAATTTATGAGTAACCAGTTCGACGTTTTTGGTAAACAATTAAATGAGGTTTTAAATTCAATCGAAGAATTAGAAGAAGGAAAAAAAAATTAAAAGAAAATAATAGTAAATTGGGTGATGACGTCTGTAAATGAAATCGAAAAATTAATGTCTTGGAGCAAAACTCAATTAAAAACAATATAGAGTTAATTGGAGTACCTAAGGAACCTAATGAAAGTTGCAAAGAAGTTGTTGAACTTATTGCATCTAAACTGGGTGTTAAGATAGCAGTAGTTAATGCTTTTCGTACAAATTTTAAATCAAGTAATATACCGAGAAAAATGATTGCCATACTACACTCGATGGAGAACAAACAAAATGTAATGGAGTCAGCCAAAAAAAGAAACTAAATGCAAATATGGTAAATGGAAACTGGGAAAATAGAAGTATATTCATAAACAATGAGCTGTCGTCGTACAATAGAGAATTATTTTATAAGGCAAGAATGTTCGCTAAAGCAAATGAATTTAAGTTTGTTTGGTTTAAGGATTTAAAGATATTTATTAAGAAAAATGAAAGCTCTAAAGCATGTATAATACAGTATGATCATGATCTAGCCATACTTTTGTGTAACTAATTTTAATTAATATTTATTTAGTAATATAACATTTCAACATGAACGACTGCAATGCAATAGATAGGTATTTGGATTATAAAACGAAATATTTTGAAAATATATCAGTATTTATAGATAATTTTTCACTTAGTTATAATAAGCATTTTAATATTTTTTGTTGTAATAGTAGGAGTATCAATGCTCATTTCGATGAATTAATTTTGTATATGAGTGTTGAAAATAATTTCTTAGTAAATGATGTTATTGTTCTAACTGAAACTTGGTACACTGTAGAAAATTGTAATTATAGGATTCCTGGTTATAGATTATATTTGTCATCAATTAAAAGAAATCAAAATGACGGTATAATCGTCTTTATTAGAGATAAAATTAACATAGAAATGTATGAGTACGAGCATTCCGTGGCAAACATTTTAAAACTGAACTTTAAAATTAACAATACTCAATTTAATATTATATGTGTATACAGATCCCCATCAGGTGATACAAATGAATTTTTGACTACGTTTGATAATATACTAAAAGTTGAAAGTAATGTAAATGAGTATGTTATAATAATAGGTGATTTGAATATTAATATTATGGGAACTAATACAATTAATAATGAATATCTTGATATGTTATCTGGTTTTGGTTTTAATTCATTTATAAATGTGTTTACTAGAACACCCGTAACAAGTACACACTCTTGTGTGCACCATTTATTTGTAAAATATAATAACTACGAAAAGTATAGAATTGAGGCGGAAGTTATACAAACAATCATAACAGATCATTATTCAATAGTGTTGGCAATAGAATTAGAAAAAAATTTGTTAAACAATAATTACGTATATAAAATGTTAAATTATAATAAGTTGAATGGGATTTTAAAAAGCAAAAACTGGATAGGTATATATGTCAATATGAATGTTAATGAATGTTATAATAGTTTCATTGATAAAATTATTAGTGCTATAAATAAATCAACGATAATAAAAACCTTTAATTCAAAACAAACATATAAAGGAATGGATGTCAACGGGTTTGTTAAATTCGGTTCACCGTAAAAATGCTTTTTCTTTAAAAGTAAAAAAACATCCAAAAAATGAAAAACTGCGTGCTTACAATAAAAAATATAGAAATAAATTTACAGACATATTAAGAACTGCCAAAATCAATTACTATGAAAAAAAATTTAATGAGATCTCGTATAGCCCCAAATTAACTTGGAAAATGTCAAAAGAAATCACAACTAAAAAAAGAAATGTAGAAAATATAGGAACAATACGACATAATAATGAAAATATATATTCGTCAAAAGATCCAATCAGTTTCAAACGTATTTAATAATTTTTTTACTAATATTGGTAGCAATCTAGCAAATAAAATAAAACAATCAAATCTAATTTATGAAGAAATAAATACTAAGGAATCATTTGATGAGTATTTTAAAGAAAAAATAAACGAGCATAAAATTCTAAAAATCATTTCAAATCTTAAGGATGATACTGCTGCAGGACACGACGGAATTTAAGTGAAAATTTTAAAGTCTATATCTGGAAGTATAATAAAACCACTAACATACATATATAGTCTAAGTTTGAAAGATGTTACATTTCCTGATAATTTAAAACTGGTAATTATTAAACCACTTTTGAAAACTGGAAATACTACTAGTGTAAATAAACATAAACCGATTTCCATAATAAGCAATTTTGCTAAAATTATAGAAAAAATAATAAAAGGTAGATTAATAAAGTTCTCAGAAAACAATAAACTGTTGTCCAAAAACCAGTATGGTTTTAGACCAGGGTTGGGAATAGAAAATGCCATGTACAGTGATAGTAAATTCATATACAATGCTCTTGATAATAGTAAAATGGTAACAGCGATTTTTCTTGATCTAGCAAAATCGTTTGATACGGTAAATCACCATGATTTAGTAAACATATTACCGAATTATGGTTTAAAAAATATTAGTCAAAACTGGTTTAAGAGCTATCTGAAAAATAAAAAACAAATAGTTAAAATCAATGATATCATGGGCGAGGAGATGGAAATTAACTGTGGAGTACCACAGGATAGTGTGTTGGGTCCATTAATGTTTATTTTATACATTAATTCGATATGTGATATGAAAATTAATGGTCAAATAGTAACATATGCAGATGACACGTGCCTACTGTTTTCAGGTGTTACGTTGGATGAAGTCGCGTAAAAGCCATACAAGGTGTTAAAAATATAATAAACTACATAAATCACAGAAAACTAACAATCGATTAAAAAAAAACAAATTTTATAAATTTTACCATTAATAAGGATGATAAATGTTTTGATAACTTAGAATTTAATGTTTATGACAATTTGGATTCTTGTAATGTTCCAATAAATCAAAAAATAGATAGAGTTTCTAGTATTAGATATTTAGGTTTAACATTTGATAAAAACATAAAATGGAATTTATATGTAAACAATATTGTGATGTGTATGCGTTTATTATCATTTAGCTTTTACAAAATACGGTCGTTTTTACCAATTCAAGCTATTCGCATAATTTATCTAGCACTATTTCAGGCAATTTTCCTATATAGCTTATTGGTTTGGGGGGGGATTAAATCAAAATGCATCTAGACCTAACTTTTACAAAGAAAAATTGTTAGAATATGTTTAAGTAGAAATACGTTAGTTGGATCAACTAAAGAAAATTTTAACTTATTAAATGTGTTACCATTTGAGTCGGTATATAAAAAAGTAATTATTGTATATATATAATTAAAAACATTGAATCTTATCTGGATGTGAAAAAGGTAATATCTAAAAGATAAAATAGAGAATTTGATGCTAGAATGGAATATTCTAAAAAAGCGTTTGGTCGAAAATGCATAGACTATCTAGGTCCAAAAAACAACAACCTAATGCCAGTAAATATAAAAAAAGGAATATTCTACTCAAAAAGGAATACTATAACTACAGGAATGAAAAAAAAATTCAAAATTGGTTATTTTCAATGCTTGAGTAAATTAATAAGGAATTAGTATTTAACAGTATAATTTTAATATTAGATTTAAGGATTCTATTTGTATTTTTGATTACTCAATTATTTATATTTTAATTTATAATATGTTATTAACTCTCTACCATCACCATAAGCATGTGCTTAAAGGTGGTAGATATATTTTGGTTTTATTTTTATTTTTATTTAAAATAAAATAAAAAATGAAAAAGAAAAAAAAAATTCTTCAATTATGTACGTATAACAAATAGGTACACCGACAAATGAACGAATAAAATATACCGCTGAACTTTGAGCATTGGACATTTTAAAAAAACTATAGAAACGTCCGAGTTTTACGCACTGTTTACAAAGGTTACGAAGAAAATTTAACAAACCATCACCTGTAACAATAATAGATGTTTTCGATTCTATTCAGAAGTTTTTTTTTATTTTCATCGAAAACTTTTCGCTTTAAATCAGATAAATCTTGTTAGAAAAATTTTAAAAACTGCGATTCGCTGTCGCGTCATTCCACCATTCTACGGGTAATAGCCGCATTCTTTACTACAAATTGTACTTCACGCAGTATATTTTACCGTCGAAACAAAATAATAGAATTTATTACATTTCACGAAAAAAAAAGAAGCTCCATAAACCTACATTTTCATATATATATATATATATATCACCTACACCTTTGTTCCCACGGTGATTACGATGACAACTATTAGCAATTATTTGTAGGTGCATCTAAATAGACAAACCTAAGCGGAAATGGCAATTGTGTGGTTTATAGAGTTTTTCAATAATTGATTGATTGAAAATTCTTGGGAATAGCTCAGTAAGTGTTTGGAAATCGTTGTGTAGGCGTAAGCATTGTTTACACATGTATATTAGATGTCAATAAAACTAATAAACGTTCATAATTCTGAGGAAATAATAATGTATAGCGTACGGGTCAAGTGAAATATATTAATAACAATGGTTTTCGGTGCAGTATCAGTTCGACAATTACAGAATTATTATGGTTTTCGATTAAATAGTATTAAGTGATCGTGCTATAGTACCGTGGAGTTTCATTATCGGTATATCAAATAACGATATTATTATTATTATAGAACTGCAGCAGTTTGACATATTTTAATGAGGATACAGAATCGTCAGTCTTTTTTATTTTAGTCGCAATCGAATAGAATAAAAAGCAAACGTTTAGTGAATTAGAAAAACTTACTACGAACGAATGCCTGCGTTTCCTCGGCATATAAAACGATTTTAATTTTTAATTAACCAAGTAAAGTATAAACTTTTTTCCTTTCCATCGAACTTTGCCTGAGCAATTAGTGTTAAAGTATTATTCACGCCACTAACATTATTACGTCTCACAATCGTATTCAGAGTAATAAATTAACGAAGAACACTTTAATGTGATATTCTGTTTATATGTGTGGCCTTTATCAAAAAAGACCTAAGATATCTTGAAGGTACTTATTGTTATTAATTATTAAACCAAAAATAAAAAGTATAGTTTCATTTATTGTGTGCTGAGGGAACTCCACGGTGTAGTTTCGTGTTTTTAGATTCCAATAACGTCCAAAATACTAATTGTTATACATGAAAAAAATTATAATCTCCTGCCTGCCACAACCCCCTGTGCTAGAGGTTCTCACGAAAAGCTATATAAATGTTTTTTAAATTCGTAAAAATCACTATACACCTAAGTACATGGTACTCGTTTGGACGCAGTACGCGATGCCAGAGAGCATATCGAAAACTAACTGCATTTATGACAATCTACAATTCGAATGATCATGATATTAAATTATATGTGTATTCATTGAACATGCATGCGTACACGATGTGATATGGTCGATTCCGATAGGAATAAAAGTATGGAAATTGCACTGTTTATCGTGTTTTCTTTTCGAATTCAACCGTTCGCCATCGTCTCTTGTCCAACATAGAAAACGAAATATTTTCGTTAGCCGCGAGAAAATTATTCGTATAAAAACGTAAATCACTCGTACGCGGACGGACAGCGCGGAGTACCTGCACAAAAACCAACTATTCATACCGGAATAGCAATTTGGAAACAGCCAATTGAAATTTCACTCCGATATATATACCGTCCGATATTTGCATAGGTACTCAAATAGCGTAAATAAAAAATATAATAATATGTATGTATACACGCTTACGCACACGCATGTGCGAGGCGAAATAGAGCCCCTGGTCAACGTGAATTGTAATTGGATCGACTCAAAATAGGTTTTGGAGTGCATATCAAATTCGCTTACATTAATGTATATATTTATGGGCTCAATGCGTGTATAGAAAAGAAAATCCAGAGTAGGTAAACTACATTTTTATCTCGATATTATGAAGTACCTGAGCTTATTTTTATTTTGATCGAATTTATCCCATTAAGTTATTACGCCTCTGCGAAACATGAAAAGGGTCCGAACGAATAAAAACGAAATAACAATTATTATTATTACTTCTCCTAAAGCATTATAATTTTACATTTACACTATTATGTACAATAAAACGTATTGTTTAAATCAGTTATTATTATATGGCCACGAGGTGACCGCATGGTGAAAAATGGAAAATAACTCTATTTAAAAAATCGACCGCAGGGGAAAAACAACCTGCAGGGAGTTGGGACTGTTTCTAATCAAATAAAACTGTGTTCGATTGCAAACAGCGTATGTACACTATACATAAAGTAATTATTTTATCGTGAGGGATTTTGAACTCGATTACTGGTTCAGAGTTAAGCTTTCCACGAATCACTGAACTTTTTCTAGGCTTTAACGTGAAGAGCCCACCACCAAGTGCTCGCTATATCATTATTAAGTTCATAGATCGGAAAGCCTTAGATGTGCGCTACCTGTATAATATATATATATATATATGTATTTACGCGAACAGACCTGATGGAATTTTGACATGTATCCGAAGTTTGGACACGTACAACGTTCTCTCGACCGGGAAATTAATCTATATAATATAGACCTTCGACAAAGCATGCGTTCTACGCGCGGTACAGTGGTCACGGTTTGAATTTATTAGCAATAATACGAAGTATATAATATATTATAACAATATAGTCTCGAGAAACTTGCGATTAGAAAACAGAAATGGCGTTCTGACTGTGGAATTAATTCTCGTATTGTACTTGAATCGTTATGTCGGCTAAACCCGCACAGCTGTAATGCATGGTACTATAATTACACGTCAATTGTTCACAGTGTGAAATCTTAAAGGCGATTGCACACAAGTGGGCTGATCGCATCGTGTTGATCTTTTGTCTGTCGCAGTCGACCGCAAAAAAAAAAAATAATAATACCCCGTGCAAGACACGGACGACTCGAGCGGAACGTTTTGGATTTTCATTACAGTTTAGAGAGAAGCGAAAGTGGATTAAAGTTGCCCTTTTGGCACATTTAGACTTAACGCAAATGTTGCGGTTGCCTGCGCAAGGGTAATACGCGTATAATCCGAGAACAAATATAATAGACATCTTTACACTCGCCGGTTGTTTCTGTAGACCGTCCAAACAGCCTGCAACCAACCATCACTTCCGAACAACGTTTTTGGAAAAAACAAACCGTATAGGGGAGGTGGATACACGTGCAATGCGTGCGTTAGATCGGCGATATGACTTGGCAAAAGTGAACGGTACTGTTACGTAAAAAAAAAAAAAATCACGTATTTTCGTTATTTTTTGCGAACAACAATAAACTACAGTAATAGCGTGCCATATGTTGTGATGCTGACACTCACGCACGTTTGCTACAACACACGGTCTGTAGTAGGTGCATATGTTAATGTTGTAGTGTATAAAATATTTTACACTTATGTATCAGAGGGGGGGAGGGAAATAATCGGAACGTACATGGATAATGGATTGGTTGAAATGCCGACAAGATTTTTTTCCTTCCTCTCAAAGGTACTAATAATATGTAATATATATATATATGTGATATCATGATGACATTATACAAGCGTTCGACGTTGTCCACATAATATATAGACACGATATCGGTCTACATGATTATATTATATAGCAGCTATATATACACGCTCGTCCGAAGTTTGATCGCCTCGAGACATTTATATTAAAATAGCTAGCGTTATAATATTATTGTTGTTATTATTATTATTATTATTATTATTATTACCTCGGGGTCGTGTATACGTTTCCGGTATAAATTATTTCATCCACTACGTGCTGTTGCAGTAGTAGTATTATACACACGGACGATTTTCAAACAGTGACGTAACAATATACAACATAGTGTCATCCGTGCTAAATAATGCATATGCTATATTATACATTTCTTGTTTCTATTATTTGAATTCACACGGTACGTTTTTACCGAACACCACCCGGATGCATTATTTTCTTCCCGCTTTGCAAATCCACGGCATGATGTTTTTTCGGAGGTTTTTCTACGTGTAACTTGGGTCAACGGTGCGTTCATAACTTATAAAATATAAATAAATAAACAGGTACTTCCGGCAACGTGCACTATTTTGTTAGACCTACTATAAACACGCGGCCGTGCTGTAACGAGCGTACACGTAATAACGAGTGCACTTTGCTACATCCATATTATGCATTTCGTTGCGAAATATTTTTGTCTGCCAAATACGTTACCTATTCCGTTGGTTTTTAAATTTAAAAACGGATGGGCCTCGCTTTGCTGTACAGTTAGGGATGGAGTGCAACTTGTTTATAGGATTGGTCATTATTACAATGGATTTGTTAAATTTGAATGCAATGATAAATATCATTGTATACGAATACCGATTCTGAACGGAGTTACTATGTTTGTCTAAAATGTGTATATAATAATACAGTATTTTATATTTCAATTGAATTATAATGCAATTTTGTAAACATTTAAATTTTTAACAGTCATACATTTTTTTCTTTTAAGTCCGGTAGAAATTTTTTTTATATATTTTTGAAGATTAGCTTATGGACAACCTAGTGTTATCAAATTTAAATTGTCTATAAATAAGTCAAAATATGTCAAAATATTTTAAAAACTTAACCATGTATAGAGAACACCAATATAAAGATTTGGTGAAAATTTTAAGTTGTTGCGGTTTTTCATTTTAGAGTTAGAGTATTTTAAAAAAAATGTTTTTTGTAAAAACATGAATTTGCGTAAAATTTCCCGTTTTTTTTTAAATTTTTTTATCGCTTTTTTTGATTTTTTCAAAAAGTATTAAAAAAGTTGCATTTTTGACTTGCCCAAGTACCACTTACATTCACTTTTCTATCAAAAAAGTTGCTGTTTGAGAAAATCGAAGCATTTTTACTGCCAAAAGTGTCGTCAGACACAAAAAAAAAAACACACATCATTGTAAAATCAATAGATTCCATCACTCCGTTCAGAATCTAAAATGTACTCAAAATAGCGTACACACCGTACGCAGGCCACCGCCCGGGTTTACTATATCATTCGCATTCAGTACACGTGTACATGTAAGTATATAGAGTATATTGTGTTACTAATTCATATAATTAATTATTCGAAATGGAGTATAAGACTGCAAATCTTTGTATATCACTTACGTAGAACACTTGGAAAAATTATCGGGGTTATTAGTTTGAATTTTCGTTTTTTATTTATTTTTATGTTTTTATTTGTTATAACTCCCTTATTATATTATATAGTTTCAATAGAAAATGTTAATTTATCCAGTCGAAGAACGTATATACGTGCATACATGAATTATAATAGGTCTTTGTACTTATCGCATGGCCGATTTGCGCGTCATAATATTAATCGTTTCACATTTTCGCGGACGTATTATCCATTAATCTTATGTGTACACCACGGACGACAGCAGTTGAATTTATGGAGAACTTCACGCACGCATACCGGGGTTGTGCGTGATAATTCAACGCGCATTTTGGCTCTCGTATCTAAATGCTCACGACCAAACCAACGAACGTTTAGATGATAATAATATTATATTGTATTTACTCCATACGATGTCTTTCGAAATTCACGTATTTTAAGTACAGTATTACGCGCCAACTGGCCCAATCACCTTTTGCGCGCACAAAGATCATGTGCACGAATCCTGCGTTCAAATATCATATTATATAAATAACGGCATTGCATAACTTAATCGTATAAACATGGGTAGTACTTGAATTCAAATTTCTTACAATAATTTCGTTGAAAAATTTCGTATAAATAAACCATTGAGCCAATGGTAATCCTTAATCGTCAAATTTTTCCCTTAATACATTATTGCACAAAAAAAATGATTACTCAAAAACTTATATGTAGATTTTCTTTGTTCTTTTTAAAAAAAAAAATGTAGTTTAACATATTATGAACATAAACTTTGCTTTTATTATTTATTACAAAAAATCTCTGTTATTCTTAGGAAATAGGGACTATATAGGTAGTGTTAAATTTGAATTATTGCAACCTTCTATTTTTCATTTTTTCAAAAACTTTTAAAACCGTAGTTGGATCTTTAACATTTTTTTCAGATTTAAAATAATCATTTTGCTTTAATAAAGAGAAATTGCTTAATCTTGGACTTTGCATTGTAACCCTCGTGTATGTTGCAATACGCTGCATAGTAGAAAAACTACGTTCAGCACTAGCTGAGAATACAGATTACCATTGACAATTTATTCCAAAATTTTTCTTATACTACTCTAACTATTATACGGTATATACCTACTATTCAAAGAAATACCATTGAATAAATATGCTTGATATATTATATAATATTTAATCAATGTAAATACTATTTCGTGTATAAAATCAGAGTCTTTCGTTTTGCTATTTTGATAAAATATGATATTATTATTTTAACACTTGCTCGCATTAACTGTGATGACCGATTTCAAACGATAACGAAAGAACAACTACCTAAAAAAGTATTGTATTTTATCGTGGATATTATATACTTGAACACTTCGGATTCGGAAATATGTCGACATTTGGCATACTATCTTCAGAGTGATCGTAATACCGCAGTTGTCCGCATACTGATCATATCAGTCTTATTCCTAAATTATTATATACCTATTTTCAACTATTTGTATTTACATTACTGTAACTGACTTCACCTATTGCGCGTCCATCGCTTTTTCTTTTACTTGATTCATGAGTATTATAATATATTATGCTCAACTTCGAAAACCAGGAAATATATTTATATAGTCACTTTTTTACAAATCACGTAGACATAGAAAAGGAAATATTTTCTATATTTACGATTTGCTTCAGTTCCTATTGATGTGATTTCTGTCTGGAAATTGGATTGTAATATTATTGTCACTTATTTTTGATTTGGTATTTCGTACTTAATTTTACTTTGAAGATAATCTATTGGTTTTCACGTACTACTTATTTTATGTTTATATTTTCTGTTACGATTTTCTAAGTATTTTTCGATATGTATCGGTTCTCTTATCATCATCCGTATTTGATGGTGGAGGGCATCATTTTCTTCTTCATGCAACAATTTTATATCTTTAAAAATTTACAATTTTTTGTGATATTTTTGTTCGACGCATGTTTATTGCTGACGTTGATTTATCTATTCGACTATACCTATAATCGTATACATTTTCGTGAACTTTTATTCATATTTTTCAATAATTTTCCCTTCAGTTTGTCTTGTATACGATTTTCTACACGAGCATGCTGTTTTCCTACACCCGAGTTTTATATCTCTAGTTCATAGCTTTTTTAGGACTACGGAATAATGTAACTATTTTTACATTTGTATTGAAAAAAACTTTTGTTATAATATCTACAAAGTCTATACTTCCTTATGTTTAGTTTCTTTTCTTTAAATGTTTTTTTTTTTTTTTAATATACAATCTTTTTTTTTTTTAAGAACTTTTCTACAAAATAAATGTATTTTCTTTCCATATACGGTTCAATACCTATCCTTATAGTATTGAGCCCGTAGTGTAAAGAAGTCCGGATTCCTACGAATAGTGTGAATCAGAGTGTTAATATCTGTTGGCGTGCGACTTTTTTCTGTAAACCCTAAGTGTTAGACTGCCAGAGTTAAAAAGTAAACACTATCAAAAAACTATAGTGCGTGAATAACGTATGGACTTGAACGACAAGTATCAATGTAATAAATAAAACGTATATATTTTATCAACTCCTGTACAACTTCTCGCGTATTTTGACCCCAGTAAAATTGTAATATAAAAAAAACAAATACAACCAAATCTAAATTATTATGGCACGTAGATTTTAATCCATATTGTCAAAATAACGATGAATATTTTTTAAAGATAAAAATATTAAATTTATCCTGAAATTTCTAATGTCAGATTTACAATGTTTATAATCATTTGTAATGTAGTGTTTTTTCGTGCGTAAAACCTTACTGTCAAAACTAGTAATTTAAAATATATTCTTAAGTAACACAGGCTGTTCTATTTTAAAAAAATATTAATTCTATCCCAAAATTAAAAACACATTATTTTATAAACTGTTATCGTAGAACAAAAATATTTTTTCACCCATATTTCGAATATTTTTGGCATAGGGAAATCCTATGACTAATCGATTATTTTAAATTTTGAGTGAAGCAAAGAATCCAAGTAGTTTTGAAAAAGTGTTTTTTTTTTCCTATAAATATTTCAGGTAGTTAATTTGCACTATAAAAGGGATTCATTTTGGATAGGAGATCTAATATCCAAAGTACTCGATGAAAATTGTTTTGTCTGAAATTTTTTTAAAACGTTTAAGAAAAAGCTTAAGAAACTAGGAAATAATTTTTAACTTCCTCCCGTATTAATTAAATTTTTTTTAAATAAAATTAGTAACTTTGTAGCATATAATTATTATTAAATATCATACTTTATATAATTATTATTGATAAAAAATATCGTATGGTTCAGCACATAATATGTATACTAAAAACATTTTCGATCACAAAAGTTATGTTCGGTTTTTATATTCAGTTTTATATAATATAGGGTTTATATTTTTTTTTCTATTAAACAAGAATATCACTAAAATTTCGAGTTTACAATTAAGATATTATTTTGTAATAAAATATAAGTAATAATTTGCTTTCCGTAATATAAATGATACAAGGTTGAACTTATGAATCAGTTATTTATAATACATTTTATTGGTCTTATAAAAGTAATTGATAGGTTCAACACAGGTGTAATTTGGGGGGTACTTAGAGGAGCTTAGCCCCTCCAATATTAAAATTAGCTCTTTCAGAAATTCACTCTTGAATCTATCATTAATTATTTCATATACATTATGTATTATATGTTGTTTTAAAAGCCCGTCCAAGTTAAGAACTGAAATTGCGCCTACGAGGTTCAATAATATGGTTGTATGGGATTTTCATTTCCACTTGTTTTTCCTTGATATAAATTTATATAATAATAATATTATCCAAGATTACTTTTTTACTTTTACCTGATCCTGTGTCGTATCCCTCGACGCAAATGTACTTATTTTTTCTATTGTTGCAATCTTTTCGATCCATTCTCCATACAACTGATCGATTTAACAATAGAACAAAATTGTACAATACGATTCTTTCACTACTTCAGATGAGCTTTTCTCAAAAAAAAAAAAAATGACGAATATTAAATAGTATAATATACACTGTTATATTTTTACACTATAAGTAAATATAATGCTGGTTGTTGTTTTCTAATATTAACACAAACCTCCACATTTTTAGAGATAGTTTAATTTTATTTACACACACATTTTTCAATTATTTTTTGATAACATTTGAAACTTTTTCATCTAAGACATTTTAACAAGAAACTAATTCATATATCATTATAATAGGTTACAATCGAAAGCAAAAGTAAAATCGACCATCCACATAAACATAAAATATCTATAACTATAGCCTATATCTCACAAAATAATATAGTATTGTTGGCGACTATATCCGCGTTTAAAATTTGCGGGTGTATAGAACACCGTGAGAGACTGGTCAGGTAATAATCTGACGTCGGTAAACACTGAATCAACACACTTCAATAAAAGTAAAATAGTGGACTGTATTTTAAAAACATAAAAGATAGATAATAATAACACTAATAATAACAATACTCGGCCCGATGCCGGTAGAAATGCGACCATTCGCGAAATAACAATGTTCGGCCCGGTGCCGGTAGAAACGCAACATATGCGATTAATAAATGAATTCAGTGATCCCGGTGATCACACAAAATAAAAAAAATCGAACGTACGGCTGACGGAATCGTAACAATAAACTGTTGAATTGTAATAAACAACTGTGCGGAGTCCGGTGCATGCCGGCCTTTTATATCCGTAGCGCACGGTAGCGCGAAAATTCTAGAAATCACTGGGCTGAGCCGCCCTCAAACCGGTTTTTCCTAGAAAACACGCACCGCCGCGCGCTCGGTCGTAGAGCGGCGGTGCCCGCGTACTACCCCGAGAATATTCTAATCGTTCTCGAATATTATATGATATAAACTATTTCGAACAAGTATGTATAGGTACGCGTGTATCCAACGTAAGATCCAATGCATTTAAATATTAATTAGTATTTTAAAAAATAGTTTAACAAATGTTACAAACCTAACTTTACCTGTTATACCATTAATATCTTATATAATGAATTGTAAATGTTTCATCATATATTCTTTATTTATATAATATTATTGTTTTTATCATCTTTAATATATTTGTATTTAACATTCCGTGGCAAATGTTTGAGGTCATAATGTTTAGCCTTCAAGTTATTCTTTTTTCACTTAGATAATAAGGATTTTCATTTACGCTTTATTTTATTGCAGACAATATAAAACAATTAAATAGTAATAGCGTAAACACTACGGAAATAAAAAAAAACTAATTTCAAGTTGTAACATTAAGCTCACGAACAAAAGTAGAAGAAACCGCAGACGGGAAGAATTAAATTATTCTTAGTTTTTATAATACAAAATAATTATGTCTGAAGTTGGCACCTCAACTTTAAATTGAAAACCAGTCCCCACATAAATAATTGTATATTGAATATAATTCATTTGCCGGTATTCATATAGTATACAAAAAATTAATACTAAATAGTAAAACTATTAATCATTTTTTGATTTATTGTACAAAAACCTAAGTTTAAAACGATGAAGTCTAGTACATAATAAAACCTTATAGTAAACCACCGTACTTAAGGTTAAAACGCGTTAAGTGAGAAAACTATTTCAGGATAATCAACGCACGTTCTTGACGAGCCCTGGTGGTGTGTTGTCTATAAAACGTTGAAGTGGACGTAAACGAATTATCACATTGGAAGAACAGAAATACTTGTACGGACTCATTGAGCACGTAAGAACAAAAAACAAATTTCAAAAATTATTTATCCGATTAGTTTGGAACTCAAAGATAATACCATTTATTTTTTAAATGAATCAAGTTATATAAAGCTATTTGGATATCATGTATATATGTATAGATTGATCCCGTTAACTGTTAATCGAAAGATAAGATTAGTATAGTAATAATATTTTAATTAATTCCTTAAATTCATTAAGAAAAAACATTTTTTCATTTTTAAAACTTGTGTATTGAATTATTTTTCAATCAATGTTTAATCGATAAATAGTAATAAAGAATAATTCATGTTGCATGTAATTATTTACAAATTGAATAATAATATTGAGTAGTTACCTACAGATTATTCGTTATTAATAAATATTAAATTATTAGAGTGAAAATAATGTTGTTAACAATATTAATCAATAGACGACAGTAAATGCTTTATTGTCTCCGTATTGGGGTATTTATCATCTATTACCTAGTTTCTGATAACGACAGCTTTTACAGACTTAATTTGAATGATTATTTATTAACTCCTTTTTCACATAAATTCCCAAGGACTATCAACCTTTTAACCTTCGCAGGCTTAAATTGTACGATATATTAGGATATTTCAACATTAAACCACTGCAGGTAGGGTAGGTATTTATCATATTTTATCACGGTGAACGACATAAAATCATGATTTTTACACAAACTGACAAATGTATTTAAATAGCCGCAGTCACTTTGGTCACTGGTTGTCGACACACCGGACATATTAAGTCAATGAAAGGTAGTAATTGTAAGAACATGATATGCCTGTTTTTGTTTTTTTTTTAACATTAAGATGTATAACAGATAAGCTATAATATTATAACTGTATCTATTTAACATAAATTGAATTTTGGTTGAACAGTATTATAATACATAATATATAATGCCAAGGAGGTTGAAATTGATATCATGGTATTATTACCTATGTCGACCCTTTTTTATATACAATAATAATACTGAAAAAAGGCCGAGAAGAGAGTTTTAGATTGTTTTCGAGGGTCATGGCATGCGGATATTATGAGATCTCGGTCAGAGTGACCACTGACTAACGTATATTTTAAAGTACTTTCAATTGGGTTCAAATCGGACTGAAAACGGTGGTATAATGAATTGCTTTGAGTGGGGATCGTGTAAAACGCCCCCCGTGTTGTCTGCTCTTTTTCGATGATTGTATAACCGCTAGTCTTGTTTCCGACAAGACTTTCCGGGTGAAAATCCCTTTCAAATCGGTCGTAATAGTGCGTTACATAACCCTCCGAAATTATTAAGCTGTTGTGTCTAGGTAAATTCACTTAATGTTTGTATTTATAAGGCAAGTTGGATGCTCACGAACAGGTATAATATAATATTAGTCATATAGTTTTCCCGAGCGACGGTATATATATATATATATATATATGTGTGTGTGTGTGTGTGTGTGTGTGTGTATGTACATGTCGCATACACTATTGGAGATTGACACTGTTACATTGTTTGAGACTCAATTGTGCAGTAAGTACTTGCTGGTGCGAAGAGCACACACGAGATAACGCGCAGAAATTAATATGACGTGATCCCACGTTCTTAAACGGTACTCGGATAATATGGATTCCTGAAATGTTCTTAAACAAATCCAGCCGGCTGTGTAAAACGTGATACGAACGCGAAATACTGCCCTAACCCGTTTTATGCTATTACATATCGGCCGCGCACGGGTGCAAATTATTGATACATTCGTATCGGGGCATAATCTGCCTGTACAAACCTCCCCATAGGCCGTGTGAATAATAAACCCGTACGGCTTATCGAAAAGAAGACTAATGGGGCACACGGGACGAAATTATTTGAACCGCAGCTATTAGCCACCGCCGTTACCGTAATGGCGGTATAATGTTGTAAACTATAAGTATTTTGACTAACGTGCATTCCGGAGAATAATTCGGATCCTCGGCAAAAGTACCACGCAAAAGACAAGTGAAAAACTATGCTCAGTTACGTCGTGATATTATCAATCAACAGTCATCATAATCTCCATAGTGTTGACTGCAGAAAACCTTTTGCGGCTTTACCGGTAATTATATCGATCGGTTAGAATCCTTTTTAGAGCTCCTTCGTACTTTCGAGTTGTCCATGTGTAATAGAAGAAAACCCTAAATGTTCGAGCTGCAGCATGTCGTTATAAAGTGAACTTCAATCGATATCAAACAGAACAATAAATATTCATCTATATAGTAATGTGCTGTATTAAATATCTAATTATAGTTTCCAACAAAAAATGATCTTATTAAAAATTAAATTTAAAGTTAATGGTTTACTTTTTAGTTTTAATACACCTAAAATATGCGTTACTAGTTTGGACAAACGCATCTCTTTTCGATTCTTGCAATTCTTTGAATAATATGAAATTTAAATATAAACTGAGAACCAAATCACCGATATCATTTTCTTATATAGTATCCTTACCTTGAAAATCTTATTTTTGTGTTATTTGTTCCTTTGGCTTTGACTGTCTAGAAAATTGCACCCAAAACCAATTTTGGTTTTAGAAACCTTTTTTTTTTTTTAATTATTGATTTGAACTTTTTGCACATAATTACATAGATATAAATGTATGTATATATATATATCAATATCAAACTTATAATTCTCTTAGTAGTGTTTATTGCATTCAAAAATATTTTGAGTTCCAATGTAAACTTTACCTCTATCTTCAAAGAAAATGTTTGAAATATATTTTTTTTGTCCTACAGTTGGTATTCTTCTGTTAGGTATTGTTTTTGTGGACGTGTAGTAATTGCTTTTTGATCCACAATTCAATAAATTTGAAATGTTGGTATCATTAAGAAGACGAGACTAGCTAAGGAATTTTTAGACCAATCTTTAAATTGGTATGGTATTTAGAAAACAAGAAATGTATTGATTTTCTAAGGTTATTTTTCCTTTTTTCTGTAATCACTTTTCCCAACAGTTAATAAAACGTTTATATTCTCACTTCTTTTGATTGAAAATCGAACTTGTATAATACAGAAGCAACAATTTTTTAATTCTCAAAAAAAAAATAACAATACTTTATGAATATGAATTATAGTATAGTAATTAGAAGTATTATTAAATTTCTGAATAAGGTAAGTTCTTAGGATACAAATTTCATTAAATTCATTAAAATTAAAATTGTATGTTTTATGCTGAAGCTTAATGATATCAAATGTGTTGGTTTTGGTTTTGGTAAACAGAATCTCGAAAACAATTCAAATGGTGCACAGTATTCGATTTAATGTTCCAAGTATCGTCAAAATGATACAGAAATTATTTCATTGTTATCATTTAATACCATTAATAGTAATAATATAATATCACGCTCACGGGATTTGGAGACAAGCTTATAGCCGACACATATATAGTGATGAAGAATAATGACATATTTCACCTATGTATTATTCCACGTCCACGCGGCGGATATGTTTAACCATTCAAGGGTTTCTCGTTTCCTGGTGGGGATCGTTTCCTACGAGTGTTGTAGTGAAAACAAGGAACCGTTTTGTAGTAAAGGTGCGTGTAGAACACGAGAGAAAAAAAATTACACTTATATTATATGAACAATGTTATCGTGAACGAAACGTGTAGCTTTTGCGCGGTCTTTAACGGAAAACGGTTAACTCGCGGGGAAAACAGTCGGATAAAACGACATAAATTTGTGTATGCGAGTGTATAATATCGTGTATATAATATTTTATTCGAAACAAAAATCTGCGTTTTCACTAGCATGTTTTCGTTTATTTTCAGTTCACTTCTCGGGGAGACGAAAATCTCTCGTACTATTAATATTATTCGATTGATAACCGAATTGATATGCGCTGTGTGTGCACACTGTTTGCCGGGGCAAAAAATACACGACGTGAACGAATTGATTTTGTCGAAATCGAAAAATTCCTACACACGAGTATGCATGTTCAATATTTGCACGCGCACCAGGCTTTTAAACGTACCGTTTGTTTCATGAAGAAATATTATCATAAGCGTTTTATATCTTCATTCAAATGTAAATAAAGGAAAATGTTCCTGACGAATTATTGTATGATTTTTTTTTCCTCTTGCTTTTACCATTGTTATTTTGTTACTATTTTACGGTTAATATTTCAGCCATAAAAATGTTTTTTTTTTTTTTTTGTTGTGAAAAGTCGTAAGTTTTTTTAAAGAATTATTTGAACAAAATTTGCACTTTTAGTTAGAGTTTTATTATTATTTTTTATTCGTTAAGTATTTAGATCTTGTTGTACTACAAAACAAAATACACAGTGTATAGACCGTCATAAAATACTGGATTATCATTACATTTCCATATTAGGGATTTCACAGAACATCAATCTCGGTATGGTAAAATGACAGTGCTATTACACATTAACGGGTGCACATGACCCCACTACGCAGTTTAATTCGTGAGGCTACCAACTATATAATATATTAATCACTTTATTCAAACGCAAAAGTTTCGAGCTCAAATTTACTGTATGATTCCGGTCTCTAGTTTTCTCATAACCGCATTTCTGTTATCGATCAAAATACAAACCCATGAAATGCAATCATCCACGAAGAGGAAGAACACGGAAATAATACCAAAATAATTGTAATCGTTCTACCCTTTGTTGGGCACATGATGGGTTGACCAGTAAAATATTTATTACAATAAATACATACCTATACACGTAAAACTAGACTAGCATCGGCATGATGCACACGATCACAATACAGCTGTTATCATTGTAATACTACAAAAACTACACAAATTACATGACAGTGATCTAATGATATTGTTGACAAACACGCGTCCTAACTGCGCACTATCCGTTGAATTATCGTCATAAAAGACCGGACCGGATTGCTTCAAGCCACGATTCATGAAAGCGAGGGTGAGGGGATTAAAAACATTGGAATGGTTTATACGATCAGCGATGAGACGATTATTAATAATCGCCGAGAGAACGACGTGCGGTTAAACATTCGTTGAAGATTTAAGAGGTCAATTTGATCCGAATCACGGGACTAGGTATTGTGTGACGTGACAACAATTCATCGTTCTTAATGCATAGGAATCATCAAAGTCGTTAAACAATGCACCAGGTAGGGCCAACGTTTGATAATATGATCGTGATTCGTCGATATATACACATCTCACACGATTCTGCCACTGCAGTATTTTTGCTTTCGCCAGTATACGTTTAGTCCACCAGTTATCGTAAGCTCGTACTCCTGTCGTGTAGTAATTTTACGGAAAATATACAATATTATATTCAACGAACCTCGGTATTGGATGAAAAGAAGTCCCACAAAGAACCAAATGGCATAATTTTAAAATACATATCGCACAATATGTTTATAATTGTTATGTATGTATATAACTTTAACGGTTAAATCTCTAAAAATGGTAAAAGGTTACGTTAAAACAAAAGAAACCGCAAAGAGTTTGTACTGTACGTAAATAAGCACGTCATGTGTCAAGTTGAATTTCGATAACACACTGCTGTAAATTTTGCAAAAATAATTTTTACACACCCATATAAACGTGTAAACAATAATTGTACTTTTAATCGAATTTTCCATTTGTTCACATACTATAATATATTATTATAATTATTAATCGAAGAAATGTGTCACATAATATACCATAACATCGATGCAATTAAATTACCTATATGTAGCTTGTCAGTTAATATTTATTATTTTCAAGAATTAAACAAATATACAGGATACAAGTAAAAGTTTTAAACGATAATATTATATTGTTTTTTTTTTCTTTTCATTAAAAAAAGTGTGTAAGCTAAATATTAAAATCATAATACAGAAGGAATATTTATCTAATTGCGGGAGGGGAGGAGGGTTGTTGTTGTTGTATTGGACCAGGATTACCTATTCCTACTTAAAACCCTTACTAAAATTTAAAATTTACCGTTTCCTGTGAAAAATTCCTGCGCACACCTTTATGGACTCGCACGCCAGATGATCTCGTTGTGGTCGGGACAATATAACCGACAGAGCTTCAGGTTACATTGTTTTGACCGTTGCGACCTGTGTCGGACAATTGAAGGCATTATACACCGAAAAGGCCGTTAGTTATCGCGTTGATTAAAGTGTAGTACAATGTATTGTAATTAAATTGCTGCGGGTCTACGGTCTCGGATGATAATTATTACTTATCCCTCTGCGCCACATTGCACTTGATCGATGTAACAACAACACGACGTTATTGTTACTATTGCAGCGCATATACCGGGTATACCAAGTATGGAGTTCTTACGTATACCGTATTAAACGTAACTACAATTGTTTGCACTTAACAATTGCGACAAGCGGAGCGAGAGAACTATATTGTTTTTATAATGACATGTGCGCACAGAGCTTTGTGCGTTCCGTCGGTTGTGATGTGCTCGTTATACGGGACGACAAAAAAGATCGAAAAGTTTCGCGCTGCACCAGGTGCTCGATTGAAAATCGAACATACGCACTCAAATGGAATATTCACTTGTGTTTTCAGACTACTCGGATGACCCAGGGGGAGGGGCGGACAGTTGTTCCAAAGAAAATCACGAGGAAATACACGACGAATAAATAAATGCACGAGCACCACGAAACTCGTATAGCATCGAACTACGCTCGTATACGCGATTAAATGGCATACGATTAAAATAAAATAAAATCCACTGTTTCAAAATCTTAACGGTTTCCCAGAAAGTTCAGATATAAATGGCTTTTTGCAGATATTTTTAACGGTGTTAACGCGCACGCACTATACTCAAACGCTACAAATATCGAGTTGATCGAACCGATCCATTTTGTTCGCATTCAAGTTTCAATAGAGTTTTTGGTCGGGTTATTGCATTTTTCAAAATTGCGTGATGATTGAAATACCCTATGTATAAGGATATCCATAAGCTAGTCGTCAAAAATCTTTAAAACATTTCTACCGGACTTAGAGGAAAAAATTTTATGACTGAAATTTAAATTTTTAGGAAATTGAATAAAATAGTGATTTATTCTCTCCTCAAACGATTTTAAATATTTGTTATAATTCAAAAAGTATGAGTTGCAGAAATATGAAATTTTTACCCATTGTTAAGATAGGCATTTCCTTTATGTCATATTTTTTTCAAAATATTATATTGATTTTTCAGCCACTTATAGGCATTTAAAATATTTGACTTTTTTACATTTTTTTTTTTTTATTATCGGTGATAAAAAAAATTGACTAATACAAAATACTTGAAAATTTAATAAAAGGTTCTATAGAAGTAGTTATTATTGTCATTCAAAAATTATTAAAATCCATATGCACAATTTTTTTTATAAGCATTTGAACAGCGAATATTGACATAAAATTACATGTAAAATATAATATAATATAAAAAATTCTAGACTGACAAATGATATCGGTTTTTGAAATTTGCTCTAACTCAAAAACGAAAAATCGTAACTTGAAATTTTCACCAAATCTTTATATTGGCATTCTCTATACATAGTTAAATTTCCAAAGTATTTTGACATATTTTGACTTATTTATAGACAATTTAAATTTTCGATTTTTGTAATTTTTATTTTTTTAATTATCTATAAAATATTTTTAACTGACCGAAAACTCTTGAAAATGTATTAAAGGATTAATTATAAGTTATACTAATTGTAACTAAAAAATATCGGAGATGGTTTCACTCAATTTTTTTTTATAAGCTCATAAAGTTCAAATTTGTATAAAATATGTTAAAATCGCGATAATTTGCAAGTTATTTTGTAGATAAAATTCATAAAATTTTTTCTGTTCATACTTAAAGTTCAAAATTTTAACACTAGTTTGTCCATAAGCTAATCTTCAAAAATATATAAAAATAATTCTACGGGACCAAAAGGAAAAAATTTTATGACTGTTTGAAATTTAAATTTTTACGAAATTGCATACTATTGCATTATATTTCAATTTAAATATAAAATACTACATTATTATAAACCCATTTTAGACAAATGTATTAACTCCGTTCAGAATCGTTATTCATATACAATGATATCTATCATTGCATTCAAATTTAACAAATCCATTGTAATAATGACCTATCCTATAAACGAGGTGCACTCCACCCCCAATTGTATAGCAAAGCGAGGCCCATCCGTTTTTTTTTTTTATATTTTTTTAGAGCTTTCTGCATTATTCAATTATAGCTCGACAATTACCAGAAGTATATTACAATAGATAAACTGTTACGGTTAAATGCTATTTTAAATAAATTCGATATAAAATAATCAAACATACAGATGTGATAGGTAGATTAAAAGGTTTATGTATATATATATATATATATATATAGGTTTTGATTTTGAGGTGGAACATAATAAGGATGATGTATAGTGTGGATATGCAAGGAGGGGAGATAAAATTAATTAGGGAACCGAGGTGATTCAAGATAAACATTTATTTAGGACTGACGTTAAAAGTGATATTAATGGATTAATAATAGCTTTAAATTCATCGAGAAATTTAGGTATTATTTAGTTTTCTGATGATATGACTGGTAACTGGTTAGCCGTGATATCGGCGTAAGTCCGTTTGTGAGAACGAGGTTGCATGGAGGAAACTTGAGTAGGAGGCATCGGCGGGATCCGTTTTGTTGTGGTTGATTTGTGAGTGATAGAGTCCATTTTCTTGAATACTGGGCATTCTTTATATAAAGAAGTGTGGGGCTCAGAACATAAGGCACATTTAGCTGGAAGGAGGCGATCTTTAGTGCATTCCAAAGACGGGTGATTTTCACTGCACTTAACGCAGCGAGGCTTATACTAGCAGTAATTCTTTGTGTGTCCAAATGATTGGCATTTATGATACTGAAGAGGTCCATGGTTCACTTTAAATGCTTTTTCTATTGAAACGGCTGTATGCAATAAATTAGAAATATCGAAGATCTTGTTGATGTTTGTATTTGTGTGAAGACTCACTGCAAAAAGTGGCAAAGGTATTTTATTCTTTGTGATGTTTGTTATGTATTGAACTGAGTGGCCTAGTTCAGCTAGGGCATCTGAAATATCGTCAGTGAGAGTTGTATGGTGCAGATTTCTAATGACGACCCTGAAAGGTCGTACACAAGGTGGACAAAATGAATGATATTCGAGATTCTTGTTGTTAAGGAAATTAACGATAGTGTTGAAATTGTCGGGTCCCTTGGGGTAAATTTTTAGAAAATATTTTGTCGACTTACAGTAAAATCCATTAATCTCCGTCAGGGCTGATAATTCTTTTGTAAATATGTTAAAGTTCTTTACATTTTTTACGTGAATGGCAGGTGATTTGTCATAAATGTCTTCATTTTTGTCTTTATCTAATTGAGATTTTTATTATTGGATAACAGCAGCATTATTTACTTTTTCATTGACTTCTAGTACTGCATATCGATTAGGTGATTTAAATTGAGTTTTTATCTTTTTTTCCTCTACCTTGGGTGACGTAGACGTAGAGGATAAATGTCGTTTTGCACTAGACTTGTTTTTTTTTTTTTTTTTTTATGCGGACTTACGAGTATTTCCATACTCGGGCCTTTGTCGTCCATGATAATAATATTTAACTATTGCAAAACGCTTGTTGGCGATGATTAACACGAAACGCGCACTACCCGAAACATACGATAAATAACGCATATGAGCGGACGTGCTTACTTATCGACTGATGAACCCAGACTGTACCTTTTGTTCCATACATAATTTTTGTTTTTTTTTTTTTACCAAATATTATAGTACCTGCTTTATTACAGCAATATTTTATTAAAATATAAAATTTTATTTTACCATTAAAACAAATCAAAATATTTTTGTAAATAGGATTTTTGGTCATTAACTTATTATGATTTTTTTAAACTTTTTAAAAATTCAAATTTAATATTTATTATTCGATAAGGTTATTTGATAAACAATATTATTTATTATAGTTATTTAAATTTTTCTAAAAATTGGTGTCACAAAAATAGCAATTTTTTTTTTTCTAACGGTAAAATAAATTTTGAAATTTAAGAATTTGGGTTTGGAAAATAAAAATAAATGTTTAATACATTTTGAATGTAACACAGTATACCATCGGAACGATTTCGGCTGTTAAATGTTAATTGTGCTATCCGGTGGTTGGGAGAAATCAGTCCTTAAATATTATTGTTAATCGATCTAGAGTGTAAAAAATGTTCTAATCATTTGCACATCATATGTAGAAATGTTATATGGTGAGTACTGCTGCAAATTAATCTAACATCAATTAATACTTGAAATACCTACACCATCAATCAGTGCAAATCGTGTAGGTGACGATTTTCAATTTAAACAACAATGATTATAACAAGATTTCAAAACTTTGAATTTTCTAATAAAATTTAAAATGTAACGATAATAACATGCAGTGTTGGATTATATACTGTGATTTATTGCAGTAATCGCATCGTTATCTTGATATTGTGCTAACGTTTATCCTGAAAACGTTTTGAACTGAACGATTACGTTGTTGTGATTTAGAGTTTAGTTTCTCATAGCTCCGTAGCAGCGATTTCCGTTTTAAATGTCATTTTATTACACTTACATTAATTCTCATGTCAAATGCTATTCAATATCTTACGTTTACAGAGGCGGCTTGAACATACAAATGACCAGGGTCAAAACTATGGGTGGGTACAGGGTAGTCACCATTTATAATATTGACATTTTTTTGAAATAAATAGAATTATAATTAATTATACTATAACAGATAAAATAATAAATTACCCATACGTTTGTTATCCTCGTTTCTCTGCATAAATCCAATAAAAAATATAATATGTAAAAGCCTAGAAATCTGCTTTTAATTATGAGTATAAATAATAATATATTATAGTACCATAAGGTAATAACAGGACCAAACTGATTTTGTTTTTAGTAAAATATCAAATTTAAGCAGTAGTGGGTATTGGGTGGACGGAATATTTTAGGCTTTCCTCTGCCAACTAAAATTATTAAACCGCCACTGTACGCGAGTAAAATATGTTGGAAATTATTTTCACCGTGTCACTAGCTATTATTCATTTTTCATCCGTGCACTATATTATTATAATGTAACTATACTAACTAAATATCGAGATATGAGTTTATCGTTCTTTATACTATGAAATTACGTGGATTGCCCAATTTTATTTTTACAATATCCATGCAAAAACGTAGTCTAGAATATGAAAACATTTAATAAGAAGAACCATGCCAGGTTGAGCGAATATTTGGAGTATTGCCGGGTTTTCAGTGTTCGCAGATCTTCAATTTATTGACGTTCCAATGAACCAAGTATCCATTTCACTTTGATGTCGAATCTGCGTTTATTTTCAAGGGTCCTCTGACCCCGGGTCTTCGGTTACGAATAAAACGTTTTTTGATGATATTATATGTATATTTATATTATACTGCATGTTTTGTGAACACAGTCTTCTTTGTCACCACAAGTTTAAGCCTCTCCCGCCGCGAACGCCTGGATGGGTTTTTCACGCAATTTTAACAATATCGCTTTTAACGATGATATATTATTAGTGTTGTGCCACGAATACCATTATTAATCTTTTGTAGCACGTTGTTTCTTCTGCATGAACTTATCATTGCATTCCAAACACCAACTCGTACAGTGCGCGCACACGTCATTTCGTAGTAGGTACATAAATAACACTTTTTCCCCACAAATAAATAACTCGTTTTCGTAAAATATTATATACATACTATTCAAATAAGTGAAATTAATAATATGCATAAAACTGTTTTCGCATAATTTATCATTTCCACTGCGTAAGAACAGTGTAAAAATTGTACGCGTAACGATATATAGGGACGATTACACGGAAAACCCTAGTCTAAGCATTTAAGTTTTACGCTAGACATCCGTCCGTGGATAGTTAGAAGTACAACTATAATAAGAGGGGACCAAATAGTCGATTACACTTAAGTTTCTAACTTAAAACTTAAAACTAAAACGTTCAACGTAATTGCAATAGTTGTTATATCGTATGCGTATCATAGGTGCAATACAGGATTTTTCATTGGGGGGTGAGGGCTAATATTTTTTAAACACAATATCAACTAATACTCTCTGGCCTTTATTCAGAAAAAAATACAAGAATATACTTTTAAATCAACAAAAATGATCTTAGTACAACTTTATAATTTGTGTTTATTCAATAAAATGTACATACATTTAATGTGATTATATGATGTTTGTTGTATTAAAAATATGATTCTGATCAATTTTGAAAACGAAATACATTTTATAAGATTTTAATCGTATGTCAATCGGTGAGGCTAATTTGGACTAAGCCTAGAAGCCACCTTAGTCCCTGCCCCTCGAATCACGTTTATGGTAAATATAAGGGCACGTAATATAATATAATATAATATGATCGAAGACGTTATATTCTGATATTTGCAAATATTCCGATAAATACGAGTCATTATGTCCTAATAATAATAGTACAACGCTGTTTAGTGTTATCTTACGTTTTGGCGTACGTGATAGTGTCGGTCCATTTGTGGTCAAGTCGATGTCACACGAACGAACAAGCAAAAGTTTCGAACGGATACCACGCACCTTTGCAATATCGAAAAAGGCATCTTCCTGATGGATCGTCGTCCATCCCCGACGCGTCGATCGCAAAGCACAAGGGTTCGAGATCAGCGGGCGTAATAACCGTATTATTATTGTTAGAGCGATTCGTGCGGACAAAGCAACGCGTTATGTAGCCGACGACGGATTCCTCGGATCGAATTATATTATTATTATTGTTATTATAATAATATACCCATACCAAAGTCGATTCGCCGGCCATCTCTTCTTCCGGACACAATGTGCACGATGCCGGTGAATATAATGTGTTCAACGCGGTAGCGTTTTCCCCATTCTGGCGATCGTGTACAATAATAATTATTAATTTACAATATACATAATACACGCGTATCGCGCGGTATATGAATCACACGATCGTCCGGTCGATGTTTCTTATTCGAGCGCACGCGCGCTCCCCGTCAACGGACGAGTTTATAAGGGGTTGTTTTTTTTTTCATCCTTCGTTTTGACGACGAACTCGTATCGTCCAACAAACTTAAGGCGAGCCACGGCGGGACCATATTGTATAATATAGTGCCGAAACATCCTTGTCAACCATCTCCGCCCTCTCCGTTCGTCCCATCGTTTACGCTTTAAACATCTCACGCTCGCACTGGTCTTATTACGTAATCGCAGTAAAAAAGACGATCCCCTGCTATGGCTGTTGTTCCGATTAGTGTGTTGGTTACGAGATGCCGCCGGAAAGTTGGCCCATCGATGCGTCTCAAACAGTATAGGAACAATAATTATATGCGATATAGAACGCTAACTGAGCCGAGGTGGTTTTGCGTAGGTACGTAGTAATACCCAATACTTAGGACGGTTATTCATTACCCAACTGCTGCTGTTTTCACGCCGTGATAGCCGTTTGATCAAATAAAAATAAGAACAATTAAATAATAACTCTCTTGCAGTTAGAGAGAGATTAAAAATTTACGACGAGGTAAACGTATTCTGCGGTAATCATGATATCAGTTAAATAAATAAAACGATAAATTAAATAAAAACGGAAAAATAATGGTTATAATAATTCGAGAATCGCATTTTGTGACCAGAAAATAATAATGATAACAACGAATGAAGAAAAAACGGAATATAAGAGTGCTTTTTTTCGTTAAAAAAAAAAACTTAAGATAAAAACAAAGTGTTTGGATTTATAATTCGATTAAAACTTGTGACAAAATGCTATAAAAAAGGAGTTTATTCAAAATATTAGACCTGCAACGTTGTAATAATAAATTTGTTCGGAAGGGATAGTAGAATTTATATAAATTATTCACTGACCTCTTAAAAATAATTTTGAACCAATTTAATTTTCAGCGTTTAAATACGTAAATCATCATAGATATAAAATTTGTAATTCGTGTTATAGTTTAGTATTAATGTAAATAATATTGACTTTGGCACAAATTTCATATGAATGTGGTTTTTTCCTCACAAACCTTTTCATTTTAATGTTTTCACTTGATTTACATTATCAATGATCCTAGGGATAGTGAAATACTTCCTTCGGTATCTCATATTTATTTAGTAAGTACACATACTGAAATTTTAATCCCTTTACTTCATGTTACATCATGTATTTTTGATGAAAAAAGTCGTCATTTCTATTTACATCAATCTTGAAACTTTCATTTCCTTAATAACTTTGTACACAATATTTTTGACTTGAATATTTTCATTTTTCTTTGTTTCGTTGTAACGACAAAACATACGGTACCGTGTGATCAAATGTCAGTGGTGATTCATAAAAAATGTTTATTTTACATGTTAAAGTTATGGTGCACGTACATGGGTAATATAAGACATTTCAACAAAATAAATGAATGAAATAAGTGGGCAATTATATAATAATTTCAATGCTTGTCGTTTAATATAGTTGATTCGCAGTGTGACGGTCGTATTACGTTGATATGATTTGTATATAAAAATAAAACGATTTGAGATTTGGTACATTGCTTTTTTATATGACTAATAAATATGGCTGATGACTATAAGATTTAGTATACTTTCTAATAAGCATAATATCCAAAACACAGCTATAAGTAACTTAGAAATGTGAATTATTCATATTTGGATATTATTGTTTCTTTATATTTTTAATATTTAATTTTGTTTTATGTGAAAGTAAGTACAATTCCGTTTTTTTTTTATTCACAGCTCCCATTATGCTAATAGTTTCGAATTAATATCTATTTTTTTATAAGAATTCCTCAAAAACTGAAAATAAAGATTATAGAAAAATATAATACATTTTTTATAAAATGTATGTAAAAAATATTGACTGAGATTATTATACAATGACACTTTATTAATATACGAGTGAAGGTACATTCCGACATTCTAAACTTTCAATCCAAATAAAATAAGATTTTATTTTAGTCCATTTCTATTATTAGAATATCCGGAGACAAATTACGAGGTCTACAAAGAGAAGTAGAAAAAGTTGTCGATGACAAATTTTGGTACGTCGTAAAAAAATAACATAAAATGAAGCGTATAAAATTATAGAAAAAGAGTCCAACGTTTTGGAAGGTATTTGGATAGTTCAAAAGAAGCACCGCAGTTCTAGAAGACTTGAAAATAAATAACACCCAGTGCTTTAAATTGTCGCTCCAATCACATAGTATAATGTCGATATTATTATATTTTCGAGGTACGACAAATTATTAGCAAACAATCACTACTCATTGAACTTAAAATATGCACACGTTTCTAGTGACACGAAGCAATCATTAAATTAATTTTTTTTTTTTTTGTTATCAGAACATGTTATTAAGGCAATTTTTTGGGGAACATTTAGAGGTTTTTTAAAACGTTTTTAGTGAAAGAGTTTATTTGTGTACTTAATAAACTTGATAAGTTGATTCATTGGTGTCATACATTTCAGACGCATGAAGCATAATATATAGACATATTAATTTATAGGTATAGATTTTAAATTTTAATTATTTTACTTTGAAAATGTATACCTGTATAAAATATATACATAAAAAAAATGAAAAATCAAAAACACAACAAAATCATAAAACCTAATAAAATTCTAAATTATCTTTATTCGAATATATTTTGAATGATAATAATGTAATTTAGGCAAATTAAATTTGTACTTACCGTGTTATCATATTTCACCAATTACTGCTATTATGCCATTAATCATCATTAATAACCACTAACCGTTAACCGCATTTACGCGATATAATTACCCAGAAGATTGGATGCAGTGTTTTGTTTGGCTGCTTTTGTAATATAGAGAAACTAGATATTCCGAATAATTGTGTATTATTCTAGATATAATTTACATAGAGATAACTCCTAGTATATGTCGAAAACAATTCAAATACTAAGAATTAGTACACGTCTACTTCTAAATAATTATAATCCTTTGTTCATCACCTGTGATAAATTTTTTTCTTAATTTTAGTTTCATACACTTATATTATTGTTAGTATTGATTTTTCAATATATATATATATATATATATAAGTATCATACATTTCATCAAATTACTTTTTGCATCATAAAAAAAACGACTAAATATTATAATTAATTAACTTATAACGAGAACTTATAACTTGTTTGACGTCCTATTCTGGCATACATTAGAAACATCGCTATGAAGTTTAAACGTTACTAATGTTATTTGTTCAGTTTACATTTATTTGTGAAAAATTTAAATATACCATTTAAATAGAAATTTTATTTGTAAGTTTATTGATTTATATCGTTGAAAATATCACTCAAGATTGTATTCAAATTATTTGGAAAAATTAACATTTGTTAATATATTGCTATTATTATAAAATTTAAAACAACTCGTAAACGTTCAAATATATCAATAAGCGCGTACACCATGAATTAATTATTAAATATCATATAGTCGGATATTAAACTTTGACAATACCATCAAAATAACTATGGAAAAGTAATAATTAGTATTATATTGCATCAATAAATGATAATATTAGTAGTCGCAAATACATAGCATTTTTATTATTAGAACAATTAATTAAATATTCAATATTAGATTATTTCTAACAGTAATCACAAACACCACCAATATAGGCAATCATTTCAATAGTTTTTTTTTCAAAAAAAATCATTTTAGAAAGTCTTAAACGCTACGAAGAACAATAATTTATCCATACTGTAGTTGTAAAAACTAATAAAAAGTCTTGGAATCCTTTGTATATTTTTTTCTATAAACTTTTAGTTTCTATCAAATGACAATGTTATTATAGTTAATGCTGATGTTAAAATTGTTTTGTGCCCTTAACTTATATGAACAACATTTTACCTTATGCTTTTATGGTTTTAAATATGTTAAATAATTCTATTTTATATAACAAAATGTTTAAAATATATTATTTTGGTCAAAATTAGAGCTTGGATTTATATGTAAATATATATTTTATTACATCATTTGTAATGTTTCCGCTTTTGCTTTACGTATTCATAATACTGAAAAGTACATCATCAAAATTGGTATTCAACACATTAGTTTTTTTCACTTCTGTTCGTTATTTTATTAATAATTAAATATTATATTCCTATATGTGTTCATATTTGTCTGATTTTATATTACATACAAATCACAGCCTTAGTCATAATTTATTGGGGATATTCTTCGTTTTGTATTATTTTTTTTTTTATTTTAACGAGATACACGGTTACTAAAACCCGAATGTTTTAAAGCTATCAACCAACATCGTAATAATATTAAGTTCGGCATTATTATTATGTCTGCATCCGAAGACACTACCTTTATTTTGAAAACCACCCATACTGGACCGATTTCGTAGATAATAATTATGTTTCACGTCGATCCAATGATATGGGGACATATCGATGTAACGAAACAATGTACCTAGTTATTGTCGCCAACAACGACATTGTTCCCGAAGTTATTGATTTCGGTTTATTGCCAATTTAATTATACTGCGTCTGCGGTAATCCTGATTTTACTATAAAACAACAATATGTGTTTATGACAAGTCGTAATACAATAAACGATCGGAATGGTAGGTGAAGCTGCAATGGGAATAGGTTTGCCACAAAAATGCCTTCAAACGAGCAATAAAAAATTAGCAACAAGGATTATAATTTTATAAACTATCATGATGTATCGTATTAGTCAAAATTCATTTGTTTTCGTGCAATATACATATTACATGCGTACCTACTTTTGTATTTATCATTCGTAAAAGTTTAAATCCCTAAGATTATTATATTATCTCATCCATTTATGTTTCTGATCAACCTTCTACTCAAAATACTCCTTGAGCAGACTACGCGTAGATGACAAAGTAATATTATCAATAAACAATGACCTAGTAACTGCCACACAAAACTTACGATCTCATATAAATCTACTTTCTGAATAACTACAACATTTATCTTAAGCCATTGAATCTGCCTTTACGATACCGCTGACAATAATATATTGATCTCTTCTTTCGATACCGTTTATTACTTAGGCCTCAGTCTTGATAAGACAAATAATATCTCAATACACATTCTCGCTCTCAATAAATTATTTTATCAAAAATACAATTATTTCTCTAAAGACGAATAACATATTGGGTTCAACTATGGGGTTCGGCTAAAAAGTTGAACTTAAACAAAATACAGTCATTCCAAAATATTACACTTTGCCATATTACTAATGCACATCCTAATATGTCTCTAACTGAAACTTCAACATGACTTGAATCAAAAAAATTGAGAAAGAAGCTGTTATTTTCTACAAACGTTTTTTTTTTTTCAATATTACATAAACACACTAATCCTTTAGTAAAAGGGTTTCATATTCTTACACTCCTAGAAATCCTCAATGGAGGCTTAAACTTCGTTTCTAATTAGCAAAAAAAAAAAATAATAACTCAAAGCTATGTATCACTAAAGGAAGGGTGGCTGCTTAATCACGTAATGTTCATTATTTACTGATTGTGGTAAATCGTATGGATTGTATAAATTACTTGTAAGTATAAAGAAAAAAGAAAAAAAAGATTAAGTATAATAAATTATACAAGTCATATTATTTTATTATGAAGTAAGGATGTTCAGTGATTTATTTTGTCCGTTCATAAATTATGTCATTATATTGTCATCGTTGAATTAATATTCAAGAAATACTGTTCAAAATCCGTTAATTCGTATCATTGCCAACAAACGTGCGTATACATTGCAGAAACGCCAGAAACCATTGACATAATGAGAAATAAACATCAACAGTGGAATATAATATAATGTGTATAATTTTTTTCTTTTCTCTTCTCTAATAAAAAAAGTATTTTCAAACATAAATCAAAATTAATTAATAACGAACTGTACGCGAAAACGCTCGGGCTATGGCCTTTGATCGTCATGATGCTATAACGGTCTCGTGATCGAAACGTTCAACTTTTAATACGTCTCCAAAACTATGTATAATGAATAAAAATACCATTGTATACATCAACGTTGGGCTATTTGCGTACCTACCAGTCGTATAGAAATATAATATATATTGATATTATCTTATGTAGTAACAGTTTTACGAAATTGAAACGTTTAAGTTGGTTTCGTGTTGTAGGAAATACAAAATATTTAAGAATGCGATTGCCGAAATATTCTATGAAAATAATTATGCAGTACAACCGCGTGGCAGTGTATTGGATGAAAACGTATTTCGCTGTATATAATATAATATATACATGTGCTGCGTATCCTTTGGGAACATAATGCATTTAATTTCGTACCTACTGGCCTTAGTGTATCGTATTTGACGCGTTGTACAAAATATCTAAAGCCGAGTGAGGGTTGCATCGATTCAATAATCAATACAATGCGCGTCGTAGTAAACGTTTTGCATATAATTATGCGGTACACATTGCACCTATATTTTTCAATATAATATGATAATAATATATCTTGTCGATACGAGAAATACGGTTAAGGGGATTGTAAGCCATGATCTTCTGTTTTCATCACACTTTGTTCCCCAACATTTCACAAAATAGAAACAAACAAATTGGAAACATAAAAATAAACAAAAGTTAATTTTTAGGTATGTTGAGTATCAAATTTAAAAAAGTGAGAAAGTCAATATAAAGAAGACTCGACAACGAATTCATATCAGTTTTCAAAATTCTTATCACATTAATTGATCGGTATGTTAGAAATGATGGAAATAGAAAATGTCTAGTAATCCAATTTAAGCATCTAGTCTGTATTTCAATTTTTCACATTTCTTATTAATTCCTTTTTTTTCTATTATTACAGCATAATAAACATATAAATATTAATATTCCATACCTGAAATAATTGAAAAAACAACAAAAAAGCAAAAAGCGTTTACATAAAAAAAGCGAAAATAGATTGATTTATTTGGAATCAAAATGACGCGAATCGAATTAATGTATAAAAATTAAATTTCTGCTTCATGCATAAAAAAGAAGCATCTGCTTTAAAATATGAGCCGTATTAGTTCACTAAATGTACACAAGTTAGATTATAGGACTCAAACTCCGGGTACCAGACTTTACTGCATATTTATTAAAACGTGTATAGCTACGTAGTGCAATATCTCCGCGGAGTTACGAACGAAATTTGCTTGAGGAGTACCTACCTATATGTACATATACATATATTTCAGCCACATGATGTCGCACGTTCACCTTGGAACGCCGTGTAATTATTATTAAAAGGCCACGGTGAAAATTTCAAACGAAATGCTAATATTTACATCGGATAAACGCAATAAATAATACGTCTACCTCTACACGATATACAACCGTTATGCGATAAAAGTGTCATTTTGCTAAATATATTATTATATTATAGGTACGATGGTACTACTCATACATATAATATTATACAGCGACACACGGTGGAAATCACGTAATAATTGTCTGCATTTACATTTTTACAAGATATATATATATATATATATATATATACAGTTTTGAAAACAATGTTGTCGTATACGTTCACATCACGTATTTGCAGGTTGCAGCATTTAATCGTTCCTTATACATTTACATGTGATGGAAAACAGCGGTTTTTCTTTACCCCCCCCCTCCCCCCCCCAAAAAAAACCCCGCTACTATGCGCCGTGTTTATCTCATGCAATACAAAATACTGTCATATCATACGGACCGATGTCGGTCCGATGATCGGTGTAAAAAAAAATACACGCGTTAATGAACGTATCACGGACACGGCTAAAACGTGGTAGAAATCGTATAATAAATTGTACAGCCGTTTAGTTATAACGTACGAGGGATAATTTTGAAACGACTAACTAGGGTTGAAATAAAAAAAAAATTTAATTAACGTACTCTAATAACATTGCCGGTATTACGAGAACACGACTTTAGCGATATTTTATGCGGCCCGTACAAGTAGGTAGGACTCATTTTAATGAATGCTTAGAAAAATGAAAATTTAAAAACCGTTTTGAATTATGATATTATTTTTTTAGTACGAACCTGTATTTTTAGTGAACTCGTTTCTACGAATATATAATCTCTGACCACAGGGCACACACTTCCAACGTAATATTTCTCCAACTATCATAATATACTTTACCTACTTGTCCATATGATACTAAATTTGCCTAAAAGTGATAAGCCAAAAACTGAAATAATGTCATGTTGTAGCAAGAACATATTATAATATTGTAAGCACTTCGAAGTACATTTTTTTTTTCTAAACATCTATAAAAGTCTATAATGATGTACACGTTTTGAATATTTTTTTTTCGATCAGCCTATACTAACAACGAATGTTTTTAAAATTACTTACGTCATTGTATGTCATTTTATAAAATTCGATGAATAAAATAAATAAATGAAAAGAAAAATGTTTGATTTACATAATATGATTAAATTTAATGCGTACAAATAATATTGTAGTGCGGATCATCGTCGCCGCGTACTTGTACGAGTTGGTTAGATCCGCATACCAGTATATAAAACAGCCTTCAAAAACACTTTTGCTCGTCATCGGTGGTACATTTAAATTGAAAACTTCTGTTTATACATTTTATAATAACATTTATCTGCGAAAAACTTAGTTGCTGTTATTTTTCAACACTTGTTGGTTTTTTTTCATACATTACAATAATAATCAAACAAGTAATAATAAAAAAAAAAAAAAAAATGGCACTTTATATTTGGTCGTGGTAAAAACTATAAAGTAAAAAGACATCAACAACAGTTAAAAACACTGCAAGAGACTAATTAAGATGACTGGATAACATAATGGGATTTGCAAACGGGCTTCAATGTCGCGTGTGTACAAAGTCACGGTCCAGTAATCGAAAATTGTATACAGGGTGGCTAATGTATACTAATTTATAACAAAAGTCAATTTAATTAACAGGAGCGCTAACGCGTCCAAATAAATTTCTATGTTTTGCTTTAATTATGAAACCAATTTAATTAGATATTGGTTAATACAATTACTTTTACCACAAATTAAAAGATCTACACTGTAATTGTTAAAAATGAATAATTCAAACGTTTTTATTCTTATTAGGTTATGGCATGGGAATACAAATTTGACGATCAATGTTTAATGTGGCCCCATAAACTGTATACTAATATAACAAATATGAAATATCTTCAAAGATGTATAGATATACCTATGTTCATGGGAATATCATTGTGAGCCACCTTGCAGTACAAGGGACTTGAGTACAGTGGCCTGACTATTTTAGGGACCCATAGAATCCTAAGCACTGTGATTTTAAATCTTCAAAATGTTTTGTTTGTACTTATTTTATACCAAAGTTTAAACTTATAATATAATAAAACATACGTCATGCTGATAGAAAACATTAATAAACACCAGGTATCTTATAACTTGAAAATTATTTATCAACTTGATTGTTTTATATATTATAATAACACACTAATGCTTTGAATTATATAATACATTATTTATGATTTATTGCGTAAACAAAATAATAAGTGAAAAATAAGTTGTCCTCAATTTGAAAAAAAAAAGAACGAATGGGCCTCACTTTGCTGTACATTTGGGGGTGGAGTGCAACTCGTTTATAGGATAGGTCATTATTATAATGGATTTGTTAAATTTGAATACAATGATAGATATCATTGTATACGAATAACGATTCTGAACGGAGTTAATATGTTGGTCTAAACTGGTTATATTAATATAGTATTTTATATTTAAATTGAAATATAATGCAATAGTATGCAATTTCTTAAAAATTTAAATTTCAAAGAGTCATAAAAGTTTTCCTTTAGGTCCAGCAGAATTTTTTTTATATATTTTTGAAAATAAGCTAATGGACAACCTAGTGTTAAAATTTTGAACCTTAAGTATGAACAGAATAAATTTTATAAATTTTTATCTACAAAATAACTTGCAAATTATCGTGATTTTGACACATTTTATACAAATTTGAGCTTTATGAGCTTATAAAAAAAAGTTCGATTAAAACAATCTCTGATATTTTTTAGTTACGATAAGTTTAACTTATTATAAACCTCGTATTAAATTTTCAAGAAGTTTTGGTCAGCCAATTAAATTTAATAGATGTTTAAAAAAAAATTTTACAAAAATTGAAAATTTAAATTGTTTATAAATAAGTCAAAATACTTTGAAAACTTTACCATGTATAGAAAATGCCAATATAAAGATTTGATGAAAATTTCAAGTTGTTGAGGTTTTTCGTTTTTGAATTAGTGCATTTAAAAAAAATGATTTTGTAAAAACATGATTTTGTGTAAAATTTCCTGGTTTTTTGTAATTTTTTAATGGTTTTCTTCAATTTTTTTAAAATAGTATTGAAAAAGTTGCATTTTCGATACACTCAAGTACCATCTACATTCACTTTCCTTTCAGAAAAGTTGCTGTTTGAGAAAATTGAAGCATTTTTACTACCAAAAATCGTGTCCTCAGACACAAAAAAAAAAAAAAAAACACATCATTGTAAAATTAATAGATTCCATCACTCCGTTCAGAATCTAAAAAAAGTGAGAATAGAGTAAATGTTTAAGCTAAATTTTACCCGGTGATCAGTAATATCCCAAAAAATAACGATCGTAGAAATCACTTTTTTTTATTATATATTTCTATTTATAGTGGACTTTTGTAACTCCCCAAAGCATAACAAAAAGCTTTTACCAAGTGTGTAGTCATGGAGATATATATATATATATGGATGGTATTGTCTTCTATATCTACGTAATTTCCATTCGTTATACCACAGTTTCTCGTAAATACTTTTATCCGATCAGTTTTTTTCACTTTTCAAATCGATTTTTTACGACACACTGTATAAGAGACGATACTGGAGCATTATTTCCAAGCACCTGCAGTTGAAGAACTTTGAAGCATCTCATCTGCGTTTGTATTATGTTGCACGCGGGCTTGCGTGGTTCCGATTAAATTAACTCATCGCTAGTGTCCTTTCTTAAATTATTATTCTCCGCGTAGTCATGAAACATCATAAAAATATAGTAAAAATACGTAGATATAGTAACGGAAATTATAATTTGATGAATGCTTTTAAAGGAAAAAAGACCAATAGGTCGGAATTGAAGTTCGCAAAATTTTTTGGAATTCTAATTATTAAATTCCAGATATACAACTCATATTTTTTACGTTCCAGAACTGCACAGTCCAGATTTGTACATTCCAGTCTTATATTCACCTTCAAACATATAGGAGTACCTCAGTACTTGTATATAGGTATATCGAATCGAAAACGATCAATGCAAAATGTTATTTTTGTTAAAACTGTGTGATTATGCTTGTACATTTCTCGTAAGGAATCATCGTAGGTGCGGATCTTCTGATCTTCATTATTTCCAAACATTTTTGTCAAATACAACTACACGGTAAAAAGAATTTATTATATTAATAAAAACAACATGCGTGATTGCGAAACCAATAACTCTACCGCTTTCCACCAAAACCTAGTCCCCTGGTTTAAAACAAAATTAAATTCTTGTTTATATTACCACGCACATATAAAACTAGATTTACGTTCCCGGAGACTTGACGCAGATAAAAATGGAGGCGCCGCAGTAAAAATAATTAGCCTGAGGATAATAGATCTTTCGAATGAACAAACTTCTGATACCGGGTATAACATAATCGTGCACCTAATTATATTAGGTACACTTATAAGGTATATAATGTACAAGCTGAGTTACCCGGTGTTGTCCGGGGAAATTGTAAATGTTCAACTCATTTTGGGTTTAAATCGCTGTGGAACTGTGGAAGCAATACCTTTTTAAGTCCTATCACCCAAAATAACGGTTAACATTTTTTAATAATAATTTGTATTGTTTTGTGTAAACTAAATGTTGATTAATATTAATATTTATAATTCATGGCTTGAGACTTTTTTACTGATTTGTACTAAGCTCGCAAGAAACGCAAAGAACGCAATTTTGACATAGCAATACGACTATTTTCTTGTTTCTCTTTGATCGGCAATGATCTGATCACTGCAATCTGTAAAAACTTTGGTTCTTCTGTACCGCTGAGTAATAAAGAACCAACCAAATGATAGACTTGATCTTGAACTTTAAATGTTGGCATGAAATTTTCATGTCTAATTTCTGTTGCACCAAACGATGTCAATTAGAAAGCCGAATTATAAACACGTATCATGTCAAAAAAATGTTTTGAATTTTTATGAAAAAAATTTAAGAGACATTTTAATGGTTCAGATGGATCAGCAATGTCTTCCAAAATAACTTTTCCTCCTGAACAGCAAAACCCTGCAGGCTCTTTGGGCCATTTCAATGCGTGATAATAATTACATTTTAAATTCATATTTCCTATGATAACGTGAGAATCATTTTTATAATCTATTAATTTATCATAAGTAAATGCCGAAATTTCACGGCGACGCCATGGAACACGTCGTCGTTCAACTAAATTTTCGTCAATAGATATATTACTATCATTAAATACAAAGTTGTTATTAATATTGTTTTCATTAATACTACCAACACTATTGGTATTTATATTATCATCATTATTATTACTGTTAATATTGCAGTTATTTGGCGAGCCATTGTTATTTTGACTTAATCTGAGTAAACGTTGACGTTTTATTATATTCGATGAACGACCTAAATTAATTTTCCTTTTCATTGTGATAAATTTTAATTTAATTAAAAATTATAGAAAT